>JAJEJO010003579.1:928051-1025764 GCA_020662805.1 Glaucomys volans | reverse complement strand
AAAGTTTCCCCTAATATCATGGTGGCAGGCATACTGTTCGATTGTGCTGTGACTGACACTTAACAATGGACACATCCCTGTAGCTATCGCTAACTGATAAACTTGCTCAAAATGTGGTGGCTGAACACAAGAAGAACCATTCTGTTATTATCTCCAGTGCTTTGGAGGTTGGCTCTGGAGGTGGGCTGGGCTCAGTGGGCTGGCTCTTCCTCGGGATCCCTCACGTGGCTGCAGTCACACGGTGGCGGGGCTTCCTGGCTGTGTGCCTGCGTCATGGTTGCTGCGTCATGGTAGGCTGGGACACCCACGTGTGGCCTCTTGAATTGGCGTGGCCCTCCCTGCAGCACAAAATCCCAGCCTCAAGAGTGAGCATCCCAAGAGAGCCAGGCTGACCCGGGCTTAGAAGTTACCTCATTGCCTCCATGTCACAGGAAGAGGGATGGCAGGAGGAGTCCTCGCTCTCACTGTGAGCTGCGTGTGGAGTGGGAGGTCTTAGGAGGCAATCTGCAGGAAACGCCATCTCCGCAGGCTGGCAGCGGCACGGGTGCAGGCTGCTGGTGGGGAGGTGGCAACAGGAGCTGGGGAGGTGGGGCTGCGAGCCTCTGCCCTGCTGCTAGTGGGTGGTCGTTTCCTTTAGAAGAAATGCAGCCCCCTTGGTATTTTCTGGAACTTTAATCAACAT
Organism: Glaucomys volans; assembly: GCA_020662805.1. Taxonomy (NCBI): domain Eukaryota; kingdom Metazoa; phylum Chordata; class Mammalia; order Rodentia; family Sciuridae; genus Glaucomys; species Glaucomys volans. The sequence goes on along the minus strand of JAJEJO010003579.1, from coordinate 1,025,082 downwards.
AAACCTCGCTCAAGCCTCATGTAGTTTTTCTCAACTAAACATTGGTTTTCTACCGAGTCAGTGACTCATCTTCATGGGATACGTTGTTACATGTTTATATATAACAATGGCCATTCACAGTGCACGTCACTGTTCACAGTTACGGCTATTTCTTTCTTTTTTTTTTTTTAAATTTTAGATGTTGATAGACCTTTATTTTATACATTTATTTATATGTGGTGCTGAGAATTGAACCCAGTGCCTCACACATGCGAGGCAAGTGCTCTACCACGGAGCCACAACCGCCCGCCCCCCAATTATGGCTATTTCTGCCCAGATGTTTCACTAGAAATTACCCAATGGATGTTTGATGATTGATTTTTAAAAATCCCCTTATTCTTTTCATGTGGCCATGCCCTGAATCATGACCTCCCAGTCAAGACTGGGCCACAGCAGGGTCGGCAGTGGCCCTGTCTTCAGCGGAGCTGAAGGATTCCCATCGCCTAATGGGCATGGTGACTTCAGGCCACGATGCGTCAGTCCTGTCTGTGGCGATACTCGTGTGAACAAAGCCACTCTGCGCAGGGGTCTTGCAACGCAGCCTGATGGTGCACGGCGCCCAGTACTCAGCCCTGACGATGGGAGACTGCTGCTGGTTTCTGTTTCTGTCGTCCTCCTGGTAGCAAGGGGAGGTGTCTAGGCTGCGGCAGCCTCCGAATTGAGTCAGGTGTCGTGGAGGCCTATCTCCACCCTCGGTCCCAGCACACCTTAGGATATTCTCACTGAGGTCACCGACTGCGTCCCTCTGTTGTGAACGTGTCCCCACTGCTAAGTGAAGCAGGCTGCTGCTTGAAGGGGGGATGGTGGGGACCATGCCAGTCTTGACGCATCTGGTGAAAGGGGATTCAGAAAAAGATCACGAGAGCTGTGGCAGGTCCGCATGGCACAGCCGAAATTGTCCCTCGTAAGCGATGACCCTACGGGGGCTGAAGAGGCCTCCATTCCCTCTGGCCCAAGGGCCTTCTGGAGGAAAACGTGGCCAGGGACTAAGGAATGAGCGTCGCCTCTGGGTCTCCGTTGCTGCTCTTGATGGGAGAACCCTGCCGGGGGAACTGCAGGCGCCTCCCTTCCACAGGTGGCGGCTGGGTGGCAGAGAGGAGCGTGGGGGGGTGACAAAGCTGCAGGAGCGAGCCGTGGGTGGCTCCGGAGGCACTGCTGGCCTGGAGCTGGCACCCAGCGCACTCCTGCTGGGGGCTGCCTGGCCTGCGGGCATCTGGCCCTTCCTGGCCCTCTCGTCCCAGGGACCCTGATCTGCAAGGCTGTGCCTTCGGAGTTAAGAGCATGGGCGAGCTGTGCCAGGCCCTGCAGGGCAGGTGGGAGTTCCCGGAGGACGCGGGCGGAGTGCTGGGGGCAGGGGTTCCGGGCTGCGCGGTCTGGAGGCCTGTGGGTGGGCGTGTGACACTGGCCGGGAGCCTCTCAGGTGCCCCTGGCGAGACTCACCTGGGGGCGGGAGAGAAGACTGAAGACCGTGGGCAGGAGCGCTGTGCAGGGCTGTCTCCAATCTCCCGAGCCCTGGCTGGAGGAATCGGCACCCCTGCACCACGGGCAGACGGGCGGGTATGCCGTGTGATTTTGCGGAAGGCATATTTGGCCTTCGTCCTGTTTCCTGGCACACAACTCCTAAAATCCCTGGAATTTCCAAACTTCTAATTGTCTCCTTTGTACGGTGGTGAGTTGGCTGATGGCTGACAGTCCCTAGGTAGCTTCAGGATCTTTTGAGAGAAGATGAAGGCGGGATTGGGGGCTGGGGTTCAGCTGCGCCCTCTCCACCCTCTGGGGAAGGGAGAGGGCTGCAGGCAAAGCGGTCCCAGTGGCCCACGATCTGACCAGCAGCCATGAGGGGGCATGAAGACCTCAGAGGGCAGGGTCCAGAGAGCTTCCTGAGGCCGAAGCTTCTGGTCCCTGGACAGTGCGGTGCCCCAAGGGGGCCTGGGGTCCCCATTCCCTCTCCCTTTGCCGCACTCTCTCTCTTCATCTGTATCTTTTACAATATCCTTTATAAAAAAACGGCAGTGTACATACCCCCCTGAGTTCCGTGAGCTTCTCTAGCCAATGAAGTTTATGTGCCGAGGGGCTAACGGGAACCCAGCCTGCAGGCAGGCAGCCAGAAGCCTGCATAGAACAACCCGGGACTTTGCAAAGGGCCCTGGAAGTGGGGCTTGTTGCAGGATTGAGTCCCCAGTCTGTGGGCTCTGACACTCTGCGGGTCAGTGGTTTCAGGATTGGTCTGCTTGAAGGACACGGAGCTGTGTCCATGGCAGAAGCGATTGCTGGCCAGTTGGGAGAATGCCCACACATTTTGGGGTCACAGAGTATGTTGATGGTTGTCGAGTGAAAATACAGGAGAAGCTGAGCTTGCTCTTCCTACCTCCAGTGGGGTGTTATATGCGTTATGTTAGAGTGAATTTTACATTAAGGAAGAGTCTCCTGAGGCAGACCAGCCTCCCTCCTCCCTGCCTCCCTTCCCCATTTCCCTCCCTCTCCCCTCCCTTCTTAATCTCATGGAAATTTTCAAACATACACAGAAATAGAGAGCACAGTACACTGAACCTCGATAAGGAGCTCCTTTAAATGCCTCTGCTTTGGAACATGTGCAGTAATTGCCTAGGAAGTTTAGAAAGGCACCGTTTTTGTGTAAAGTGAAGAATAAATAGATTTTATAAAATTACTCTCAGGAGATATGTACACATGATAAAACTGTGAAGATCTTCTCCTAACCTAATAAAAATCGGTAAATCCAGTAGAAGAGCAACATCAGAACCCTCCGTCCCTCCTTCTAAGTCTCTAACATTTGGCCTTCATTGAACATGAACCTGGAGAGACATTGAAGACCCCTGTGTCAGCCACGCTGTCCACCAGTTTGCCATGCTGCATGCAACCACTGATGCCATGAATTCAGCCGTCCCCTGCAAGAGCTTCCTCCCGGCCTTTTAAACTGCACATATTTGAAGCTTGCAATTTGATCATTAAAATGTCAAAAAATTGTGTGAAGTTCACATAACTTAAAATACATCATCTTACATTTTAAGTGTATAGTTGATCAGTGTTGAAACAGTTTCCTATTGTTGGATAGTCAATCCCCAGAACTCTTTTCATCTTGTAAAACTGAAACTTTGTATCCATTCATCCATCCCCCACCCTCCCCTCCCTGACCCCTGGAGCTGCCCTCCTACCCTCTGACTTTGGCTATCTTGGCTACCTCATGTCAGGGGTGTCATGCAGGATTTGTCTTTGTGGCTGGCTTGTTTCACTTAGCATAGTGGCCTCAAATCCATCCATGCTGCAGCATTTGCAAGACCTTCCTTCCTTTTTAGGACTGAGTAATGTTCCATTGTGACATAGGATTGTTGTATACACCACTGTAACATCTGTGCCACATTTAAAAGTCCATTTGTCTGTAGTGGACACTGCTTGCTTCTACCTTTCGGTGATCGCAAGTAGCGCTGCTGTGAATGCGGATGTGTGAGCACCTCCTGGAGATCCTGCTTTTAATTCTTTGGGGTATATACCCAGGAGTGCGATTGCTGGATCGTATGGTGATTCTATTTTTAACTTTTGGGGGAATCATGCTGTTTTCCATAGCAACAGTACCATTTTTACATTTCTACCAAGAATCGCAAGCGTTTCTACTTCTTCATCTCCTCCCTAGCAGGAGCTGGTTTCTCTCTCTCCTTCCTTCCTTCTTCTCCTCCTCCCCCTCCTCCTCACATTCCTCCTTCTACTCTTTTTTATTTTATTTTATTTTTTTTGGTACTGGGGATTGAACCCAGGAGCACTTGGCCACTGAGCCACATCCCCAGCCCTATTGTGTATTTTATTTAGAGACAGGGTCTCACTGAGTTGCTTAGGGCCTCGCTAGGTTGCTGAGGCTGGCTTTGAACTTGCGATCCTCCTGCCTCAGCCTCCCAAGTGCTGGGATTACAGGCATGCGCCACTGCGCCTGGCCTTCTACTCTTTTGATGTAGGTATTCTGCAAGGTTTTCCATGGAGCCTTGTGTGTGTGTGTGTGTGTGTGTGTGTGTGCGCATGCGGGCTGTCCTGGGGTAGAGCCCGGGGCCTCACCCATGCTGACAAGTGCTGCCCACTGAGCAGTGCCCAGCCTGGATGAGTGCTGCCCACTGAGCAGTGCCCAGCCTGGCCGTGGCTTCCTCTGGATTCCCTGGTAGGTGCTGGTGTTCAGCATCCTTCCGAGCTGTGGCCATCTGTCTGTCTTCTTGGTGGAAGTGTCTCTTTGGGTCCTCGGTGTGTTTCCAGTTGTGTCCTCTGTGTTCTGTCGCCATGGAGATGTGGGAGTCTGGGTATGAACCGCCCCCTGAACGCGTCACTCACAGGCATCTCTTCCATTCATCAGGTTGCCTTTGACTCTGACTGGGCCCTTTGACGCACAGACCTTTCTGATCTGTGGTGACATCCCCGTGCGGCTGTGTTTCAGTTGCTGTTTTTTCTTTCATTGCCGACGGCCCATCACCACAGGCAAGGTGGTCGGGACACCCAGCTCTCCCCAGATCTCCTGCCTCTTCATGATTCCCCAGCTGCCCCTCTTCTCCCCCTCTCTGTGCCGTGCCCCCAGGTAACCACGGATCCACTTTCTATCGCCGTGAGTTAATTTGCTTTCTTAGACTTTGTACACTAATGGAATCATACAGCGTGTGCTTTTTTTTCAGTTTAACCTCTGTCTCTGAGCATAATTATTTTCAGATTCATTCATGTTCCTTTTTATGGCTGAGTAGTGTTCCTTTGAATGGATACGCACTGTTTGTTACGTTTGTCTGGATGTTTGTGTTGTTGCTATCTCTTGGCTACTAAAATCAAGCTGCTGGGAACACTCATGCCTCAGTCCTTCTGCAGACATATGCCTTTTCTTTTTGGGGGTGAATATCTAGGGGTAGAATGGCTGGATCTTGTGGCAGATGTAGGGTTAGCTTTTTAAGGAATTGCCGAACTGTTTTCTAATTAGATGATAGATTTTTATTATCATTACCAGTATGAGGGATCTAGTTCCCCCTTGACGTTGTCAACCTGTGCTATGATGTTATGTTAATTTTAGGGGTACTGGGGATGGAACCGAGGGCCTTGTGTGTGTTAGGCAAATGCTCTACCACCTCTAACCACTTAGCTTCATCCCCAGCCATTTCATTTTTATTTTTTATTTTGAGACGGGGTCTTGCTAAGTTGCTTAGGGCCCCACTAAGTTGCTGAGCCTGGCCTGGAACTTGTGATCCTCGCCTCAGCCTCCAGAGTCACTGGGATTACATGCCCATACCACCACATTCAGTATTTTTGGTGTACCTTGAAGACAGAGTCAATAGGATTTTCAGATGGATTGGACAGGAGATGTGAGTGAGCGGGAGAGTCAGAGACTCCGGTGAGGCCCTGGAGGAATGGACAACCCTGCCTGGTCAGGAGGACTGAGCAGAGTAGGCGAGGGCGAGACGCTGCGCTCACTTGGTACCTGGCACGGTGGATCTGAAAGGCCTGCTGGACATCTCCAGCAGAACAGGTGTTTGGACAGGAGTCTCAGCTCAGTGCACTCAGCCGCTGGTCATGCTGGATCCCGTCATCTCTGCCATTTCTCTTCTGAATTTATATCCTGGGTTGGACTTGTCACTTCTTTTATTGGGGCTTATATAGTAACTGCACGTTTCTGAGTCATAGGCCGTTGTTCACGTTCAAGCTCAACGTGGATCAACTACCTTTCTGTCTCTCGCTGCAAGCTTCCGGTCTGTCCTCCTGAGCCTGCAACGAGGAAGAGCTGGAGGGAGTGGGTGGACCCGCAGTCCCCAAGGCCCCCTGGACTGCGGCCGCTCAGCAGGCGGGAACTTGCATCCGTGCCTCAATTGCCCAGGGAGTTTCTTGACGTGACTCTGAATCTCAGTCATGGTTGTGAAGAAGTCTGAACGATGGCCACTAGGACATTACTGAGGCCAACGAATGCTGTCCCTTGGGTGGGTGAAGTAGTGCCATCCACCGTGGGGGCCTCCACCTCCACCTGTGTGTGCTGAGTTCATCATTTCAAGTGTCATGGGCACAGAGACCCCCAGTTGGTATCAGGCTCCCTTGGAGGTGGCCATCCATTTGAGGAGATTTCTTCTTTTACCTGAACCCAAATAATTCCTGCAAGCGAGTGACACTTTGGTCTGGCTGGGGCCTGTCCTTTCCATCATCGCCTGCTCGTCCTGGTCCCGTCTGCCTGCAGTCTTGAGAGCACCGTATGTCCTGGTGTGCACACATCCGAAGCGACACAGTTTCCTATCATCACTTCTCTTGCTGTTGTGCTGAGTGCTGGCTTCCCACCACACCCTTTGCCAGGAGCCCCACAACCTTTGAGGAGCTTCATTTAATCCTCGTGGCTGCTCTTTGGGGGCTAATTATCCCCGTTTGGCAGATGAGAAAGCAACGCAGAGCCAGATCATGACCCCCGTCAGCAGGCCCTGGCCCAGGCACCAGCTTGGGTGCCCAGAGCGGCTGGGGGCGCGTTTCTGCAGTCTCAGCCTTTCCTGCCCACCTTGTGGGATGGCTGCAGCCCGGAAGAAGCAGGATGTGTGAGAGTTCTTGAAAAACTGTCATTTTTACATCATTATAAAGTGTGATTAATAACCTTCCTCAATCATTGCCCGTTGTTGAAGTTGCGGAGTTTTTATTTATTTGTGTGGGTTGTTGAATGACACTGCAATGAAGAGCCCATGTGACTTGATTTTTTTAATCACTAAAACTTCCTTAGGGGGCTGGGGTGGAGCTCATGGTAGGATGTCTGCTTGGCAGGCACGAGGCTCCAGGTCAACCCCCGCGCTGCCAGTCCTTAGGATGGGGGTGTGGTGACATTGTAAGATGGGTCTGGTATGTGTGGCCAAGAGGTAGCGCTGGTCAGCCAGCATGGCAGCCTGGGGCGTCAGAGCCGAGTGGCCTGGCTCCCGTGTTGTTCTACTGGGTAACGCCCAGCGTCCTCCTGGAACAGCGGGAAGGTGCCTAGCTGAGCAGGCGTTTCTCTGATCTCAGGTGCTGCAGGTGGAGCCCGACCTGGAGTGTGCTAGGCTAGTACCCTACCATCGGGCCATCCCAGCCCTTTAAATTTCATTCTTTTTCAATTTTGAGACAAGGTCTAAGTTGCTGAGGCTGGCCTTGGACTTGTGATCTCCCTGCCTCGGCCTCCCGGAGAGCTGGGATACAGGTGCGGCCAGCAGGCCTGGCTGAAGTGGAGCCCGTTTACCGACAGCATCTTTTAAAGATGACCGGTGCCCTCAGGTTCACTGCCAGCTTGCGTCCTGGAGACGGATGTGGATAAGTTCTCCATCTAACAGACACAAGCTCTTCGCTGTTTCTGCTGCAACATTTTCTCCAGGTATTTTCCCTTTGACTTTCGTTGCGGGAAGTCCTCTGTCCCCTGGCTGTTTACTTTTGTGGTGTATGGTGTGTCCCACGTGATTTCTCTCAATTTGTATAGTTATCATCCCTGTTCTCCCGTCAGAAGCCCACGTGCCAGAGACAAAGTGGCAGAGAAGATCAGGGTGGCCCCTGGGCAAGGGGACATGGGTTTGTGGTGTCTGTGTTCTTTTGGTGTAAGAGGTACATCTCGAGCCAGGCCTTGGCGCACACCTGCAGCCCTGGCCACCTGGGAGGCTGAGGCAGGAGGATCACTGGAGCCCTGGCGTTTGAATCCAGCCTCTGCACCATAGTGAAGGTCTGTCTGAAAAAAACAAGCAAAGAAAAAAACAAAAACAAAAAAACAAATTGTATCTCAGTAAAACTGAAAAACCAAGCAATCCTACACACAAGACTTATTTCCCTAGAGACTTGAGCAGTGCAGGGAGCAAGCTCCTTCCTAGAGGTGAGTGTGTTCTTCTCCCATTCAGACTCCAGTGGAATCCCTACCTATGATTTTCTCTGTGAGTTTTGTCTTTATCAGGCTTTAGAAAAGAAGCTGGTGTTGTCTAAACGGGCAGAGTGACATGAGTCTGAAGCCGAGTCAGAGAAGAGAACAAGTAGCCCAGGAAGAAAGAGTCTTCTTTCAAACTTCATTTTTGGAGTTGTCGTTGAATACTTTCCTGTTTCTGCCTTGGTTATTATTCTATTTAGATTTCTATTTCTTGGATTATTTTTCGTAATCTGCATCTTCCTAGAAATCACTCATTTCATCAAGGATCTCTGTTTACCAGCCTGCAAGGGGGCTAACACTCTCTTTGGATTTGGCGGGGAAATCTATTTTCTATAAAGTTTCCTATCTCCTTTCTCATTTCTAATTAAGAATGTTCCCTTAATTATATTTGTCAGAGGTTTGTTTACATTCGTAGTCTTATCAAAAAAAGCAGCATTTGAACTAATTTATCATTCTGCGGCTCCACGCATCACCATTTATTTATCCCAGCTCTCATCTGTGCTCAGGCCTCTTTTGGAATGAGTTTTCTGTTTGACTTTTGAACGGGAGGCTTTGTTCACATCAGCTTGGGTGATCCCGGCCTGAATCGGGTCCTGAAGCCTGAGGCGTGGAGAGAAGCTGAAGCATTATCGTCCTACGTTTGTCAATCGGAGACCAGGAAGGACAGGGCAGCCCACACCAGCCAGCCCAGGAGAAGGGACTCACCTGCAGGGGCAGGGATGGTCACAGCAGCAGGGGCAGGGGGCAAGAGGGGTGCTGCCCATGCACCTGGGGGACCCAGGAGCACAGCTCCAATGAGAGGCAGAGGAGCAGGAGGAGGGCGGGAGGGAGGGGCAGGGACTGCCTGGCTGTGGTCCCTCCCTGCCCGTCCCCTGCAGTGCCCCCTGCCCTCCGTGGTGGAAATCCACCAGAAGTCAGCTGGCAAAGGAGCCTGGGAAATGCAGTTCACAGGGGGCGGATGGGGGCAGCACAGGAGGGCAGTTGTGACCTGAGCCACCACGGTGACCAGCAGACGCCTTCCCTTCAAACTCTGGCTGGCTGGGATGGTTCACGACGCGTGTGGTCTGGTCCATGTGTGCTGCTGTGGCAGAATCCCACAAAAGGGTCATTCACACCGAGCAGAGTGGAGGTCACCTCTTACAGCTCTAGAGGGAAGTCCAAGGTTGAGGTGCGGCCTCTGGTGCAGGCCTTCTTCCTCTATCCTTCCCTGGCGGAAGCCAGGTCCCAGCCAGAGTGACTGAAGCAGAGGCTTCCCTGGGGCCTGGGCATCTGGGGTTTGACAAGCCCTCTAGGTGATTCAAGTTCAAGGGGAGGCTGAGAACCCGCTTGCTTCTGTATGTGAGCTTCATGTAGTCCTTCCTGCCTCCCTGGGTTCTGGCTTCTCTGGTTCCCCTGCACTGTCCAGCCGCCTCGACTAGCTGTTAGGGACAGTCTGTGTGCTAACCCAGGCGGTGAAGTCCTCAAGGGAGAGGTCTCCTTCTCAGTGTCTTTATTTTCCAAGGTCCTCGAAATTACCTAGGAATGCACTTTCCTAGAAACGTTCAGAACTCTCTCTCTCTCACACACACACACACACACACACACACACACGTGTGTATGTTGGGGAATAAGTAAGGCCACGTCACTTAAGGATGGGCTACCTTCTGAGAAAGGCATCACCGTGGTTCCGTGTAAGGACGCGCTTGCAGACATCACTGGGCCACCGACGGACCCTTGCCAGCCCTCAGCGATCGGTACATCCTCCGCCAAGCCAGGTGTAGTCACGAGGTGCCGTGGCATAGCCCAGCCAGGCCCTGGCTGCAGCCGCACCAACACTCACAGCACCGGGAACCGTGGGGACTGTCCCACTGCACCACCAGGTGAAGACCGAGGGCACAGGGATGGAGGTAGCTCAGAGTCCAGCGGCTGGCAGGTGGCAGAGCTGTGGCCTGGGCTCCTCCCTGCAGCCTGGCAGCAGGTTGGGTTCTGAATCCCTGTCCTACTGTGCGCCTCAGCAGGGGCTGTAGGGGGGTCCCCGGGGACGGCTGCAGGAGTCTCTGGGAGGCTGGGAGGCTGGGCAGGCTGCGTCCTCAGCGCTGTCAGTCCCAGAGCTGCCGAGGGGTTCATCTCGCAGGCCAGGACTATGCTTTGCATGGCGCCCGAGGGAGGGAGAGGCCTGGGATGACCGTCTGTGAGCTTATCCCTTCTGAGGGACAGCCATCCCTCAGCCGACCCCAGGGGGCCTGCCGTCCCGCTAAAGTCAGGGGTTAGTCTTGAAGAGTCAGGCTCCCTCTCGGGAGGATCTTGAGACCTTTAAAATGCACGAGGACATTCTCTCCTGGGTCCACGGCCTGGCTCCAGGTGACAGGCTCACCTGGAGATCCACGCAGATCAGCTCCGTTCCTTGTCCAGCCTTGCACTGTCCTGCGAAGGACCCAGAGCAGCCTGCGCTCAGCTCAGGGGACAGTGGCGAGCAGAGCCAAGGTGCAGCGGAGACAGCAGGGCGAGGGGTGCTTTCGTACCTGAGCTGCCATCAGGAGGGGGACCCCAGGGCCAGATCGAGTGGGACCCTCAGTCAGAGGGGTGGGCACGCTGCGCGCGTGAGATGAGTCGGAGCAGGTGGCGGTGAGGGCGGGAGTGGCAGGAGGGAGTCACCAGGCTTCAGGGTCAGGTTAAATCACCTGACTCAGCCGCGGTAGCTGATAGAATAACTCACCTGCCGGTTTGTGTTTTAACGGGGGAGCCGGTGCCTTGCAGCGAGGGGCTGTCATCTGGGAAGCAGGCCGGGGAAGGAGTCTCTCCAGAGGAGCCTTCAGTGCTCCTTAAATCTCATGGCTCTGCAGACAGCGCGGACGCCTGGCTGCCATCCGCCACTCGGGCTGGGTCCTCCCGGGGAGAGGGCGCGATGGGAAGGCCAGGCCTGTTTTGTCCAGGCTGAAGCACTGAGGAGCCGCTGCAGATCCCCCATGGGCGCACTGGTGGGGGAAGAAAGGGCTTCCCGAGGATCGGGACTCAGGTGCGCAGAGGAAAACAGCCACCCGCCCTGCGCCCTGCGCCACCCATGGGCCCTCGCCATGCAGCGACGCCTCCCCATGAAAGACAACGGGCTTCCGAGCAGCGGGAGCAGCGTGGTTTCTTCCCCACTGTTTGACATTTCCCGTGCTTGTTGCTGAATCTTTGACAGGAGCATTAGCTGGGCTGAAGAATAATAGTGTTGTAAGAAAGCTGATAATGGCCTAGAAAAAAAAGGATGTATAATACATACCTTGACACTGAATCGCTGAATACTTTAATAAGTAATGCACACAAGCAGGGCCTTTTGTGTTGACATAAAATGTAAGCTCTACCTTTCTTCTCCTCGAGAAGCGTGAAGAACCGGAGAGGAAAATAGATGGAGAAAATTCAAATATTTTCCTTTGGGGACTTTGATGTGCCAATGTGCTACACACCAATCAGTTCTTTTTAATTTCCTTAAGTGTTGAGAGAGAGAGAGAGAGAGAGAGAGAGAGAGAGAGAGAGGAGATGGAGGAGATGGAGTGTGTGTTGAATTTCTTAATGATTTCCAGAAACCACTTCCAGATGTGAGAATCTCATTCCAGCACGGCCTCTGGGATCCCTGGGGACTTGACAGGCTTATTTGTAGAAAGACCACTGAAGTCACAGCGGCTAAGACCCCAGTGGCCAATAGCAGACGTTGGTGCCAGGATGGGCCCTGGGACCTGCCCTGAGGCTTGCACAGGGCAGAAGTCCTCGGGTGGGACCACGATCGGGTGGGACCACGATCCCCCACAGAGTCTCCAAGGTGCGCAGCGGATCTGAGAACTCGGCTGAGCACAAAGGGGTTTCTGTAACTCTTGTGATTTTTTGACTTAGATTTTTGGAAAGAAATCCTTGAACATTTCCATTGTAAGACGCCCTGCTCTAGTGTCAGATGATGAACTTGAAGCCCTTCTACTCCTTTCCCTGGCTTGCAGGCTGTCTCTGCAAAAGCTGTTCCTGCTCCCATGTCCGTCTTCCCAGCCCCTCAGCCTTCAAGCAGCTCTCCCCTGTGACAGCGATTCCCCGACTCTCTGGCACGGAGCTCCAAACATACCTGTGGCCTCCTGCAGACCAACCTCGGTCCTCACCAGAAACAGATTAGTTTAGGATGTATATTTGGCTACAGCTCGGAGGGAACAAGGCCCAGCAGTGGTGGGAACAGTAAAGATTCATGATAGAGATTCTTAGTTTTATCATATAACAGAAAGCCTGTTGGTAGGAGTTATGGGGTTGAGGCTGCGGCTCCCTAACGCTGTTGAGTTCCAGGTTCTTTCTCATTTTCTGCTTTGCTGACTTTGGGTGTGAGTATCTAGGTTTCATGCTTAATGCCTCATGGACACCAAATGGCTGCCATAGCCCTTTGCCTTCCAGGAAGGAAGCTGGGATCCTCTCTCTCTCTCTTTCTCTCTTTCTTTCTTTCTTTCTTTTTTTTTTTTTTTAATCAAGGAAGGAGTAGTTATTTCCCAAAAGTGAACCAATGGCCTGACTTTGAAGTGTCATTGTCTGGGGGTAGATCTCGTGGCTGTCTCCAGATGTAGGAGGGCTTCAGGTAGCATTTCATACAGGGACAGGATCGTCACAATCAGACTCACCACAGCCCATCGCTTGGATGTGGGCGGTTCCCCTGGTGAGGAAGACAGCGAGGTGGGGAGGCAGCCGCAGCATCTGATTCCGCACTCCCTGCCGGTCAGCGGCAAGTGCATGTGTTACCGGTATGTCCCTCCTGGTACTGGTTTGTGCCACGCGTGTCTCAGTCCACGGCTCATGTTCCTGGGTGCCGCTGTGAACGTCTAACATGGATGAGTACCTTGTTGCTGATTTCATTAAAAAAAAAACTAAGGCCGGCCGTGGTGGCGCACGCCTGTAATCCCAGTGGCTTGGGAGGCTGAGGCAGGAGGATTATGAGTTCAAAGCCAGCCTCAGCACAGGCAAGGCGCTAAGCAACTCAGTGAGACCCTGTCTCTAATAAAATACAAAAATAGTGGCCAAGTGCCCCTGAGTTCAATCCCCGGTTCCAAAAAAAAAAAAACCTACGCTGGGTTTACATAGAGTATTTTGGTCAAGATTATACCAATCACAGGCTGGACTGGCGGTGATGCAGATTGTGAGGTGCTGGAGCGCCCGGGTCATCCCACAGAGGAGCAGGTAGCTGTGTGCCAGGCAAGGGTCCCTGGCGACTCCATAAACGGAATCCTACCTTTCCTTCAGGCGCTAGGAGGTGGAGACACATTCCCACTGAGAGCGTTCTGGGGGTGGTAGATGAGGCTGAGGAAAGGCAGCGCGTGAGGTTCGCCCACGGAGGCTGAGCTCCCAGACTGGGCTGTACATCACAGCTGTCCCTGGGCTTTTGAAAATCAGGACATTCCTGGAGTTCTCTTTGGATCCGTGGGATCGGACATGGTCTCCAAGCACAGGGGGAGGCCAGGAAGCTGAGTACTCCTGGAGCTTCCCCGCCATGCTCACGCACAGGCAGGCCTGAGAGTCCCGGCCACGGATCTGGACCCTGCGATCGTGGAGTTCAGCAGGACCTGGGGATCATTTGGCTCAGCTCCTCAGCTGGAAGACAAGGGAGCAGCCGTGATAAGGCTTGGGTGGTGGCACTGTGGTGTAGAGGGGAGGACTCCAATCCAGTCCTCTCCTTGCTGCAGTTCCTGTTCTATCAGTATGTCACCCCACTGGGGAGGGGACTTGGACACCTCCTGTGGTCCTTCCGTGTCATGGGACTTTCTACCCATGAACTGGGGATCTACCTCTCGTCTTCTTTCTCTTACTCTTTTATCCCAGTATTTGTCCGAGTGTGAGACTTTCTGTTGAAGCCCCCGAGTTCCTCACAGTGAGAACTCCTCCTTGGGACAGCAGATAGCTCGCTGCGTGCCTGGGACGCACCTCACCAGGGCACCCACGTCGGAAGGTCACTTTCTAAACCCGAGAATCAACCCTGAAGACTTATACATTTTTCTGTTAGCAAACTTGTTCAAAATTTGGTAGGAGGGTCTTGGGATGGTGGGAGAGGGAGAAATATGAGCAGACCACTGTCATGCAGTGAGATGACTGCGACATTCCAGGGCTGTGCGCAGGGCAGCGGCAGCTTGGGGAAAGCGGTGGACTTCTCCTGGGGCGGGGGGAGAGTGCTTTATCCACAGGGTGGGACTTCTGAGCTAAGTCCATGGGCAGTAGAAACCCAGAAAGCAAACGAAGAAGACAGATGTTCTGTGTCTGTGCAAATCACATGTGCAAAGGCCCTGGGGCATGAGGCAGCTGGTGTGCTGGGGGGACTCCCAGCGTGAGAGGGCATGACTGAGGACTGCGGATGCCGGTGCAGAGGAGGTCAGCTCGGGAATGGGCTGATGGGATGAGTTAAGGTGTTTGGGCCTCAGTGCACAGGCTGAGAGAGGCTGAAGACTTTCCAGTGGGAAGTGACTGGCTTGTGTAGGAGCTGCCTTGTAGGAGGAGCTTCTGAGGGCAGGAGCAAGGGCAGGCACGAAAGGAGCCAAGGGCTGTAGAAGTCAGGCTGGCGGGACCCCGTGGCTGACTGATGGAGGGGGAGGACTGAGATCCAGTCCATGTTCCACAGACTGGGAACAGCGACAGGATTTCTGTTTCGTTCTGTGGGGGGATAATGTGTTCAAGCGTCAGTCTTGGACCTGGGGTGTCTGAAAGTGGGCTGTGTGTTCCACAGCCCAGGGGGCTTTCTCTGGGGCCGCGGTGTGGGAGCTCGTCCTTTCGATGCTAGTGGACTGGTCTCTAGTGGAGGAGGGAGAGCCCCGGGCCGTAGCCCAGGAATCCCTGGCACTGGAGGAGTGATCTGTCAGCTTGTGTTGCACAACAGATCCCTTGAACAGCGCTGTGAAACAGCAAATCCCGCTATTGCTCTTTGCTCTGTGGTTTGGCTGGGTAGCTGTCAGGTGGCTGGCTGGGCGGAGGCCAGATGACCCGGGATGACACTCTCACTGGCCTGGTGCTTGGCCCCGCGTCTGCTAGGGGAGTGGGGTGCCTTGGTCATGTGTTTTGCCACCCAATAGGCTGTCCCAGATGCATGTGCATGGTGCTGGTCACAGGGTCCCAAGACTGAGGAGGGGGACGCTCCTCTGTTTTCTGCACGTGTGGCGATCCCAGCTTCTCAGGACAGGGCACCTGGCAAGACCCAAGGGTCGGAATGGACCTGAGAGGGAGATTATTGTGGCCATTTGTTTGCAAATTCTCTTCCACCGTGGTCGTGGTCTGGCAGGTGGAAAGGAAACCCACAGACACACTGGGTCCCTGGTGGTGTGCCAGACAGTTTAGAGAAACTTGGAGAGATAAGAAACACTTAGATTTAAAATCAGCACACTACAGTGACATAGCCACATCGATGTTCATAGCAGCTTAATTCACAATAGCCAAGCTGTGGAACCAACCCAGCTGCCCTTCAACAGATGAATGGATAAAGAAAATGTGGCATATATACACAATGAAGTATTACTCAGCCATAAAGAAGGATGGTTTTATGGCATTTGCTGGTGAATGAATGGAACTGGAGACAATCATGCTGAGTAAAATAAGCCAGTGCCCCAAATCAAAGGCTGAATGTTTTCTCTGATATGTGGAAGCAAATCCAAAATAAGCTGGGAGATGAAAAAAATAGAAGAAAGATCAGTGGAGTAGACAAAGGGGAATGAAGGGAAAGGAGGAGGGATGGGGGAGGGAAAGACAGCGGAAGGGACTTCCCTGTGTGCATATGAATGCACCACAGTGAATCTCGCCCTCCTGCACATCCACGAGACACTAATTAAAAAAAAAATGATAAGTAAGTAGCGGGAAGATGAGTAGAGTGTAGGGGAGGGAGGGGGGAGGGAAGCGGAAGTACCGGCTGCGTGGGAACAAATTATATTGCCTGCTTTTACAGTTTTGCCAAGATGAATCCTAATGCTGTCACTAAAGAGAGCCAATCAAAGAAAGAGCGGCCGTGGGCCTGGAGCGCACCCTAACCAAGGGGGTCCTCACAGCTGTGAGGGGCTTGCTGCTGTGGGGATGCGTCCTCCTGGCCTGTCGAAGTGGGCGTTCCTGGTGGGGCACTGCCCGCTGCCCTCTGAGCCCCCTGGAGGAGGGTCCCTCGGCAGCCACACGAGAGGGCTGTGTCAGCTCCTGGGAGGGTGACCTGGCCCACCTGGTGGTCCCTTCCCCGTGGGATCTCGGCCTGTCGTCCAGGGCTCGGCTGCCTGGGGTCTTCCTCCTTGGCTTGACTCCCGCTGCTGGTGGTTGAGATGGAAGATTATTGTCACAGATGTGTCAGCTGTGCCGAAGGGGACACAGACCACGACAAGGGAGAAAATCCTCACCCCCCAAACACTTCAAAAGTCACGTTTACTGGGCGACAGCTAGATCCCGCACCAGCGCCTTCTCCCGCCTGGGGTGGCTCCCCACTGGTCAAAGCTCTCCTGTCCTCAGACTCTCGCAGGAGCTGGGAACCTTTTGCTGCTGCTGAGATGAACCTCCAAACAGAGGAGGTGAGCGTGACCTGTGCAGTGGGATGAGCGGTTCTGAGCTGTGCTTGACCGTTCGCTCTTGGTCAGGACTGAGGCTACTTGTTCACCTACGGCTTGCTGGATGCCGACTTGGGTGTGTTAGCACATCCTGGGGTGACTCTCGCAGTTTGGGGCTCGCCTTTGAGAGGTGTTACTTTTGCTCATCAGGTCTTCGTGGGGCCCATTCTTCCTGCAAAGGCGACTTCCCCCTCAGGCTTGTTTCCCAGAGGCAGCCTGCAGCAGGTCCCCGGGCGTCCGCCCCCTCCCGCCCTGGCTCTCCCTGACGGTCCGCCCTGGGTGGGGCCTGTGTGTGGGTTTCACTGTGCAACCTGGTGTACCGTGGGAGGGTCACCAGGAGGCCCTGCGGGAACCTTCCTCTCACTGACTCCTTTACTGGGCTTGGAAATGAGGGCCTGGATTAGATGACGTGCAACTTGACATCCACCCTCAGGAGGTCATTGTCCCTGATTTGTAACTCTTGTTTGAGAGGTCACAAAGGCCAAGGCGGTGGGTAAGCTCGCTGTACAAAGTCTTGTGTGGTCCTGGCCTCCACGGCCTCTCTGATCTCCCCTCTGTGGCCATGATAGAGCACCAGCTATGTCCTAGAACCCAGCCTTCCCATGCCATCACACTGGCACCTGGGTCCCTCCTCCTGGAAGCCTCTTCTCCCTGGAGAGCCTCTTGACTTACACTGTCAGTCCCTGCTCAGGCCTCAGCCATGCCAGCTGCTGTGACCTCATCCACAATCCGCCAGCTCACCTGGATGCCAACCCTGAGGGAGCTCCCCGTCTGCCCTCCGGTGTCCCGCATGGGTTTCTAGTGAAGCAAAACCATGCTGCATTATGATTTTGTTTCTTCCTGGGGAGGGCATATCTAGAGGCCTGACTTGGTCCTCTGTCTGCCTCCCTAGCAGTGCTTGGTACTCGAGTAAGACCCTGAACAGCCACCCCATCACGTCCCACACAGCTCCCAGTTCCTCCAGGTTCCCTGATGACAGTGCCGACCTCCCCCGAAAATGCTGGGAGAATGGACTTCCATTGCCACTGCCTCTCAAGCACTGGGGAGACATCCGCAGGCCTGGCAGAGAGGGGAGGTGTCTGCATCTTCTGGGTGGTGTTACTGAACCCCAGCTTCCCATCCCTGAGTGTTCACTAAGTTCTGGTTTGTGGTGAGGTTCTAAGAAGCGGGGTGTTGTAGTGTTTGCAGAGAATGATCAAGTACTGCTCCAGCCTCCCACACTTCAGAGGGGCCTGGGAGTAATTTAACCAGGGCATGTGCCAGATGGGTTGAGGGAAGGGAATCTGGGGCGGGGGATGACACAGAAGGGGTGTTCCAGGGGTGTTCCAGAAGTCAAAGGGAGCTTCCAAGTCCGGGTTACTGGGAGGCGGGAGGAGGATCATGAAATTCTGGAAAAAGATGACACATGTTTGATCCTGCTGAGCTCAAGCTGTCTGTGGACAGTGGGCAGTCAGAAATGGGGGCGTCAGTCTGGGGAGGAAAAGGGAGAACTGTGATGAGAACGCCTGGGCTTGTTGAGACCAAGAGGCTGGGAGGGGTTGCCGGGAGGGGTTGCCGGGAGGGACGAGTAGGAAGACGAGAAACTGGCCTGGGGCTGTAGCTCCTGGTACAGGTGCTTGCCTGGCATGCCTGGGGACCTGGGTTCCATCCCCGCACCACATAAAAGCTGTTTAAGTATGTTAAAAAAGGTATTGTTAAATAAATACACAGAAAGAAGGAGGAAGCTTGTGGATGCTTCCATCTTGGTCTGTTCAGGGTTATTGGAACAAAATGCCCAGGATGGGAACTTGTAAAGAGGCCCATTTGGTTCTTGATTCTGGTGGCCGGAGGGTCCAGAAGCCTGGCCCAGAGTGCGGGTGAGGGCCCCTGCCTGCATCAAAACATGACAGGAAAGCAGAAGGGGACGTGCGTAGTCCCGATTTATATCTTGCAACCTTCTCTTGCAAGAACTCCCTCCTGAGAGCCTGCAGCTTCCCAGAGACCGGCATCCATCTGTTCTCGGGGGGTTGAGCCCCAACTTCCACGAGGCCCCACCTCTTACAGGCTCCACCATCTCAACGCTGCCACACTGGGAGGAAGCTTCCTGGTGTGAAGCTCTGGGGGATGCACTCGGACCCCGTCCAAGCCACAGCAGGAACGTGAAGGACCTCGTTCTGGCTGGAGCCAGGGGGAGGGTGAGTGGGTGGGGCCCCAGGAGTACTAGGTCCCTGGTGGAGAATTTGTTGAGAGCTTGCTTGGAGACCATGAAGGAGCCTCTTGCTCAACATCCTAAGCGAGACTAGAACCGAGGGTCCCTGCTCAGCAGCAGAGCACCGAGAACCGTGCTGGGGACATGGGCTCCCACCAGCCAGGCCGCTCTGCTGAGTCAGCAGACAATCAGCGAGGAGCCGATTCCGCAGGGAAGTGAGGAACATTCCAGTATGATGCTGCTGATCAATGGGAGTGTTAAATGACAGAGTCACAGGGGTGACTGCTTCCCCACCCCCAAGAGCAAAAAGTGCACTCCTGGTTTTACGAGGGCAGTAACTGGGTCCAGGTGGGGTGACAGCAGGAGGTTTTATTATTTGTTTTTGTTTTTTAATCAACAATCAGTACTCAGAAAGCACCTTAGTAATTCTTGTTTATTTCTAGTGGTGGAATACACATAAATTAAGTATATTTACAGTACTTTACGATCATCACCATTTCCATTTCCAGAGCTATATCATCATCCCAGAAGCTCCGTGGCCAGTAAACAATGGCTCCTGTCCCCCCTCCCGGCCCCGGGTGCAGGACCACAGAATGCCTGTCTCTCTGTGTCTGGTTTCTTTCACTGAGCATGTCCTTAGGAATTCTCCACCGCACTCTGGAATCTGGCAGCCCCGATGTTTTGGATGCAGATTTCTGCAGTATGTGACATAATTCCTCAATTATTTTCTCAGAAGTTTTGCTCAGTGCCTTTTGAAATCGTGAATAGAAAATTCTCTCCCCAGAAGCCATTTTGCACACTTTGGTACAACGTCGGAGAACGGCAGTAGAGTCCTGGTGGTGGCCTCTATGGCTGTCTGAGGCCTTCGGTGGAGGAGCTGTGGCGGTACTGACCCACCACGGAGGGGCCCACGTGGTGGGCTCCAGGCACATGGAGGCCCTTGGAAATCCTTCAGGGTGCCAAAGGACGCCTGGACTTCCTCCTCCTGAGTGTTATGACCCCTGTGGTGTGCACACTCCTCCCATGTCAAAATACCCCTTCACTTTAATGGCTATCATAGAAATTTTTTCCGGGACCTGGGTTTTTGTCATTGGATTCATCAGACTTAAAATCAGCCTGTCAAACTGCTGTAGAATTTGCTTCTAAATCCTTAGCCCCAGTTTCTGTATTACCTTGCCCTGGCTCCTGGCGGACAGTGCTGACTGCAGGGGCGCCACCCTGGGAGGGCTCTTGGAGGTTCACCCGGAGGGGTCCCCCCATTCCCGTGTTAACCCAGGGCCTTGTGCCTGGTCGGCAAGCGCTCTGCCTCTGAGCCAAGTCCCCAGGCCCTGCTTTAGTAGTTTTCTTGGAAAGGTTTGTCTTCTCCAAACAGCGTTTCCTTTCACTGACTCTGTCCCTTCCTGCCAGGGGAGGGGACTGATTTGTCTGAACAGCTCTCTTACCTAGAGGCCGGGGTAGGAGGCTCTTTTCCTGTTGTGCGTCTTCCAGGAACGCGGGTGTCAAGCCATGGAATGTCACTGGATGGGGTCCTCCTGTGGGACGTCACAGTGTTTGGCCTGCCTTTCTCCAGGTCTGCTGCGGACCTCAAGGGCCTCCAGTCCCATGGCGAGTCCTCCGCGCACCACACTGGAAATCCTCCGGCTCACGTTGCGGAGCTAAGAGGGGCGGCTCTGCGGCGCACGCGCAGTTCCCGCCTTTCCCGGAGGGCCTCTGAGCCATCCCGGCTGCATGCACGTCTAAAACGATTCTACAAATAAATGTGATACTGGGTCTTAGTGAAGCTAGGCTCATAAGAGATCTCATCAAGGCCTCTATTAAGCTCCATAGGTAGGTGGCATTTTAGCATACAGCCGTCGTGTCCTTGGGTTTGCCTCTGTGGATTCAGCCAACCAGGGATTGAAAACACTGAGGAGAGAATGTGAGTCTGTACTGAACATGAAGAGCTTTTTCTGGGACACTCCCTAAACAATACAGTGTGGCAACTATTTCCACAGCTGCTACATTGTATTAGGTGTCACAAGCCATCTAGAGATGATTTAAAGTGTATCAATAGGTGTTCATGGTTTATATGCCGGTACCGCACTATTGTAAGTACCTGAGCATCTGTAGATTTTGGTGTCCGTGAGGGTGGGTCCCAGAACCACTCCCCAAGGGATACTGAGGGATGCCTGCACTTCTACATAGACGGTCATGGTTAAAAATTTAAAATATGACCTTTTGGCTTATGACCACAGGATGAAGGCTGATGGGCCACAATCCTTCAGCACAGCAGCTGCCCAGGTGTGCAGGCACCTGGGCATGGGAGCGTAGACCTGGATGCAATTCCTGCTCTTCCACGTGTGATCGATGTGAGTTTGGGCGGGCACTAGGTCTCTGGGAGCCTCGTGGATTAGAGTATTGGGAGTGGTGGATGAGGGTGTCTTCAGAGATGGGGGCTGGCCACGAGTAGGCAATTGCACTTTGGTTTGCTTCTTCGTGATTTCTCTGCTGTGGTCCAGAAAGCTGCTTTTAAATACTCAGGTTCTAGGTGGGAAGTGCAGTCAATTGCTTCACAGTGGTGGCTGATGACAGACTGATGCTGCCTGCTGTTGCCTGGCTGTTTTTTTTTTTCTGGAGAGTCTGCAGTCCTGGCTTCTTAAAGAGATTGTGTCTGCTAGCAGTAAACAGGCTTTTAGCAAAATAGCTCTTTAATCCCATTCCAGCATATTCTGCACCCATAACAGAAATGCAAATGAAAATAAAAATGAGATATCATTTTTTTACCTAATGGTTGGGCAAAGATCAAGAATTTGATACCTTGCTGGGTCAGCGAGGGCCCTGGACAGTAGGTACTGGAAAGAGTGAATTGGAACGATGCTTCTGGAGAGCAATTTAGTAAAGCTTATCAAAATCACAAATGCACATTCCCCCGGAAATGTATTTATGCTTGCTCATGTGCAAAACATAGTATTTACTGATAAAATCTTCAAGATATGTTTTTAAGTAAAAGATGCAAAGCCCAGTAGAAGGTGTATGCCTTGATTGCATATATAGTTTTTAAATTAAGCAAAACAATCATTCACATATTCAAGAAAAAATAATTTGGGCTGACTCAGACCTGTCTACCTGTGGAATCTCCAGGGAGACAGAATGGAAGTCCTTCTTCTCCTCTGTAGGTGTGCGACCTGGGTGCTCTGCGCCTCTCTGCTTCAGGAAGTTACATGAGGTCACGTTGGGTTTGCTTACACTTCTCCTCTCAGTGCCCAGGACAGAGCCCACCTCCGTAAGCACTGTTGAGTGGACATCTGAGTGGATGGAGGAGTGGGAGGGAACTTGACCTCTCTCTTGAGCTTGCAATAGAATGAATTCTGCAAGCGGCAACCAGGGAGCTGCACTTACCTCATGTTCACGGGGAGTATTTTGGAAGATCCTAACTGAGGTGAGGGAGGAACAGATTGGGGCCAGTATAACCTGAGGCTGTGTGACCTGATTATTGGTTGCTGAAAAGAGTCAGCAATCTTACACAAGAGAACCAACCATGGAAATGGTAATCTACATAGAAAGCCTTTGGCGACAAGGTTATTTTATAAAAATATAACTTACGATAGAAAATAAAGATAAGAAAAAGAAGTTAGCAGTCTTACTGGGGAAACCAGCTGCTGCCAGCCTGGTCTAATAACCCCCACACTTCACCTGAGGTGTGTGCATTCACGTGAACAGGTCACACACACCCCCTTTCTTAAACATTCCAGTTCACAAATGAAAGACACTACTGGAATCATGCAGATCAGTCAACACTTGTCCCCTGTCCTGGTCCCACCTGCACCCTTTGCCTTTGGGGTGTTTGAGAAGTGATGCTGGCCCCCCCACCACGCAACCCAGGTGGCAGCGCTCTTCCCATTACTCTCCGTCATGCTGAGATGCTGCTTTCTCCCCGGGCACACAGACTGGCATTTGCTTCCCTGAAATGCCCTGTTTATCACCCTTGTCTTCTTCCAGAGGGACTCTCTTCTGCCCACCTTCTCCTGGGACCCAGTTCCTTGGTGTCCTTCAGCCTCAGCGATCCAATGTCAGGTCCACAAGCAGCTTTACCTGGCTGGCTGTTCAGTCGCTGCCACCTCTCCATGTTCTCGGGACTGTGCAGACCTTGCGTCTTGGCACACCGACTGTATACGGTCGTCTCCTCTTACCTGGGGGAATATCCACTCCCAGTGAATCCCTGCAACTTCAGAACACTGAACTCCATACAAAGTTTCCCTGAACATACGTACCTTGACAAATTTAAATTTATAAATTGGCCACAGTAGAGAATAACAAAAATATGTAATAATGAAATATATAAGTCATAACGATATGATATAATAAGAGTTGTGTGAATCTGGTCTCTCTCTCAAACACCCTACTGTACATACTTACCCTTCTTGTGATGATGTGACATGAAACTGAAGTGTAGCACTTTACGGCATCTTTTCATGTATCTAAATTGCCAGCCTCACTATTCCTGTGCTTTGGGACCATTATTAAGTAAAATAAGGTTTACTAGCATACAAGAACCATGATGCCCCAACTGTGGTGATAACCAAAATGGTTACCAGGTGGATAGCATATACAGCATGGACACAAGGTGGATAGCATATACAGCATGGACACAAGGTGGATAGCATATACAGCATGGACACAAGGTGGATAGCATATACAGCATGGACACACTGGACAAAGGCAATGCCTCACATCCAGGAGGAGTGGAGCCTGAGACTTCATCTTGCTGCTCAGAACCGTTTGCAGTTTAAAACTTTTTCGTTGTTTATTTCTGGAAATTTTCATGTAATATTTTTCGACTGTGGTTGATTATGAGTAAAATCATGGAAAACAAAACCTCAGATAAGTGGGGGGGAGGGGAGAACCATATTTTATAATTTTCAACTTCATTTTCTTTTTTTCCTACAAGGCTATAATCTTGCCAGGGATTGAATGAATTACTGGCTTCATTCTGGGGTTCAGGTGGTAGGCCCGTTTACCTCTCACGAGATCGTCCTGTCTTAGTCTGTTGTCTGTAACTAAGAGCACAATGCTGTAGACTGGGTAAGCTACGAAGAAAAGAGGTTTCTTTTGGCTCACAGTCTGGTCCAAGGTCAAGGGGTCACATCTGATGGTGACTGCATTGCTGCAGTGCCTGTAGCCAGTGTGGGGCATCATGTGGTAGGAGACAGGGAGTGTGTGAGACCAAGACAGACTGAGTCTTAGAGCAGACCCTCCCTGGAGATGACCCATCAATCCATCAATGGCAGGAATAGAGCAATCCATTCACCAGGGCAGAGTGCTGATGTCCTTTCAAAGGTCCCACCCGTCCTACCTCGTAACGTCTCAGAATGGACTTAAATTTCAACCTGAATTTCAGAGGGGACAAACCATATTGAAACTGTAGCATCTGCCTTCCATCCTTGCCTCTTTCAGGAATAAAGGTAAATGTTCTGGCCTCCATGAGACGCTTTAGTTTGTTTTTTCAAACCTAGGTGGGGGAGGAGACATAATGTGTACCGAGGTGCTCTTGGCAACCCCGGTTGGTGACTGACTCTACTCCCCTCTAATTGCTGTGGAAACCCAGACTCTTGAGTGGTCCAGTGACAGGTCTGTAGTCGGGGAGTTGCTGGGACTTTGTCTCAGTTTCTGACTCTCCAGACTGTGGTTGTTCCACCTGAGAGATTTTGTGAGTGTCCCTCTGGCTATCTGGACTTGGAGCCAGGATCCCCACACAGGGCGGAGGGGTCTTCAACACCATCCAGTCAGCGTAGTGCAGTTCGCCTTCTGGGCTGGCAGATGGGTCCATTTCTTCCTTATCCTTCCCCACAGGGCCCATGCTCCACGTTCAGTAAGTGCATTTGGGCCACCAGCCTGACCACTGAGCCCTCAAGAACAGACAGGCTGTGTAAACTTTCTCTGCAGATGGTCGCAGAGGAGCCGTGGAGTCACGTCCTTGGCTTGGGAAGCGCTGAGCAGTGGTTTTCTCAGTCCCACCCATCGGTGGGGGTCAGAGGCTGCCAATCACCTTGCCTTCAGCAAGAGGCCAGGAGCTGGCCGGGAGAAGCCTGTGGGCTGCTTGGGCACCAGCTGGGTCCCCTCTGGGGCGAAGGGAGCCAGGCTTGGTGGTGTAGCAGCAGCTCTCCAGGAAGCGCGGCTTGGCAAAACGGCTCCCCTTCTTTTTCTGTTTCCTGGGCTTTCAGAGCGATGGGTATTTGGAGGGAAACACACTCCATATGCTTCTGATTTACTTACGTTCAACTCGCCAGAAGTTTCTTTTGTAAAATCTATTTCACGTCTGGGAAATGTTTCCAGCATTTTGCTTGAGCCTTTTAGCCCAGATATTCACACTGAAAAGGAAGCAGAAAATTGAAACAATTATTAGGATATAATTGAGACCAGAAATCCTCTTTCCCTTTGTTACCTGAGCATCTCTGGGAGTAGGTAAACAGCAGGCCTCTGGGGTCACTCGCTCTTCCTGCGTGGACGCGATCCTTCAAGGCCAGCCCCGTCCTGAGAGCCCTGTGAGCATAGTTTTGGTTTTCTGGTTAAGTTGATCTGGGCTAAGTGTCCCTGGCCTGTTTCCTATTCAGAAATCACTGAATTTGAGTAGGTTATAAATTTGACAAAGTGCTTTTATTTATTTATTCTTTGCTCAGAGAAGAGGGTGACATAAATCCAAGTAAAAATAATGGACATAAAACTTTCAAACTGTACTGCTAACTTTCAGATGATAAGTATTATTATTTTTATTAGCAATAAATGTCAAAATGTTGAAGAGTGGCTGGGAAGAGTTGAAGAGTGGGGGGAGGAAAACCGGGATGGCCCACTTAGGCAGAAAGGGAACGGGAGGCCGGGCAGCACACCAAGGAGCTCAGGGTTCCAGAGGCGGAACTGCGTGTTTCTAGTCTCTGAGTTCCTCACGCAGAAGGCTGGACACCGATGGAGCCCTGATCGAAGAGGAAGAGCCGGCTCCTGAGAGGAGAGCAGATCCCCCGTCATCTGCTTTCAGCTAAATTTTCAGTTATTTCCCTTAAACTTTTCAACATTTTCGGAGAGTGGAAGTTTTCGTTTGGGATCTTGTTTTCCACTTTCCTCTTTTTGCAGAGTTGAACGTGTGCTTCCACCCCAAAGTGCTGATGCTGAGTTGTTCCAGAAGTCACAACCCGTCAAAGCAGAGGGACGGTGTCCTTTGTATGGAGAAATGAAAGGTCTTTGGGAAAGAAGGCAGGCTTTGGAAGGGCGGGGAGCCAGGGCTTCAAACCAAGCCCGCCTTCCAACTCCTGCAGTGCATCCAGTTCCAAAAAGAAGGGAAAGTGGCCTAAAAGCCAAGGGAGGACAGGCAAACAGACTCCCAGAGGGTCTTGTACTCTCCGTGGGCCATTCCACCTTTCTGCATCTCAGTGTGTTTAGCTGTAAAATAAAAATGTTTGATGATATGATCAGTGTGGCCCCTTCTTGATCAAAAGTCCCTGGTTCACACCCCTCCCACAAAAGAAGAGGGGTAGAGAGACAGAGATGGGTATGACCACAGCCCCGAGGTTTGCTAGAAACCTCCACTCCAAGGAGAGGCCACAGCAAGGAGCCCCAGGGCGGCTTCCCTGAACTCCAACCTCAGGCCATTGAATTCTTTTCTGAAACCTTCTCCATCCCAGCAAGCACCAAGATGGGTTTATCCTCAGAAAAGTGCATAGGAGGCCCCCAAATTGCATGGTATTGATTCCCTTTATCATTTGTTATTTAGATACCACTTTACCAATGTGACCTTTTGGGTAATTATATACTATTCGATATTGTCTCACAATATTTAAATCTGAAATTTCTTATGTTGAGCTGGTATAAAATTAGAGATTCCTGTCCTTGTCCTTAACAGCAAACTGATTTTCTTGCCTACTTAAAAGGTTTTATTTTTAAATATGAAAAACTGTAGGTGTTGTTCCTTTTCCGCACCGAACAACAAAGGTTGGGTGCCCTCCCCGGACCAGCCAGAGGGGGGGCACGGGGTCAAGCAGGAGAGTGAGCGTCGGCGGCTGAAAAAACCCACACCAGCCGGGAGTCTGTCCAGCAAGAATCTCGGTTTAATGGAGGAGGGGAGCAGGTATATAAGGGGGTGAGTGAGCGGGAAAGAAACAAAGAAAAGAGATACCTGCAGGGCCAATCACCTTAAAGGTAAACAGCCCATGCAGCACACATCAAAGCCTGCAGGACAAAGGTCAGAGCTGCTCACGTTCACAGAGGTCGAATGGGCCAATCCTAGGTCACCACCTTGGTGGTACCACTGCTGAGGGGGGCTTATGCCCCGAGGGTGGTGGTGGTGTTGCGGTCGCCATCTTAAGGTGTGTCCCTACATGTAGGTTTTTTTTTCCATCCAAATCAAACCAGATGTAAACTGGAAGAAACCTTGGCTTTTCCTTCCCGTCCCCTGGGATCACACACTGCCTCCCCAGGACGCCCCTGTCGCTCAGCAGATCCTCGCTGGGCTCTTCCCCACGGTGTGAGTCTGTTCACCTAGGTAGGTTCTCTGGGCTTCCGCCTTCCTGTGTGAAGAGGGTCGTGCTTGCTGCTTTGCTCCTTTTTGGCATTACATCAGCACGTTGGAAACAGGTATTTTTCTTTCAGTTTCTTTGGTGAAGATGTGGAAAGGAAAAGGAATTCTAGCAGCTAATCCAGAATTCTGGGGACACCAGGCTTTCACACAGAAAAGGGGAAAACAGCTACCACAGGAAAACTGATCAAAATGCTTTCTGAAAACCTTTTCCGGAAACATGCCAGCATCATAGGGGGGCGTTCGTGGCTTGCGTGACCCTTGTCTCCCAGGGTGCGTTGCGAAGTGATCATCTGCACTGTGGTCTCGACACAGTGCTGACCTGCTGTTGAGGTCCTGGCACAGTCGTCTCCCACGAAATGCTGCACTCAAATCCTCTTTAAAAATAATGATAATAATGAAGGCGTCCAGATGGATTCCATATTTAGGGCCAGATGAGGATTATGCATGAACTCTGTCACCACGTGCCTCAAGTACAAGGGACAGAGTGTTCTCTTGTATTTGATCGGAAAAACCACAGTTCTAAACATAATGTTAGAATGATGCCACTTAATTGAAACAGAAAATTGCCACCGGCTTCTCAGTGTGGCAGAAGACACCGTGTTTTTAGGTCACTTCTATATCATTCCTGTGACCTAGTTTCACAATTCTGTGGGCTACATTAAGTGCACATTTTATTGTGTGCAAGTTAAGATCTGGAAGAGCAATTCGTAGTTAGGTTTTCATTTGTCAAAATCCCTTTCACGATGACCAACCTGATTTCTTCATTTACCTGGGTCTCTGTTTTGGGCTCCCAGCACTTTCTTAGGAAAACACACCACTTAAAGGACGGATGAACTACTTTTTCATGTGCACGAATGGACGTGTGAAAATTAAGATTACAGAGGAGGTGAATGCCCAAGGTCAGGAGGGTGAGACTTCAAGGTCAAGTTCTAGTGTGTCTGCTTTTCTGGAGGGAAATGATAACTAAAATCAGACAGTAGAATTTTGGAGGGAAAGTAAGAACAAAATGCTATTTCAGTTGCACTTAGAACCTTTTGACTTCTCTCTCATGCTTTCTCACTGCAGAGGACTTGGCCATCTAACAGCCCTTCAACACATGCTGGTCTCGGAAACTTCATTGGAAGACTGAGTGGAAAGATTGCATATTTTATGTCACTTGGCCTTCAGCTTTCAGCTCAACCCAGTCTTGATGTTGTGACCTGGGCTGTTAACCAATCTGAGACTTTGTTTCTTTACCTTTCAAAAAATGGGGACCAGGGTTCTAATCTAGCAGTGTAACCTAAGGAATGGGTGACAGACTGTATGTGAAAGTGATCATGCTGTCCTGTGCACACCTAGCTGCTCCATATGCTGCGTCTTAATTTCTGTGGCTGCATCTGTTGATTCGGTGTGACTTGACCTCAGCAGCCCTTCTTTATGTATGCATGTCGAGCTGCCCGTTCTCAGAATGGTATTTATAAAGAGGCAAGAGCCCAGCACAGTACCAGAAGCCTTTGCTTATGTGTTCGTCTTGTTGATTCTCTGATTTTCCAGATGCCAGGTCCCACATGGTTCCCTGTATCTCCCTTCCCCTAATTCTGGGATTTAATTGCTCGTATCTACCATACTTCTCTGGACTCTTGACTAGCCCTTTTTTCTTCTAGCCTGAGTTTCCACACCATCCCCAAACCATCTAGGTATTTCTGTGATAATTGTAGCTAATGCCTACCAGGTGTTAGGCATTGTGCATTGTGCCTGATCCCACTTAATGTCACTCAGCACAATCTCATGACAACCCAAACGAGGAAGATGCTTTTATGATCTCCATCTGTAGATATCCAGGGCTCAAAGCATTTGGGAAACTTGGACTGATATGTGACAGAAATAGGATTTGAATTCAGGGCTTGGCTCTGTGCCCAAGAGCTCAGTCAGCACCACTGTTTGTGGACTGGGAGGGGGCAGTGTTTTTGAGCACTGGAGGGTGTGGACTCTTCAACTGTGAGGAGAACAATTTGGCAACAGAAGCCACTCAGCTGAAGCATTCAGTGGTGACCAACAGGATGCAATTAAATCTATGACCTCTTATGATCACCCCAAGTGTCATTCATAAACGAGAACTCTTTCCTGGAACGGGGAGGGGTCAGATTACTTGGGTGTTTGTGTTCAGTGCCCATGATGGCCATGCTTGTCGGTCTGGATGGGTGAGCAGGAAATATCTCTAAGTGTCTTCAAAATAGTAATGGATGATTGAAAGCATCTGAGTGACCTTGGGACCTCTCAAAGTGCAGTTCTCACAGGTGCGGGAGGCGCTCCTCCAATAGCTGTGTCTGTTCTTCTAGGACAAGAGAGCAGTGTGCCTTAGCACGGGGTGGGGAAGGCTATCTGCTGCCAGGAGGTGGCAAGTTGGGGCGTGCCCTTCTGTCCTGCATGCTAACCTGGTGAGAGTGCATCCCTCTGCTTCATGGGAGGCAGCCTCTGCGGGGCAGGCACGGAGCTGCAAATGGTGCAAATGGTCGAATGGATTGCCGGCTTAGAACTCCCGGAGGCAGCCAGGTCAGTTGGTGCTTACAAAAGAGCGAACGAGGGAAGGCCTAACACTTCTATGGATAGAATGACCTGCAGCCACCTCCCCCCTCTTTGATTGACAAGGCAAAGAACAGAACTTCCCCAGCTGACCAGGCAGTCATAGCAAGGGAGTAGTTGCTCTGGACTAGAACTGGGCTGAGTTTGAGTCCCCATTCTGTTGCCCATTTATTTCTGCGACACCAGGGATTGAACCCAGGGTTCTGTGCTAGACTGACCACAGAGATATACCCCCAGGCCCCATTGTGTTGATTTTTTAGGAATTTGACTTTTGAAAATTTAGTAATCCTTTTTGATTACTAATCCTTTTAATTGCAGGTAATCACACACTGACAATTAAAAAGTGGCTCAGACTTCTTTGATACTTTTCTGGTTGAAAGAAGGAGAGGAATTCATCTCTTCTGAAATTGGTTGTTTCTCGGGGGTGTTCAGTCTATAGATGTGGCAGGGGTGACGCTGAGCGGTTTTGAAGGCTATGCTATAAAAACCTCCCAGCTTCTGCCTAGTGTCTGGGGATGCTCAGTCTGGGGGGTACCTCTGCGTGAGAGGGCTGACGGCTACCCTGGAGAGGCCCTGTCCTCAGACACTGTTGAGCAAGCAGCTGACGAGAGCATCAAGTGCCAGCCATCTGCGAGCCATCTAGGACAGCCAGGCCAGCTGAGCCCTCAGATGACCGCAGCGCGGCTGACGTCTGATTGCCTCTGTGTGAGCACCGTTCAGCCGGCTAACCCGGGTTCCTGACTCACAGAGTCACCAGGAAATCAAATTCTGGTGTTGCATCAGTAAGTTTGGGGGTGACTTTCATGCAGCAGCATTAGCCAGAGCACCCCAGCTTTGAAGGGTTCTTGCCAGGATGAAGCGGCTGTGTCTGTGGAAATCGTTCACAGCTGGGGAGGAAGAGATTTTCCACACGGGTTCCCTTCCCGTCTAGGGTTGTTGATGGTAAGCAGCATGACCTCACGTCCCCTGGATAATGTGTTTGGCAGAGGCTGGAAGCATGCCGTGAGGTCATCCTCTCTTGGGGACGATGGCCCTCTCTCGTGGTGTGTTTTGAGCCCGAGTTGCTGTAAAGGGATTAGTTGTGTGAAATGGAGAGCGTGCGAGGGGGACCCGTAAATTGGAAGTAGAAGGTGGAAAGTGGAAGCGTCATGAAGACTCACGGCCACCCTCAGAGCTCAGTGCCCCTGCTGCGGGACCCTTCCCTTGAAATGGCTCAGACTGCCTGCTGACTTCTAGCTGGCTGCTGTTCTTTTTCTGGTTTACTTACTTCGTTCAAGTTTGCCCTGGTGTGCCGGAAAGAGGATGCAACTGGCAGGACAGATGCAAGGGGTCGGGCTGTTGGTAAAGGAGTCAGGGCAGACTCTTGAAAAAGAAGATCACAGGATGTGCCCCCGTACACACTGCTAATCCCACTCGGGCAGTCTCCTGGATGGGAGGTGGAGTTGGCCCCAGGGAACAGCAGGATGGGTGACAGG
Organism: Glaucomys volans; assembly: GCA_020662805.1. Classification (NCBI taxonomy): domain Eukaryota; kingdom Metazoa; phylum Chordata; class Mammalia; order Rodentia; family Sciuridae; genus Glaucomys; species Glaucomys volans. Next base: position 993,860 of record JAJEJO010003579.1, on the reverse strand, counting down.
ACTGGTTCTGCAGGGCGGGGTCCATGGTGGAGTCCTGGAGACTGAACTGGGGGTCTCTTTCTTGCAAGGGACAGAAACACTCACACATGCTAATGGAAGGAAGAAGGCCTTTGTGGTCAGGGTGTAGGAGAATCACGAGGCAGCCAATGGCAGACGGAGACTGGGATCCAAGGGACTGAGAAGGCAGCAGAGAGGACTTCCGGTTTTCTTCCTGTGAGGCCTCGTTGTTTCTTGGCTTCTCTTGCAGGCCAATTTCACCGTGCTGTTCTGGGATGACTTCTGGCTTCCCATGGCTTTGTGTTATCATGGTCACAGAAACGGTAACACAACCTCACATCTGCGGAGAGCCTGCTGCAACCAGGTCCCTTCCAAGCGCTTGCTATGAATCTCTCACGAGAACCCCATGGGCAGCTGCCGTCAAGATCTCAGTTTCACAGATGAGAAACGGAGGCATAAAGTCAAGACCCAAATCCAGACAGCTAATGTGTGGTGAATCTGGGGACTGAACCCTGGCACTCTGAGGACTGTCCCAGAGTCCAACAGCAGCTGCCTATCCACGGATCTGGATCTCTATAACACGTTTCTTCAACAGGAGGATTTAGTTAGCTGTGCTCCAGAGAGCGGTGTTCAGTTGGACGCCCAACCCTGGCTGTGGCCGTGGATGGGGTGGGGTTAAGGGGGTGGTTCTCTGAAAAGGGAATGTGGGTAAGGGAGGAAGTACTGGGCAACGGCCATATGCCAAGGGTTGAGGAGGGAGGGAGAGAGGGGTCCTTGAGACGCCTGCCCAGGTGACGGCCTCCAGCAGGAGCTGCACCTGGCGAAAGGCTTCCGGGCAGAGGAAGCCTGATGGGCCTCTGGATGCCTTCTTTCCCCTGCCTCCAGGCAGACCTGTTCCTAACCAGCCTGCTTTCCAGGGACAGTGTCCCCTCTCTTCGCTAAGGGACCCAAACAGCAGAGATCTATGACTTTGAAGTTTAAAAAACACAGCTTTTTACTGTTGGAATAAGAGCTGCAGCCACGTTGTAGGAAAATTCCTCCCTATGGTCATCTAGAAGGGGTCGCCATTCTCTGTGGTTCTCTTGACCACCGGGCCGGGAGCTGCAGGCTGTGTGCCTCTGCCGCGATGCCTCTGGGAGGAGGGAGAACTTGGACAAAACGTGGCAGTGGCCTGAGCTCCCCTTGAGAGGGAATCAGGACGTGAGGCCCAGTAGCACCAGGCGCTCGGTTGTGTCTGGGAGGGAAGGAGGCTCACTGGGAGGCTTGAGGAGGCTCTGCTTTTCATGCAAGCACAGGGAGTGGGGCACGGGAGCTTCCCTGAGGGGCAGCTGGGGCCTTGAGGTACAGGACTGGACCCTGATGGCACACATGCCTTTGGGAGGCAAAGGCCAAGCTCTGCAAGGACCTGTGGGCAACACTCTTGGCCTTGGGAGCTGCTCATTCCCAAGACGCCTGGAGTGCGTCTCTGTCCCCCTCTGCCTAGGGGCACCCTCGACCCACACTGCCGACAAGAGCACATCAGGCAAGACTGAGGCCCCAGGAGCACCCTGGAGGGAGGGCGGTGTGCAGACTCCGTGCTCTGGCTGGTGCCAGGCAGACAGGCGTGGGCTGGGTACGCAGCGGCTTCCGCGTGCTGGCAGGTGGAGAGGGAGAATTAAGGGTGGAGAGTCCCAGAGCCTCATGTGTGCGTGTGTGCCTCCACGCGTGCATGCATGCATGAGCCTCCACAGCCTCGTCCGTTCTCATGGTATTAAGGGGAGGCTCGTGGAGAAGAGGGACGCGGGTGTTGTATAAAACAAATCTCAAAAGTTTAGGAATGTTAAAAAAAATAAAAGGGCCGCGGCGTGTGGCTGTGGCATGAGGTGGGCACTGGGGTCCCTCTGCCTGGTTCTAGTCCTCTTCCCTCCACTTACCAGCTGTGTGATTTCTGTTAAGTAATGGACTTCTCTGAGCTCCAGATTTCTCATTTTAAAGGTCAGGTGGATCAGTGTCTTCCCATCACAGGGCTCTCGTGGGGCTTCACGAGTCAATCTGTGGGAAGTGCTTGGCACAGAGCTGGTTCCACTGCAGAGCATTGACACAGGTGAGCCAGCACTCCGATGCACCAGTGTGCCTAACAGCCTCAGTGCTCCATCTAGACGGGCTCCCTGCCCTTTCCTAAGTCTTTGCTGAACCCATGAGGACACACTCCTAGCTTCGCCATCCTTTGTAGGAGATGCCCCTCCAGGTGGGCATCCTGGGCAGTGGGAAGTGCCTGTCTGCTGCTGTCCTTTTTGGCCGTGTTCTACTGGGTGTCCTCTGGCCTGATGTTCTGGGTATCTGGCCTCCTCTCTTGGCCTCACTCCAGGCTGAACTGCTGGCAAAGTTTACCAGAACTCTCCTCTTTGGAAGCATTCAAGCCCCTTCCCTCCAACACAGATACAGTTTCCTTCATGATGTTAACAAACTCATTATCTAACTGAAAAAGCCAGGCTAACACCAGGAGACACCCTGGGACAGAAGGCGAACGGTGGGCCTGCGAGTGTGTGTGTCTGTGCACCTGGGCGTGCTCCTGGCCGTGCGTCCCCCAGGAGGAGGTGAGGGAGATCGAGGACTGGAACCCCCCACGGCTGTTCACAGAGTGCTCCAGAGTGAGTCTGAAGATGAGAGTTGAACTCCGCCAGTCCATTCATTATTTAATCCTTTAATTGATGAGCGTGGCGGAGAGATGACGGCGGCGCATCCTTGGCAGGGAGGCGGATTCCATTTGTTTGTTTATTATGGCTGCACAATTCATCTGGTGGAGGGAGAGTGGTGGGAGGCCACCCAGCTTCATGGTTCAAAATGTTGTTATAAATAACAATTAATCCACTCAGATATCTGGCTCCGTTCAACCTGAAGAACCCGCTGGAACGAGGCCCTGGAGCGGAGTGTGAGAGTGTACGTGCAGTTTCCTGCCTGGGCTCTCACCAGTGGTCATTCCACACATGCCTGTGGCCTCCAAGGAGGTTCAGGAGAATGGGTGTCGCCTCCCACCTGTGGTCTTGTGCAAGCACCTCCTCTTTGACGGTCAACCCACAGGACCTGGAGCCTGTTCTTGAATTGTCGTGTTAAACCATTGAATTTTCTATGATTCCTTTGTTACCTGTTTATTATTTTCTTAGAAAGATTATGAATTCCTTGGAGGCAGGGGTTACCCCTAGTGTAGGCATAGGGCCAACCTTAGTAGCAATGGCAGTGAAAGCGGCTTGAGGGCTGGGGTGGGGCTCAGTGGTGGGGCACTTGCCCAGCATTTTTGAGGTCCTGGGGTCAATTCTCAGCACAAGAGGACGGCAAGGGAAATAACTTGAACTCGTGCTGCATCGCAGGGCTGTGCTTGGAGTCTTCAGAGACAGTCAGCAAGATCTGAATGTGGAGAAAGGGGCTTAGAGAGTTATCTGGAAATCGAATAAATAGAGCCCCGGAGACCTGGGCCTGGCTCTGCTCTTTGAGTTCCTCCATAACCAACCTCAGCCTAACTTAGCACATGAACAACCCAGACTCAACTTAGAAACACACTTTGGGGGAACAAGTACCCAGTTTCAGCCAATCACAAGCAGCTGAGCTTCAGCCACTGGTTGGCAGCCAGCGGACCCCGCCAAGCCCAGATAAGGCAAGCAAGGCTGCAGCCAATCAGATGATTTCTCAATTTCAAGTTCAGCCTATAAAAGTGAGCTTTTGCTCCCTGTCCACACGGCACACTTGAGCTCTGTGATTCTCTTTTTCTTCTGAGTGCTACGTGATTCAAGAGTTGTTCTTTGTTTAAATAAACAGTTAAATTTAGAATTTCTGAAGTTTTTTTAAAGACATATTTGAACTCCCCCAATTAGATAACACCATGCAACAAAATTGCTCCATAGCATAACAAAGGAAAAAATGTCAGCTATAAATAAAAGAAAAAGGTTTTATGTGTTTGGAGAGAACATAGTAACAATGTTAACCAGTCCCTCTAAAAGAGATCTAAGCTTCACGCTTATATTTAAAACCTGGCTTCCACCTTCGCCGTGGACTTCCAATGTTCCTCTCAAATGTACTTCCATCGGTAAAGCCACGAGTTCATCAGGTTTAATGAGGAAACCAGGACCTAACCCTGCATTCCAGGTACAGAGGGGTTTGAGGTGGGGATTTAGAGACCAGTGTGGCCACTGGAAGATGGCAGGGACTGAGTGGAGCTGGTGGCAAGTCACCCTCAATGGATGGCTCTCTCCTGATGTGCCAAAGTGTGGATTAGCAAGGGTCCCCTGGGGAGCCACAGTGGCCCTCCTGCCTGACCCCGTATCTCTCTTCATCTGCCTTCACAGAATAGTGGCCTATACCTTGCTGCCACCTTCCAAATCACCCATGGTGGCCTCACTGGGAAGCCCCAACTCAGAATCGCCTGGGGAACACCGTTCCTGGCCCTTCCTGGGCGATAGAGGCCTTGCTGATCAGCAATACCGAGCCGATGGCAGCCTTTCTGCGGCTGACCTTTCTACAGCCCTCACCTCCTGCAGGGCTCGGTGTCCACAGTGGCCCAGTCCTGAGCCCTGCCTTTATTTCCCGACTGAGCATCCTCTGTCAGAATTGCTGTCTCCATCCCTGTCTTAGGATCTGGGCAGGACAACCTGGAACAAAATCCGACGTCACCTGTACTCTCTCCTCCTCAGGCTTAGGACCTGTCTCACGCAGCCAGGAACCGGAGCCCAGTCTCGGTACCTCCGGTCCGTGGTGCTTTGTGACTTGGAGGTCTCCTTTTTCTCACCACTCAGGCTCTGGCGCCGCTACGCGTCCTCCCCGGCCAGGTGGGTGGGTTCTGACCTCCTCCATTTCTTGTCACAGTGTGAATAATGGCATTAGTGTCGTGATTTCCAGCAGTGCACCTATAAATCTTGATCACAGCGCCTTCTGAGCGCCGGGAGCAACTTGTTGAAACCAGTCTTCTGCGGGCAGGTCACGGTGTGGCTGAGATTCCAGGGGTTAATCTCCACAGTGACACCAGATTTGTCAGCAGAGGTGCCATTAGCCTGGCTCTGGGACTTTCCGGTCTTTTCTGCTGCAGTTGTTACTGACAAGTGGCTGCTGTGTCATGTGAACAGTGAGATAAAGCAGGCACTCAGCTCAGCACCGCATGTAAAACAGGAATCACTTGAATGTCATGGCCATTGTCACCAGTGGATGTTAAAGCCTTTCTGCTATGAAACAAAAGGGGAAGAGCAATGAGCTTTCCAGCATTTGTTTACTCTGGGAGCCTTGGAGGACAGGTGGCATGGAAGATAGCTCTCCCTGAGAGCAACCCCATTGTTCTGGGGTCACACTTCATGGTGAATAGGAACTTTGTGGATAGGAAGTGCCTCAGCAAACCTCCTGTTGTGTATCTCTTGCTTCCAGTTCAAACTGTCTTTCTATTTTGCTACTTGTGTTTCTAAAACTGCAGACAAGAGCCAGTGACTCACGCCTGCTCTTCAGATGGTTGTGGTGCATAAATAGAGCCTCTCTCCAAATCGTGGCCACTTAAGTTGGACGGTCTTGGTCTCATCTAGTAAAATTCAGATTATCATTTGAAGCATGAGGAGGCTGGTTTGTCTCCTAAAACTCTTGAAAGTTAAAAAAAAAAAAACCCAACACCCAAGTTTTTGTTACAAAGAAATAATGCAGGCTCATTTCAAAAAACTTGGAGAATATTGACAACAAAACAAAAACAAAAAAACTAAAACTAAAAGTCATTCACAATGCAGTGCCCAGAGGTTATCTCTGTCAAGATTTTAGCATATCAGTGGGGCGCTGTGATGCTGAACGACCCGAGCACCCTATGGGGGCTCTTACACTAATCTCCATTTTGTAGAGGTGAAGCCTTGCTTTGAGGCACTCCAGGGTGCAAAAATTATACCCCATGCCAACACCTGTCACCCGAGAGGGTCCAGATGGTTATGGGTGGCCCTCGTGAATTATGGAGAACATAAATGGTTTGGAAAACTGAAGACAAGGGAGTTCGGATTTCTGACCCCAAATGAAGAGGCCCTTCAACTAGGCGGCATTGGAGAATGCACCCCAGAAGGTCCCAGGGTGCCTGAGACACCTGGCAGAGGAGGACACAGACTCTAGTAGCACCGCAGGTTCTCCACGAGCAAGGTTCACCAAGTGCAATGAGCTTTGTCCGGGGGACCGAGAGGCAGCGTGGTGCCTGGCCCAAGAGAGGACAAGCGGCTGGGATGGAGGCTGATTAAAGAGCTGTTTCTTTAAAGGGGCTGCTTGGAGAGTCGGTGCTCATCGGGTCGGCAGTGTCTGGAGGCATGCGGTGGAGCTTGGCCCTGGCCTTGGATTCCTTCTTTTCAGTTTGTGATTTGCATGAACATTTACAGAGAGGTTCTAGTGAGCATGCTGGGTGATTAGGAAAACCCACCTCACGAAGGATGTGGGCAAGGGGACAGGCGGCCACAGTCCCCCAGACCAGCATGGGTGGTAAGTGCAAGGCCAGCGGCTCATCCTGGCCGGGGACATGTGGCTTCCGGATGTCCATGACAGGGAGTGGGAACCGAGAATCGACTAGGCAACTGGATGAAGAGGTAGAGCCACCCTGGCTGGCAGCTGCAGGCACGGCGGTTCTGGAAGTCACAGCGAAGTCCCTGGAGATGTCCTTCCAGAACACAGGCCTGCTTCTTTTGCACAGAGGCTCCCGATGGCCCCCCCCAGTCCAGACGTCAAGGCTAAGCTTGTCTGGCTTGTCCCAGCAGCTAGTTTTCAGTCGCGTCCTCCAGCATCCTCCTGGTGTTGCCAGGATGGTCTGTGTCCTGGATGACTCTGGTCCCTCTGTGCCTGTGGCTTTGCTCATCCTGGAAGAGCCTGGGGCCTCTCTTAGCCTCAGCCTCCTTTTGGAGGCTTTGTTCTTAGGAGGGTGGAGAGGCACCCTTTTCTGTGAGTCTCTGCCGGCTTCCCTGGCTGTTCTGGCATCTGGTGAGACCTTTCTGTGAGCTGTGGTTCGTCCCCACCAAAACTCACACGAGGCGTGGTTCCCCAACACAGCAGTGCTGCAGGTGGGGGCGCATGGGAGGTGCTTGGGTCACTGAGCGGAGCCTCAAAAATGGATCCATAGCTTTCTTGCTCTCAAAGGACCAGGCTGTTATAGCAGTGGGTTGTGCAAAGCTAGTCCACCCCTGTTTGCCTCTTGTGTGTGCACCTGCTTACCCTTCCACTTTCTGCCAGGAAGTTGAAGTGGTCGGAGGCCCTCACCAAATGAGGCCACCCAATCTTGGACTTCCCAGCCTGCAGAACCATGAGCCAAAATAAACCTCTTTTCATTTTAAATCATCCAGACTCGGGTGTTCTGTTATAGCAACAGAAAACGGATGAAGACCACTACCACAGGACTGTCCACCCAGAGGTCTGTCCTCAAGTCTCAGGGAGATTTGCTTACTTCTCTCCCTTGAAGGAATGGCCAATTTGGTGATGGTCTTTGTATCCCTTGTGCCTGGCTCAGTGCTTTCTACTGGGAGTATTGAAAATTTTGTTGGGCAGAATAGAAGGTGATTCCCTAGCTCAAGTGATAGTCCTTGCTCCACGTCTGTGGGGCACTGCGGGTTATTATAAATACCCATTTTATAGTTTTGCTAGTCCCTTCCCTACCAATAAGTGAATGCTAGGAGGAAATGTCATGGAGATCGGCATGGCAGGGTGGAGGGGAACTCAGTCTCAGAGAGGGAGAGGGATAGTCTGGTGGACAGACCTACAAATATTAGGATTGAACTTTAAGTGTAGAAGAGCCATCGGGAACCAGGCAACTGACACCGAGTCAGACAGCTGTGGCTCAGGTCCGCACTTTGCCAAGCTGGCTGAGCAACTCTAAGCAAACTGCTGAACGTCTTGGAGCTTTGTTCCCTCCATAAATGGAGCACAGTCCTTGGAGAGAGGCTCCGAGGACAGGTGAGACATGGACACCGGGCTCCCAGCCCGGGCAGTGCTGCTGGTGAGTTCTTAGCAGGACCTTGCTTCGCAATGAACTCACTCAAGAGCGGCTGGTCCTGGGGATTTAGGACAAACGCTTAGTGTCTTAGAAGTGGGCGGGGGTTGTTCTTCGAGGTTCCAGGTGGAAAAGGCCACTGTGCAGAAGCTGCAGGGAGGCAGAGCTCAGCTCCATTCCAGCTCTGAGGGCCGCCTTCACCTGAGCAGGGCTCTGAGAGGGCAGCAGGTTCCCTGTCCCTTGAGGCCTTTAGGCACAGTCTTCTATTTCCACTGGTGTCGCATGGGGGGACTGTAGCCTTTAGGTGAGTGGTTGAGCTGAGATCGTCTACTAAGGTTTGGAAGTGTTGATCTGCAATTTCGGGGCAGGGGCCAGTTCTAGAAGAAAACTGAGCCAACCCTTGTATGGTGGGGGTGGAACCCAGGGGGTAGCTACTGGGCTACATTTAGACAGGGTCTCGCTAAGCTGCTGAGGCTGACCTCGAACTTGCCATCCTCCTGCCTCAGCCTCCCAAGTAGTTGGGACTGTAGACAGCCCAACAGCACCCAGCCAACCCGTGGGTTCTTTACCATAATTTTACTGTTTTGTTTGGTCTCTTGGCTACAAGAAGAATGGGCTTGGTTTGGACAGCTAGAATCTGGGAGGCAGTGCACTGGGCACTCTCAGGAACCGGCCCCTCTGCGGAAGCACCCCTCTGCTGCAGGAGGAGACATTGCTGCTGCCAGAGCCCCACCCCCACCTCAAACCCCAGCTCAGTCCCTGGATGAATGAGTGAGATTATGATTCTGCAAAGAAAGAAGATCCTCAGAAAGCGGGATTGCAGCATTGCTTACTGGGGTCATGGCCCTGTTCTAGAACCTCTCTGCTGAAGTTCTTCCTGCACTCAGGGCATCATCTATCTTTGACTGTGTTAGAATCTCATCTGAGTACTCTTAGTTCTCATAATAAGATAGGAGGAAAATTTTTTGGGGGGGGTGTATATGAGTTAAAAAAATTCCTTCTATTGGACCCCACACCTCTTGGAAGTCCCTAGCATAGGCTGTAGCTAACCCCAAACTCCAGGTGCATCCTGCCTGCAGTGAGTGGTTTGGGTTGCTTTGGAAATGGCCTCCAATGGAAAGTCCTGGAAGCAGAACCCTCCTTCCCTCTGCCTCCCCAAGAACAACAAGAGTCAACAAATCTGGAACCCTCGCCTCTGTGCTCTTGGAAATAGTCGTTACTGAGAGTGAGTCAGCCCAGAGTGCAGATGGCTGGACTCGAGTGTCTCCGTCGGGAGACGCAGCTTCAGGAGTGTATGCAGCCGGCTCGTGTCAGATTCCGTCCTGCTGCTACTTATCACTCCATAAATCAGTAAACAGCAGCATGCCACCGCCAGCGCCAGCCATCAGCTGGACAGATTCGAGTGCCTGTGATCTCATCTCCACTGCCTTTGAGCTCCCGAGGAGGAGAGGCTGCCGGGGGTTTTATTCCATCACTTTTGCTGTTTGATGCTTAATGTGAGGAGGCTGGCCACACAGTCGCATCTCCAGAGTGATCTGGGACCTGAGGGAGGTGGAGGTCTGTTGCGGGTGAAAGACCTTGAGGATGCGGGAGGAGGAATGAGAGTGGAATCCTCTTCCTCCCTGGGTCTGTCCTGCCCGAGCGCGAGGTTGGGAAGCAGCTGTACCCTTTGAGGAGCCTGGGGAAGGGGCCAAGGAGTTGGCTGCCCAAGGGCTGCAGGTGGAGCTTAAGGTGAAGAGACTGGAGGAGACTAAAGACTTGGCACCCCTGGGGGCTCCGAGGTCTGCAGCAGGGCTGGGGCCATGGCAGGCGGGCAGCACTGGCCAGATGCTTGGGTTTTAGTACGTCTCCCCTTGCAAGGGCACCGTGAATTGCCTTGTGACAATTAAAGGTCAGTCGCAGGTGAGTCCGTGCATGGAAGGTGGGGTGTGTTCAGCTCCGAGGTGCCTGCCCTGGTCAGCTTTGGTTTTCATCTACAGGGAGAGGGAGGGACGGGAGGGATGGGGGCAGCGTGTCAGTTCAGGCCTTGATTTTGATCTTGACAGGGGTGGACACTTTCGGGTTCCTGAAAAAGCTACTTTCACAATAAGCACACTCCCGTGTCAAATCTCCAGCGTCCTGACTGCCGAGCGAGTCAGTGTAAACTCCTAAAATCTCATTCCATCCTTTCCCTTTTGTTTTCCCCAACCAGAGGTCATGTTCCTTGGAAAACAAGACGGGGGGCTCACCCTGGGGGCGCTGGTGAAGGCCACCCAGATCCGATGAGGTGGTGAGGTGGAGCGGGCAGGGGCTCTGGGTGCAGGTCTGAATTGGGGAAGTGACTTACTGGGATTATCCAAAGGTGGCCATGCGAGAAAGAGGTCAGCTGCAGGGACTCTGAGACCAACACTCTCCTGCTGCTGGGGACTGGGCCTGCTCCCCGCGCGGGGAGAACTTGGCCAGGAGAGAGGGATTCAGGCCCTCAGGGGCCAAGGGGAAAGGCGCAGTGCAGGTCCTGGGAGGCAACTCAGGGAGAAATGGATCCGTTTCAAGATAGTTTTCAATCTTCTAAGCCAGGACAGACCCCAGTGGGAGGAACAGAAGGCTAGGGAGACGCCAGGGGTGGCGAGTGGTGAGGCGTGTGGGCGGCAGGGCATCCCTTCATCTGTGGTTCGTAAATTGTGATATGCAGTCCAGCCTCCATATCTGGGGTTCTGAATCTGTAGGGTCGACCAACCAGGGATCAAAAATATTTTTAAGAATTGTGTATGTTTTGAACACATGCAGACTTTTGTCTTGTCATGCAGTATCATAACCACTTAGGTGGTGTCCGGTGCAATTAGCTATCTAGAGACTGTTCGCAGCGTGCGGGAGGATGCGGGTAGGTCACAGTGCAAATCCCACGCCAATCGATGTGGGTGTCCTTGATCCGCACGGGTCCTGGAATCCATTCCCCATTACCGAGGGATAATACATTATGTTTCATTCTAAGTATTTAAAAATTTCTATTATGACTCTACATCGGTTCATAAATTATGGAGACATCCATTTTTAATTTCTGATTGATTGAATTTTCAAGATGCATTTTATTTTTTTGCTGGGCTGGGAATGAACCCAGGGCCTGGCACATGCTAGGCAGCATCTGCCTCTTGCCCCTAAAGTAAATTTTAAATAGAGTTTTGTTTAAATTGCCCTGGGTGAAGAGAAATAGCGTGATACCTGATTCCTGAAAATATTTTCAGTGCTTTTGTGGACTAGTGCGCGGTGATTTGGCAGCGTGGCCTGCGTCCTAGAGAACGGTTTACACGTGGAAGGACTTGTGGGAGGTGGTTTTAATGTCAGAGTGTCTTCACTCACTTCTCAGCCTTCCCTTTCCCTCAGAACGTGACCCTGGGGCGTTCCATCATTGCAGAGTCCTTAGGTTCTCCCTGCTTGCAGAGATTCCAAGTCAGGTCTCTGACTCCCTCAGGTGTGGCTATTAATCTTCACAGTTCTTCCTTTGTAGAATCAGCATTTCCCAAGGCAACCCAGCTATGGTGTGTGCTTGGAAGTCTGATGTTATAAACCTTTTTTGTTTTTTTGCCTGGGGGATTTCTGCCTTCATACCGTAAGCTCAGCAATGCATTCACGATATGTTGATTGCAATTCTTCCGTCATCTGACTGTTGGGTGGTGGAATGCTGTTTCTCTGAAGCGCCATGTTGCCAGATGTAGGACTCTCTAGATATTCTTTACTGGTTAGGTAAAGCTCATCCTTTCTCACCTTTTTGAATGGGTCAGGAGTAAAATATAATCCTCAAAAATACCCAGGGGTTTCTACCTTGTTGGTGAGAAGGACACAGAGCTCTCCCTGATGAGGGAAAATTGATGCTACCTTCTCTACCATGTGTGGCTCTTCTCCTCTTTCCCCTCCAGCTGGAATAGTTGACCTCAAATTTCACAAAGTGTCCCTTGCTTAATAATACAAAGATGTCTTAAGCAGGAAATCCAAAGAAAGAAGGAAGAGAATCAGCAACACTCAGGAGGAATGGAAGGAGAAAGAAAAAAGGAGAAAAGTGGGACAGACTAGGTCTTGGTTTGGACATAACTGAGCAGCCATTGACAAAGGAATATGCCCTGGGCCCTGAGGCTTTTGGAAGGGATCTTCTTAGTAATCAATTAATTAATTTAATTCATTTTTTTTGCATTGCTTGGGATTGAACCCAGGACTTCATGCATGCTAGTCAAGCACCCCAACCACTTAGTTACACCCCCACATCTTTTTAAAACAATTTTGAGATAGTGTCTTGCTCAGTTGCGGAGGCTGGCCTTGCACTTTGGCATCTTCCTGCCTCAGCCTCCTGAATTATTGGGATTACAGGTGTGCCTGGCTATAATTTATTAATAGTAAATACAGAAAATGCAAAGGATTGATTTCCTACCAAGTCTGTGCTCTGACTTGGGGGCCCTTCAAATCAGGGTTAAAAATGTAAGAAACATCCTTTGTGTGAAGGGCTTACAATGTGGTTTGATCAGGAAGATAAAACCAGCCTGAGGAGAGCTGCAGGATGCCCAAGGATGCAGCGATCACAGTGGCAATCAGGATCACTGAGCGTGAGTTCACCCCCAGCCAAGGGAGCTGAAGGAGAGGAGAGAGGGCGGGACTTGGCTTGGGAGGATAGAGTATATTTCAGAGGGGCCAAGAGAAAGGCAGGGACCAAGTCTGCATAGAGGACAGGCCTGTGTCCCTGGTGGAGGCTAACTGTGGGGCCGTCTGATGTAGATCTCAGCCTGTTTTGTGTGTGAACACACTGTTTGAAACCTCCTGTAATTATAATATGAGTTCTTGCCTGATTAGTAGTTACTTCAGACTGTAATTTGAGTATGACCAATATATAAGCTCTTCTTGGACAGTAATTATATAAAAAATCAGTTGTGGATTTTAATTTTTCTATAATTTTCAACTTTCTGAATCTGTGAAATACCTTCAATGAATAATTAGTTGGTATTTGCAAAGCTTAACTCTCTCTAGAGAAGTGTGCTATACTAATGTAAAGAAAAAGGCCCTGGGTGTCAAGCTTAGTACCTCTGAGCCTGGAAGGACCAATTAGTCCACAAAATAAATCCCTAGAAGAGAAGTTGATTTGATGATCTGTTACGTAGAGGAGTCAAGGCAAGGCAACAATAATCAAGTGTGATTTAGCTGGGAAAAAAGAGGGGAGACTGAATCACCAGAGAGAGGAGGGTCTTGACCTTGCTCTTGTTTCTCATGATAGTTTAACCAATGTCTGCAAAGGGGAATAAGGTATTTTAAGCCACTTTTGGGCCAGGACAAGAGGCTCAGCCTGTCATTCCAGTGCATAATTCAGTGGTGGATACCAGTCCTAAGTTCTGGTAGGTAAAACCTCAAGGCAGATAAAATGTCTTTTGAAATAAATGAAAGCCATTTGATGGTAGCCTGGGAGATTACAAAAATCAGGCATATATTGGAAAAGAAGAATGGCTGTCCTCATTGGGGAGCTGGGAACTCCAAGAAATAATACATGTTACAGTAACTAACCAAATCTCATTCCTCACTCTGGAACCCTCGTCCCTGAGTAAATACTATATATTAGCTCTTGGTTAGAGGCATGTAGAAAGGCCCAGTTATGTTTCTGGGCCTAGGCTGGGACTGCAATTCTCCAGAAGCCGATTTCTTACTGTCGGGCTTGATTTTCTAACTGGCTCATCTCCACAATTCCACCCATCCCTCTCGGGCTCCGTTTCCCTCGGAGCCGACTTCCCGCAGCCAAACGCCAAATCTTCCTCCTGTTATTCCACTTTTATTGGAGTGGAATATTCTATTTCTATTGGAAATTGCAACACTTTTTTTTTTTTTCGGGTTAAGGACTTGAAAACATTATAGAAAAATGTTCCCTTCTGTTTCTAACTTAATCTCCTTTTCTCACTGGGTGCCATGCCCTGAAGAGATGTACCGAGAGGTGGCCGTGTTAATTCCAGTGGTAATTCCTCTAATTAGTTGGCTTGAGCAGCTGTAAGAAATGCCATAAACTGGGTGGCGGGTGGATAAACAAGAGTTTTATTTCTCTTGTTCTGGGACTGGGAGTCTGAGATGGAGAAGCCGGCACAGCTTGGGCCTGGTGAGGGCCCTCTCCCAGGTCCACTGGCCACGTCCTGTGTCCTTGCGTCGTGGGAAGAGCCTGGGGCCAGCTCTGCGGCCTGCTATGAAGGCTGTCCTCCCGGCCAGGGCTGGGCTCCAGGTCCCTACCTCCAGGTGCCAGCTCACTGGGCATTAGGTTTTAGCCTGGGAATTCGCGGGGGTCATGAGGGTCAGGCCATTGCGCCCCCGTTTTACAGGTGAAGCAACAATGGACCAAAGAACTTGGAACTCAGGGCAAAGCCATGACAATTGGAAGCCATCGTGAGAGAGCCCGACGGTGCCATTCACTGTGCAGTTGGCCCTTGGAATCTGCAGGGGTGAGATCTGCACCTCCAATCCACTTCAAAAATATTTGGAAAAAAAAAATCCAGAAAGTTCCAAAAAGAGGAACTTGATTTTGCTATGTGCTGAGCATGGTGCTGGGTCCACATAGACGAGGCGATGTGTGGGTGCACCTCACTGCAGAGCCTCCTTTCTCTGGTTCTGAGAGGTGTTGGCCTCTCGCTCTGCTCATGTGCTGTGTGGTGGGGCCTGCGATGGCTGAAACGTGCGGACTATTTCCTCATCACTATTCCTTAAAAAATACAGCCAGGCAACTATTCCAGCAGGCGTTGTAAGTCATTGATGGATGCTTTAGATTACACAGGAGGAGGAGCACAGGCTCTCTGCGAATCCTGTGACATTTCATGTAGGGCACGTGAGCATTTCTGGATGTTCTTGAGCATTTCTGGTATCTTCAGGGTGAGGGCAGGAGTGTCCCAGGGACACCAAAGGGTGACAGTGATCAGAGAGGTCCATCACTAAGATGGACCCTGCTGAAGGGGGGCGGCATATGGAAACGAAACCCACCAGTGAGTTTCAGACGTGGCCCTCCTCTGCTTTTGCCTGTCCACTTTGCATTCATAGACGTGGAGGCATTTACAGGGCACACCGGATTGGTGTGGGCCAGAGATGAAGAGCCCTCGGCCCACCTGCTACCCTGGCAGCTGAGGGAGTCAGGGAGCTCGGCTGCCCTGCAACGCAGATGGAAGCACAGGTGAAGCGTGGGGGAGTAGGCTTTGGCTTTGGCAGGGGATGGGAGTTGGGCCCATGGGTGATGGCGACTGGAAAGGGGGTGGATTTTGTATCCAGGTTGGTTGGAGGGGTTCAGGCTGTCAGCACCAGTGAGGGGGCGTGGCTGGCTGTGTGGTGGGGTGCAGCCTGAGCAGGACTATGGCGACCTGACTGCCGGCATCAGGAGGCCCAGGTCCTTGGGATGGCTGCAGGCGGTCTCCAGGAGGACTGTGGGAGGTAGGGCCTCATAGCTGGGTGCCCTGGCCTGGGGCACAGCCGGTCTCAGAGAGAGCTGAGCTGCACAGGGGTGGGCGGGGAGGGGGACAGGCGCTCAGGTGAGCCTTGGTGGGGCGTCTCCGAGGACTTCCTCTTGCCCTGGTTGGTGATTTCTCTTAAGCTCCCCAGTAGCAGAGTGGGCAGCTCTCAGGGACCGTGCCAACCTTCTGCGGAGGCTGCTGGCCAGCTGGGCCTCTGCCCTCGGGCTGCAGCTGGCCAGGTTCTTTCCTGTTCTGCAAGAAGCTTTGCCTCAGCCAGGCACATGATGATCCCTAGCCTTCCCTCTTACTTGTTACAAAAACTGTTTTCCTTTTTTTAAAAAGATGAAAGCAGGCTCCTGTAATTTAGATAATGTGAAAAATATCGGAAAGGACAAAGACGTGAATAAAAACGTCCGCGGTCCTCCACGGTGGCTCTGGGTGTTCTGGAAGGCGTTTCTGTGCAGTGCTGTGGGGTGGCAGGATCAGGGCTGGGTGGGAGCCTGGCTGGGAGCCCACCTTGGCCGCTCTCGATGTCCACTGTGGGCAAGTCACTCACCCTCCCCATGTCTCATTTCACTACTTATTTCAAATATTCCCTAGCAAAGCTTTTAGCATGCAGGTATTGATACCTTTCTCTGGGTTCCGATAAGAATTAAACAGTGATGCATGTCAAATGGAAAGTAGTAAGTGGTTAGCGAGGGGTAGTTTTATAAAAACAGGGATCAGGCGCTATGTGACCATTTATTTATTTTTAAAAATTTTTATTTGGAAAAAAATATTTTTAGTTATTGATGGACCTTTATTTTATTTATATGTGGTGCTGAGAATCGAACCCAGTGCTTCACACATGCTAGGCAAAGGCCCTACCACTAGCTACAGCCCCAGCCTGGCTTTTACAAAGTGTTTTTAAATTTAGTGGTATAATGTGAGTGTATTATATATGAACCACTCTTGAAGAACAGCCTTGGAGACTCTCTACAGTGTTTCTAGCTGCAGGTTCTTACCCTACCCGCCCTGCCGTGGCTGCTACCGGAGGGTCCGTCCCAGAGTGTGTTAAGAGTTGAATACACTTCAGCCATCATTTCTAGGTCTGTTGTGGTGTGTTTTATATTGGATATTCTGTGTTGCCCTTTAGTAAGTCTATAGTCCACGCATCTGATTTTTCATTATTTGAGTCCCTGCAGTTAAAAGTTTACATAGGAAATTAAGAGTCATCAAATATTCACTAGCAAACTTTTAAAATTAGACCCTATCCAAACATAATTCTGTTTCACACAAACGTTTATCCTAACCATGGTTCAGGCAGTTTGCAGATGATTTTTGGGTTTTGGCCTTCACGCTATAAACAAAAGCAAACAGAAATCACAAATTTTGCAAACAATGAAGGATTTCATGAAGTTGATAAACGTGTTCTAGTAAAATGGCTCCAATTGCTCTGAAATCTATTGACAAACAAGGATCTGGCCCGCAACGCTGAATAATAGAAACTCAAGCAACCGAGTAATAGAAGATTAAATAGGGTCAAGACACTAAAATGGAAAAATCTGGAATACCAAAGGATTAGCAGGGGTGATAGTTAGGCCTTCTAAATATTTTGTAAAAATCACACTTTTCTGATTGCATCAGGGGTGTTGTGAAGGGCGAGGTCCTTGTGTGAACACACCATTCTGTTGGAAAAAATTATGCCCTGACTTCCCTGTCAACCCGTAAACCCTTTTTATTTTAATCTAAGAATATGGTTGGATTTTTTTTCTTTTTGTATGGGGATTGCACCCAGGGGTACTCTACCACTGTGCCACATCCCCAGTTTTAGTTTTTATTTTGAGACAGGGTCTCCCTGAGTTGCTGATGCTGGCCTTGAACTTCCGATCCTCCTGCCTCGGTGTGCGCCACTCTGCAAGGCTATCATTTAACAACCTACATGTTATTAAATGTGCGACGCAACCATCTCTTCATTCATTCATATATACATATATTTTTTTATTTTTATTTTTTATGTTTTTCCTTCTCCTTCCAGTGCTGGGGACTATCAGTGAGCTAATCTCCTCACCTGTCTTCATGAATTTGCATTTCACTTTGCAAATAAATTCATAGTCAAAATCTTCACATTTTACCTGGAGATTTTTGGCCCCTGTTTTACACAAATCCCTAAGCGACCCTTTTTGGGGCCAAATATCCCAGGATGCTGCAGACTTGAACCTGAGAGGCAGGAGCCCAGGTGGCTTGTTCAGCGAGCTTCTGGGTTTCTTGGTGACCATGACTTCAGTGGACTAGACCTGAGGGTCCACCTGAATGAGCGTGCTTCAAATTTTCATGGGTCTGCCACTGTCCATGGTCACTTCTGCCCGTTCTTGTGCCTCTTCACAGCTCGCTCACGGGGAGGGGTGTGCGGGAAGGTGGCGGCTCCCCTCTCCCGAGCTCCAGGCAGCAGGCAGGGAGTGAATATCTGTTTTGTGCTCCTGAGGTGTCCGCCTGCCTGCTCTGGGAACACGGGGAACACCGGTGTCAGCCACAAGCGCCTGGCCTCCGTGGGTGGGGACCTTGCCACCCCTTCCCCCTCTGCCTTTGTGTTGACCCAGCCCCGGAAGGAACAGCACAGGTTACCTGTTCCCTTGGGCATTTGCACTGGCCCTGCCTCTCTCGATTTCTGCTGGCGGGTTCACCTCCAGTGGAGGAAGCAACTGCCCGCCCTGGGCCCAGAGGCCCTATGGCCGTCTTCTGTCCAGCCCTCTTGGCTGCAGCCGCCTGCTGTTCAGAGTGCCCATCCCTTTAGCATCTCTGTGTTTTCCAAATCAGTAGTTTGCTCTTGTGTGTTGACCTTTTTAATATTCTGTGCTGTGATTGGTTGGTCTTCCCATTCTCTCTCATTTTCAGCCTGGCTAACCCTCCAGGGAAGAGGTGAAACAGCTATCCAATAAAAATACAAAATACTGGAAAGGTCAAAATGCTCGATTACAATAAATTACCATAACTCAAACAGGAAAGCAGGCATTAAAATTCTGATACGTACCGGATGGAGACTGGCATGAGGGTTGGAAATGGCACCACCGTAATGCATTTGGATGTCAGAGTTCACCCAGAAGAGAGTCTGATGCTGAAACCAGAGTCTGGACACGGTCCCGGGGTCCCCTGTGCTGGCGCAGCCTGTGCCGCTGGGTAACAGGAGCTCTGCCTTGAACCTATTGCTTTCGTCATTTTTCCTTCTGTCCCCAGAAGTGGGGTCCAGTTGGAAAAACAAAACAGAACAAAACAAACACAGTCTTTGCAAGAAGAAAGTCTGAACGCAGGCTGACGGGGGGCCAGTTACGGTGGACGGTTGGTGGAGACCCAGGGCATCTGTTTTATTTGTTTTGTTGCCGGGGGTCTGTGGGCTGTCAATTTGTACACACTGGAAGCATAGCTTTCAAAGTCCTTTTTTTAAAAATACTTTTTTAGTTGTAGATCAACAATATCTTTATCTTACTCATGAATTTTTATGTGGTGCTGAGAATCAAACCCAGTGCCTCACGCGTGCTAGGCAAGTGCTCCACCACTGAGCCACATCCCCAGCCCTCAAAGTCCTTTTTTTAAAAAATTGTTTTAGTGGACGATGGACCTTTGTTTTATTTATTTAAATGTGGTACTGAAAATCAAACCCAGTGCTTCACACGTGCTAGGCAATCACCCTACCACTGAGCTACAGCCCCAGGCCTTCAAAGTCCTAGATACACCGCCCAGAGCCATATGTATTCTAGGGATGCTGCACAACCAGGGGCCAAGAACCCTGAGTCAAAACGCAGGACCTGGATCTCACATGTTTCTCCTGTGGACACCCTGCAGCTCATGCAAGGACACTCCACTTCGTTTGCCCTGTCGATACTTCAAAGTCACTGTGAATATCACAATAGATGTTGGGGATGAACGTTTCCAACATAGTGTCTGCCACTTTGTGACTCTCGAGCTCTACATACTGTCCCTTCCCTGCCTCCTGAGCTCTGTGATCTTGGACGAGTTCCTTAGCCTCTCTGAGCCCTGGTTGCCCTCTTTTTCGGGAGTTAGAAGAAACCTAGTGGTAAACTACACAATTCAATGACTTGCCAGGAAGTCCCCCTCCTCCCTCCATCCCATGTGGGAAGCTGAAACTAAATGAATCAAGTCTCCAGGCTGGAGGGCCATTTCATCCTGGTTGGATCAATACGAACTCCATTTTCCTGGAGACATTGCCAGCAGACACACTGGGGGCTACTGACAGCCGGGCTGCTGGCAGCTGTGGCCCGCTCACCTCTCCTGCCTGTCACCCAGTAATGACGGCAGACCCCCGCAGGGGGCAGGGTGTGCCACCAAACGCCCGGCAGCACTTCAGGGGACAGGGCCTCCTGCTCATGGGCAGCCATAGCCTAATCGGCTCCCTCTTGAACAAATTATCCCTCAAGTGGCAGCGTGAAGAGCGCCGTGTTGATCCACTGACTCATGACCCTCCCGCAGTGTGACTCATGACCCTCCCGCAGTGTGACGCCGCCATCCAGACAGACCCTAATCTGCAGCTGCACTGTCAGTTTTGGTTTTGACACCAACACTTTGAATTGCCAACAGAAAATCGTATTTGACATTTAATTCCAATCATGCGGAGCCTTTTATTGAAAGTGCTGTCAGTTTACCTTTATTTGGGAGAAGGGAGACAATGTGCTCATGTCTTCCGGTATTTTTTTTTTTCCCTTGAAGGAGGTGGGGGTGGAGAGGAAAAGGAAGAAAAATCAAACCTCAAATAATGTACCAGATGAAGAAATAGTTTAATCCTCATGTCAGCCGGATGCTGAATCCTCCCGCATGCCCTTGGTTTTGTGTTCTCAAATTTGCACCATTTCAGTGAATCCTCCTCATTTTACACAGACTGAGCATTAATTCAGGACAAGTGGGGGTGGGTGGAGGGGACAGGGGAGGTGATGCTCACGGGGCACAGAATTCCAGCTCGGAGGACTGAGCTTGGTGATGTACTGTCCAAGATTTTGTCCCAGGTGTATTAGGAGACTGTCCAGGATTTTGTCCCAGGTGTATTAGGAGACTGCGGTCAGGTATCAGACAGGACTGGAAATGGAGAGGAACGTCAGTGGTAGCAGTGTTTACATCTCACCTGCCATGGAAACACCACCTTTCTCCAGTCGAGTCCTGTGGGAAATGAAGGGCTGGAGAGACGTGATCTGTCAGAGAGCAGGAGAACCAGCCTTTCAAATCAGGGTTCTCCAACTTGAGAGTGCTGTAAAAGCAGCTGGAGTGCTTGTTAGAAAACAGGTCTGCATTGTGTGCCACCTCCTGAGTGTTTAGCTCAGTGACTCTGGGGTGGGGCCTGAAAAACCACATGTTCCCAGGGGATGCTGATATTGCTGGCCTGGACTCGTCCCACTTCGAGACTCATTGCTTTAAAATCAAAACAATTGACCTCCCTTATCCTAGGTTTTACTTTGTACAGATTCAAACCATGGTCTGAATATATCACATGGAAAATTACTGAAGGAATCTGTTCTTAAATTTAAAGTTGTGCAGTTGGCTGAGTAATGTGATCAGGTCTCATGCCATCTACCTCCATGTCCCCCAGCACGTGAATCATGCCTTTGTCCAGTGTATTCATGCTGTATATGCTACCCTCCCATTAGTCTCTTAGTAGCCCTCTCAGTTATCAGATTGTGGTATTGTAGTGCTTGTACAAAAACAACTCTTATTTTATTAAATAATGTCCCCAAATCACAAGAGTAGTAATGCTGGTGATTATATTACAGCATTGTGTTATAATTGTTTGATTTTGTTACTTATCATTGTTAATCTCTTTCCAATCCTTAATTTATAAATTAAACTTCATCATAGGTATGTATATATAGGGGAAAAAACCCAGTATATATAGGGACTTGCACCATGCATGATTTTAGGTGATATGGAGGATATTGTAGCTAGTCTTCTATGGATAAGAGGGGACCACTGCATGGCCAGTGACCTTCAGACAGTGCAGAATGTTCTCTGGGACAAAAGAACACACCTGGGGAAGCATTTACTTCCCAACAACACGAAAATCATGTCAGAACTTTCAGACATGACAGGCAGGTCAGAAACAGGACCCCAAACCAACCACTGTGAGGCTTGTTTGTGGCGTGGCTCATCCCCCCATCATGCTCTGCCTTCCCTGTCTTCTGGCTGTTTTGGTGACATGGGAGAGGGGACCAAAGACCTGACTGGGGGCACCTGAGCCCAAGCACTGAAGACGGAATGAAAGGTGGCACTCTGGTTAGAACGATGTGTTCTCATTGTGCAGGGGAGGTGCTCAGGTGGAGCAGAAAGAGCACGACTGGGACTCAGGAAATTCTGAGTTTAACTTGAACCTTGGCTTTATAACTTCACCCTGACTTGAGCTCTGTGAACCTCAATGGCCTCATCTGTAGAGTGGAACTCTTAAGGCCTGTCACCTGGAACTGCTCTGCAAGGTGAGAAGATGCACCAAGACAGAGCTCGACAGGAGGCAGGTTCTCAATCAAGGCATGTCTGTCCTCCGGGGTGTGTGTGTGTGTGTGTGTGTGTGTGTGTGTGTGTGTTCCTACCAGCTGGAAGAGCTAAGTTAGCATTGACTCCACGTGGTCATAGTGCAGTTGCATTGCTTGGACTGTCCTCTTGACTTGGAGATGATTTCCTTACCCTCCTCTGCACCGGCCAGAGGTCTGTCTTCATGACAAGGTCCTGGGAGGCCACTTGTCTATTTGTGCATTTGGAGGAATAAAGAGAATGAGAAGATGAGAAGAGGTCAGGGGAGACGGGAGAGGTGGGGTCTACCCTCTTTTTGGATTCCAGGACCCTGTCACCACGACATCTTCTGCTGCCCGGGGGAGGAAGGCCAGCCTGCAGGGGGCATCCCATTGGAGAGGCCACATGGAGGAACTCCTCCCCTGCGTGATTCTGAGACACAGCAGACATCTATTCCCATGGCAACAGAGGCAGAGCATGGCGAACTTCCACGGGGCTGTGAGGGCAGCCTGTCTCTTGGGCCTCTGGCCCGGCCACGTTGCATGCCAGCTCCTGTGGCTGGTGTGGGGGTTCGTCCAGCTGCTCTGGCTGAAGGTTCTCCCTGAGGCCAGGTGCTCTGGACACAGAGGGATCAGATGTGCACCTGCATGGTCCTTGTCCCAGTAGACTAGCGAGTCTGGTGGGGGGGGATATATAAACCCCAAATTCTGTTTTAGTAGGAAATGTGCTATAGCAGGACCAAATAAGCTGAGGAATGACAGGCAGATAATGACTACCCTGAGGAAGATGGTGGGCAGTGCTGGAGACCCTCAGGGGGGTAGATGGACCCTTTAGGTGCCATGACACAGAAGGCCAGGCTCAAGCTTCAAACTGGGTTTTTGTGATTGTAGACTTGACCTTGAAAGGGAGTCTAGCCACAGCAGGAGGAGCTGCTGTTGATCATCAAGGGACAGATCACCAAACAGGGTCTGAGGGCCGGAGGTTGGGTACAGGTGCCAGCAGGGAGGAGGCTCAGTTGGAGGAATTAGGTCACACAATCAGAGCAGCACTGACTGAAGGCTGCCTGCTCGGATTATGGAAGCAGAGCTCATTAATTCTCCTCAGCTAACGCGAGAGGAGCCCAGAGGCTCGGGAGGCACTGAGTCTCCACCTGGGACCAGGCGTTCCAGGAGGGCTCGATGGGCATGTCATCACTGGCTTTGCCCCGTGAGAAGGTGACGGGTGTCCCAGACAAGGCTGCAAGGCCCTGGTGCCACTCAGTTCCAGAAGTAGTCTGTCTGATAGTGAAGGGAGAAACTGGAGAAGAAAGACCACATGGTGGCCGTTGGTCTTGTGCTGTTGGAAGACATTAGCCCATTTTCTGAAGGCTCCCAGCATGCAAAGAGAAGGCCTTTTTTAAATGTTTCCTTTCTCTTTTTTCCATTTTCCCTGTTGTATCAGTCTATTTTCTGTTCTTAAAACAAAATACCCGAGGCAAGGAACTTTATATAATGAAAAGAGGTTTTGGTTTGGAGGTTGGACGTCCTAGATCTGAGGCCCACTGTTTTTAGCCTCTGGTGCAGGCCCTGTGGCCTGGGTTGCCACATGGGGGGTGGCATCATGGCAGGAGCGTGAGGGGGGAGATCCCGTGGTGGAAGGGCAGGCTTGCCCTTCTGCATAACTTATGCTCACAAGAACTGTCTCCATGAGACCTGCAGTAATCCCTCCCTTGGGCAGTGCCCCGGTGGCCTCATTACCTGCCCCTGGGTCCCCCACCCCGTGCTGGGGATGGAACCCAGGGCTGTGCCTGCCTGGCAAGTGTCCAAGCCCTGCGCTCCACCCAGCCAGGCCCCAGCCCCCGTCAACACCGCCACATCGGAGACCAAACCTCCAGCCCCTGAGCCTGTGGGGACCCACCCACGCCACACCGCCGGCCATCTCTTGGGAGTGTGAGGGGCATGGACAGCTGGGCACCTGCAGGGCCACCTGCCCCTCTGCAGGCGTTTCCTGCTGGCGGCCGCCTCCTGCTCCCCGGCTGAGTGGAGACCGAGAAGCAGCATCAGCCCGCGGTGGCCGCGGCCGCAGCAGGACCCGTGTCATGGAGAAGCGCGGCGACGTGTGAATTGTCCATTTCACACGCGCTCTAACGCGACGCCCTCCCTGGCGATAATGAAACAGGAGGACGGGAATGCTGTGTCTTCGTCCCCGAGACTTTCTGGGGCAGCTGGCTGCCGAGCAATTGTGTGAAAACTGTCGTCACTGAGTGAGAGCCGCCGACCAGGTGCTGACACCCAGCCTCTCACCAGGCCAGGCCAGGAGAGGGCCTGAGCCTTCTGTCCTGATGGGGCAGGAAGCCAGCACCCGCCTCCCCAGGCTGGAGGCCTGGCTGGTGAGTGACGGCCACACGCTCACAGAGAATCCTGGGGAGCAGTGGCGGGAAGACACACAGACGCTGCATATCTGCCCCGAATCCGAACAGAAAGGATTAATCGGATTGTTTATATTAGTATTGGAGGATCCTTCCTTCCTTTCTTCCTTCCTCCCTCCCTCCCTCCCTCCCTTCCTTCCTCCCTCCCTCCCTCCCTCCTTCCTTCCTTCCCTCCCTCCTGTTATTTTTTTTTTAAATACAGTGCATGACCTTTGCTGCTGTCAAGGTCATTGAGTCAACCTGGGTCAGTGAACCTAATCACGCCTCTGAGTCCCAGTCTCCCTGCCTCCGGAGTTATCACAGCATCATGGAAGATGGAGCATCGAGTGGAATGCACTCCAGAGCTTCGGAGGGTATTGTATCTTTGCACAGCGTGGTGTTTGAGGACTTGGACTCTGGGGCCAGACTTCTGGGTTCGAAGTCTGACTCTCACTCTTAGCTGCGATGTGACCTTGACCTTTTTCTTTCTTTCTCAGTGACCTCTTCTGTGAAATGGGGCTGTTTTGGTTTGGGTAGGAGGTGTCCCCCCAAAGCTCCCTTGTGAGACAGTGCAAGAGGGGTCATAGGTGAGATGATCAGGTTATGAGGGGTGTGACCTCCTCAGTGGATTAATCCATCAATATGGGTCAGCAGGGTGGTAGCTGTAGGCAGGTGGGGTGTGGCTGGAGGAGGCGGGTCCCTGGGTTGTCCTTTGGGGTTTATATTTAGTCCCTGGTGAGCAGAGTTCCCTCTGCTTCCTGGTGCCTGTCCTGAGCGGCTTTTCTCCACTGTGCCCTTCCACCACGATGTTCCGCCTCACCTTGGGCCAGAGCCGTGGAGTCAGCTGACCACGCACTGAATCTCTGAACCCGTGAGCCAACATCATCTTTTCCTCCTTTAAATTGTTCCTGTCGGGTAGTTTGGTCACAGTGATGAGAAAGCTGACTACGACAGGGGCTAACCCAGGAACCCACTGAGAGGTTTCATGCTGATGGAGTTGATCAACTTTTGTAAAGCTCGTGGACTGGTTCCTGGCATACGGTGACTGTCTAAGTGTTTGTGAAATAAGTGAGTGTACTTAGGAATACCCCTGCAAAATATCATGAGGAGAAACCTCCCGACACTGGGACAGACAGCAAAGACCTAACATTGCTAAAATCGCCACATTCGGCTTATTTCTGTGTTGGCCAGTTTCGCTAAGCAACAAACAACCTCGGATCTCACTGGCTACAGAAACTGATATCTTGCTCATGTTTGATGTGGGCTACTGTTGGGTCTGCTGGTCTCTGTTCCATGCATTTTATTACTCTGTTCCCGGGCTGAATGTGTAACCTCAATGTGGAATTTGCCCATGCTTTTGACATAGAGGAAGAGCAAGTGGTCTGAGTAGAGCCCTGCAACCACCTGTAATACTTCTGTTCAGAGGTAAGGTGCCAGCCCAGGGAAGCTTCATGGCAGTGGGCTTGAGTGCACATTTTCCTCTCTAGGAAGTGATGGCATGTACTCTTGAAGACGACAACTAACTACTGCAAGAACCAAGGTGCTAAGGGGATATGGCACCATTGTACATGAGGAATGTTGAAAGTATTTAGACCAGAAAGTGGAAGGCCCAGGGAAGGACATATTTGAAAGCTATTTGGTACAAGATGGATGAAATACGCCCTGTGCAAAACTCAAAGCAGCACTGGACTCAACTTAAATTCTTATAAAACTTGGCTGCGGAACACGGTAATGGGTCTCCTCATGGCAGGATGGGCAGCCCAGTTTCCAGAAGCATTTGAATGCTGGCTGTCAGCAGACAGGAAATCAGGTGAGATGGACAAATGGGCATTGTACCATCGCGTGTCCCCTGAGCTCTGCAATCTCTGTCCTCCCTGAAATAAACGAACTCTGGATGAGTTTGAAAAAAAGTTAACTTCAAGTCCCTCGGCGTCAACGTGTGTAGCTTTGGGTCATCAAGCTTGTATTGCACAAGGAAGAGAGATGTCTTGGTCACCCGTGCCGCTCATTAGATATCCCCATCTTTCTTTCTCTGGGAACGTATGATGTCTGCACTTCCTTGCATCCTGCAAAATTAGGCATCGCCTGGAATTTGCTTTGACCAGGGAACTGTGAGCACAGCTGGTGTGTGTTGGTCTGAGAGGGAACTGGACAGATGGTGCACGATGCCCAGTGCTCACTGGCCACTGGTGCAGTGATGGGCGGGATGAAGCCTCCGTCAGCCTGGGCCCTGGCAGCACCAGCAGACCCCCTCTGGACTCACGTTGCCCTTGTGCTTTGAGTGAGAAATGGTTGCCCATCAGCGAGGTTTCCGGGTTGCTTGTTATTGCAACACAATGGAGTCGAGGCTGCTTATGTTTCTGCCCCAGGGCCAGCCTGTCCAGTAGAAATATGGGGGTCACATATGCAACGTAAAATGTTTCGACAGTCATGTTAAAAAAGTTAGGAGAAATAGGTGAAATTAATTTTGCCTATTAATTTTAATACTTTAACCTAATATACCAAATATAATAACCAATATAATTTCAACATGTGGTCCATATTTCAACATGTGGTCCAGATTTCTAATGACCTATTTTATATTCTTTTTCCCCCACTCAACACTGTTTTTAGTTAGCTTTTTCTTTTCTCTTTTCACAGTGACCAGAATACCTGACAAGAACATCTTACAGGAGGAAAAGTTTATTTTGACTCATAGTTTTGGAGCTTAGTCCATGGTGGGCTGACTCCATTGCTCTGGGTCTAAGGTGAGGCAGAACATCATGGCGGAAGGGTGTGGTGGAGGAAAACCACTTACCTCATGGCAGCTGGAAAGAGAAAAGGGAAGGGGTGAGGGGAGATAAGTCCTTCCAGGGCAGTTCCCAGGGACCCCCCTCCTCCAGCCATGCCCACCTGCCCACAGTTACCACCCAGTCAGTCCATTCACACTAGGATGAGCTGATTAGGCCCTGGCTCCCACAGTCCCATCAGTTCACCTCGAACTTTTCTGCAGGAGCTTCTGGGGGACACCTCACGTCCAAACCGTGACAAATGTCTTTGTACCTCAGCGTGTGCTTTTTACTTACAGCACACCTCTGTTTGAACTAGCCAACAGCCCCATCAGACAACACCTGTCTTGGATCTTTGTAAGACTTGACTTTCTAAGGCATGGCTAAAAGGAGATAATGAGCTTTGTGTTGTGTTTTGTTTCATTGTGTGAAGGGGAATGATTAAGTATTTATAAGCAAAATAAAAGGTTTGTTATGTTGGTTTTCAGGCAAATTGAAGGATAATGGAACCAGATTTTGCTTTTTATTTGAGCCTGAAAAAGGCAGAAACAGACTGAGGGCTTTTTTTTTTTTTTGCACATAGGTTTTTCAAAATTTTATTATGAAAAATTAATAGTATCTATCTATCTCTACAGTGGAATATAATAAAATTAGTACCCATCAAGTGAGGGATAGGGTTTGTAGATTTTTTTGCTTTTGCTTTTGCAAATGAGTCCCACAGTCCACTCCTCTGCACACCTCTGTGTGTATGTGGCCTGCAGCAAAGTGTCCCTTCCCTTCCTGGCCCTGTGGGCTCACTTCCCACGCATCCTCAGGGCTGGGGATGCAGCTCAGTGGTGGAGGTACAGGGCCCTGGATTCCGCACTCCTCCTCTACCACCACGTTCCCTCTGTTGCCGTCGTCCTGTGCCTGCCTTCAGAGGCTCTTCACACGCACGCAGAGTTTCCCCAGTTCTTTTTAAAAATGTGCTTTATTGTTTTAGAGCAGTATTGGGTTTGCAGCAATATTGAGAGGAAGGTAGCGAGATTTCCCTGAACGCTGGCTGCACCCTGTGCTGACCCTTCCACCATCAACAGCCCCCAGCGGAGAGGTGGGTTGCCACCGTTGACAGACCCACACTGCCATCTCATCGCCCCCGGTGACCGTGGTGTGAGCTGGGTCCACGCCAGGTGTGGCACATTCCCGGGGTTGGTATCAGTGTGTACCCGCCATTCAAAGCCGTGCAAAGAGTTTCACTGTCCTGAACATCACCGGTTTCCCTGACCCTCCCCCACCTCGGGCCACCAGGGACCTTTCTACTGTGGCTCTGGTTTTGTCCTTTGCAGATGTCACAGTTGGAACCACACTGTGTAGCTCTTCCAGACTGGCTTCTTTCACTTAGGAAGAGGCATTTCCATTTCCTCCATGCCTTTTCATGGCAAATGAGAATTTATATTCTCTATTCTTTATACTCTTCTTTCTGTCTTTTCCACAGAACAGGGTGCACCGTCCTGAGGAGGACCTCTGGTGCATGCAGGTGGCCTGTTTGTGTGCACCTCTGCCCAGGGGCGGCTCTGCGGGTGAGAAGGACCAAGGGTTTCCTTAGGTTCAGCCAGCTTGCTCTGCTGTGGACTGAGACAATTGAATTAAAGTCTTCTGGGAGATTTTTTTCCCTGTGTGTCTAGATAATTTCTGCTTTAAGAATATTGCTGCTATGTAATCAGGTATATAAATATTCATTACTGTTATATCTTAATTGTGAATTCTCTTGTTAGCATGATAGAGTGCCCTTCTTTGTATCATTTACTGCTTCTTTGGCCTCAGTTCCACCTTGCCTAATATTAATATCATCAACCTGCTTTCATTCTGTTTAGACTTGCCTGGTGCACCTTTGTCTAGTCTTCCATTTTTAAAATGCCTTTGTTTTGCACAATGAATTTTATAGACAGCAGAGCATTTGGATTTTCCTTGTGTTATGATCTGAAATTCCTTTACGGTGGTCCATTTACACATCATGTGTATGTGAGTTGGGTTTTCAATGTTATTTTATTTGTACTCTTTCTCATACTTGCTTCTTTTTAAGTTTCTCCCTCGTGATCTTTGCCGATATCCAGGGGGCTGGCATTTTTGTTCCATTTGTTACCTTGATAAAAATTAATGGCGGCTCTATGATCTCTTCATCTCCATTTCTTCACACAGAGTCTAATGGCTTCCCAGTCAAGCGGTTATGAACTTAATGTGCTTCCTGGTCTCCTTCCTTCCCTGTCCTTCGTTTTTCAAACAGTCAATAACGCCATCTTTCTTGCAGTTTCTATTTGAACTGTTAATGGGCCTTAGTACTTCTGGTGCTCGTCCCTTTCTTGCTTTGTCAGCTCTCATCACTGCCCTCTGACTCTCGTCCCTCACAGGTGAGGCAAGAGGTGAAGCCCCATGCGCTGTCTTCCTCCTGTCTTCTCTTTCCATTTTGCTGTTGTTGGTTGTTAGCTGGAAATGAGGGGTCCCCAGAAGTTAACGCAGGACTGTTCAGAGGTGAAATGATTGGATTGGAGGGCTGTAACCTAGTCAGTCCATCCTGGTGTGAATGGACAACTGGGTAGGCAGGTAGAGTGGGGCTGGAGGAGGTGGGTCCTGGGGGCTGCCCTGGAGGGGTCCATCTTCCCTGTGCCCCTTGCCTTTTGTCTCTGATTCCTGGCTGCCATGGGCTGACAGTTTTCCTCCACTGGCCCCTTCCCTTCCAATAAGTGGCCTCACTCTGAGCCAAGAGCAGTGGAGTTGGCCATCCATGGACTGAGACCTCTGAAATCATGAGCCTCAAATAATCTTTTCCTTCTCTAAGTTGTTCTTGTTGGGTATTTTGGTCACAGTGATGCAAAAGCTGAGTGAAATAGGATTACAGGAAAAAAAAGCCCAGTCAGAGCTCAGTCATATCTGCTGTTTCAGGTATCCACTGGGGCCTTGGGACATGTACCCCTCGGATGGGGTGTGGTGGTACTGCAGTTGAAGAATAATTTGACTATGCAGAAAGTCTTGGTTTCAACCTTGAATCCTTGGGGATTTTTAGGCATTTCTTCAGGATCTTCAAGTGTTGAGTGTTGCTGTGGGGAAAGCTGAGGTCGGTCTGCTTTGTTTCTTATGTAAGAGAACTCTCAAAGGTCAGCTCAGTGTCTTTATCTGTTAACTCCAGCAGCTTTCCAGGGGACGTCTCAGTGTTGACTCCTCTGGGGTGACTTTCCTGATGACGGTATTCCTTTGCAGTGTCACATCCTAGAACACCTAGGACAGTGTCATTCTTAGTGATCATGGTGCTCTTAATATCTACCAATTCTGAATAACTTTCTCAGGGATCCAGAAAATTTAGCTTTATAAAGCAGTCAGAAAATTTATATAATTTATACTGGCATGTTCTTGAATAGGCAGAATTAATATGGTGAAAATGGCCATATTACCAAGAGTATTATACAGAGCCAATGCAATCCTCATCCAAATACCAATGACATTCTTCACAGAACTAGAAAAAACTACCCTAAACTGAATTTGGAAGAGTAGAAGACCCAGAATAGCTAAAGCAATACTGAGCAAGAGGAACGATTCTGGAGATGTCACAATACCCAATCTCAAATTATGCTACAGAACTACGGTAACAAAAACAGCATGGCATTGGCATAAAAACGACATGAGGACCAATGGAATAGAATAGAAGACACAGGGACAAAGCCACAGGGATACAGTCATCTGATACTAGACAAAGGTGCCAAGATATATTTGGAGAAAAGATAGCCTTTTAAACAAATGATGCTGGGAAAATTGGATATCCATATGTAGAAGACGAAACTAAAACTGTATCTTTCACCCTACACAGAAGTCAAATCAAAGTGCCTTAGAGACTTAAGAATTAGACCAGAAAAACTTCAAGTGCTAGAGGAAAACAGAAGCTCAACACCCCAACACATTGACACGAGCACCAACTTCCTTAACAGGAGCCCTTAAGTACAAGAAATAAAACCAAGAACCAATAAGTGGGATGGCATCAAATTAAAAAGCTTCTGCATAGCAAAGAAGACCATGAGGGGCACACGGAAAAAGCCTGTCTTCTTGGAGAAGATCTTTGCTGTTACTCCTTCAACAGGAGATTAATACCCAGAATATTTAAAGAACTCAAAAAACTTAACACCTAAAAATCTCCAAATAACCAGATCAATAAATGGGCAAAAGAACTAAACATAAACTTCTCAAAAGAAGAAATACAAATAACCAAAAAATTATGAAAGAATATTCACCATCCCTAGCAATCGAGGATCCTCCTGTCTCAGCCTCCTGAGCCACTGGGATTACAGTCAAGGGCCCCATCCCAGCCTCACCTGTTTCTTTTCCCTGGGAGCAGTCATAGATATACTTCTGGAGATGCAGAGTCAAACAGAAATCCCCAGACACGTATCTTTCTTTTCTCTTCTTTTCTTCCACACGCAGTGGTCTGACCACATGCACATCATTCTGCTCCTTAATACTATATTTCAGTAATGATGTCGTATCAGAACATAAAAAGCTTCCTCGAGTTTAGGAATTGTTCTATTCTTTGGAAGCATTACCATTTCTTTAAATTAACACATAAGCTGTCTTCAATCATTTTTTTTTTGTAAACAGTGTGGTGATGAATAATCCTGAATATGTGTCATTTCAAACTGTATGGCTGTTATAATCAGTGACAGCCGATTACAACTGTCAACAGGGCCTCAAGAGGTGGTTTCCCAACGAGGCAAGTCTTGGCGTTGATGTTCAGCTTGACAGCTGCATTGTCAGCTTTAACAAGGCTGGGATGGGCAGGAGGCCGGCGGGAAGGAGGCTCCGCCATGGCTGCGGCGTGCTGGATACCCCTAGGAGCGGCATCAGTTAGACTTCTTCCTCTAAGAGCCTTAGTCCCCTTGGGGAGCCCTTGGCCGTCTGATTTCCACCCACGACACATCTCATTTAAAGCTCCTTGCTTGGGGTCTACTTCTATTTCACACTACATGGGACCTAAACTTATTTAAGACATTCTGTAAACTTGACCTCATTTGACCCTTGTGGTCACCCTGTGCAGTAGGGGAGGGCATTGAACAGCCCCACGTCATGGGTGAGGGTAATTAGTAGGTGCTCTGTTCCCCATTGGCTTCCATCCCAGTGTGGGCTGGAGCCGGCTCTCGAGTTCTAGCCCTGGGCCTTTCTCCTCTTTCTTCCTGACCATGATGTACGTTACAACTGTAGCCTTCTCCACTTCCTCCTTCTGACAACCTTTTACAGCAAGACAACTCATTTACTTACTAGGGGCAATATTTTACCACCAACTTCTCTTGGAGATTTTACCAGGATGTCACATTGCTTAAAACCAGACCTTCTATGTTTGATTTCTTCATTGGGATTTTATGGCTCTGGTGGGCTATTTCCAACTAAAAATATTGCCGCTATTCTCATTGGCATTGAACTTTAGGGCCTCTGTCTCCAATTTATCTCAGTGTTGGAGCAGACCCAGCGCTGTTTTCTGAGGAAAATCTTGGCCCTGCATGGGGCTGCTCACTCAGCTCACCTCAAGCTTATAGCCTAGCTGGACTCCTTAATTTATAGATGAGGATGTCAGACATGCTGTGGGCTCCGCTGGCTGCTAAAGCATAAGGATCAGCCCTTAATCAGCAGCATGGAGTGTCTGTCCTCAGGTCCTTGCTGGAGGGCAAACCTGAATTCTTTGCTGCCTAATTCTTAACCAACAGGCAACAAAATCCGAGTTTTCTACCTTGATTGGCTACATATCCTTTTTTGCCATATTTCTACAAAACCCTTCCCTCCTTCTAAAATCAAGATTAAATTTCAGTTGGTCCATGATTTCCATCTACAACAGATATACGTCCTGTATACCAGGTGACAGTGGGTGTTGGGAATAGAACCATGAAGGGGACAAAATTCCTCCTCTCCAGGACCTCGAATTCCAGGTAGACGTTAGGCAAACAAGCAGATGTAATACCCAGGTCTTGATAAATGCTATAGAGAAAGTAAGGGAAACAAATGAAAAGTTGAGTGCGCGTGTCCCCACGATGGTGTGTGTGCGTGGCTTCACATGGGTGGCTCGTGAAGCTCGTTACCGCATGGCATCTGGATGGGGGCGTGAAGGAGGCAGGGTGAGAGCCAGTTAGATATGGGAAGGGATGAGCTTACACGGCCTCTGGCTTGGGAGGCACTGAGGTCTTCAGTCTTCACTGGGCTTCTCCTTATGGGGAACGAGAGGGAGGTGAACTTGGCTGCAACAGAGAGAGTGAAGAGAAAGTGGGAATGAAATCGAAGCATTAATGGTGGTGTGGGGCAGGGCAAAGGGTTGAGCCAGGTGGTAGATCAGCTAGAGCCTCTTGGCATGTGAGATAGGGCTCTCCAGAGAAGCAGACCAACAGGACACACAATACATGTGTGCACGCACGCGCACACGCACACATACAATACAGAGCTGACTCAAGTGATCACAAAGGCTGAGAAGCCCCAATATCCCAATCTGCAGTCGGCAGGCAGTTGACTCAGGGAGCCAGGGCTTCATTCTGGAAGCAGCAGGTCAACACCCCCGGGAGCCAGTGTTTCAGTCCAAGCGTGAGGACAGGAAGGGTGACGTCCCAGCTCTGTAGGCTGCACAGTACATGCCCCCGTACTCAGCCTTTTTGCTCTGTTTGGGTCCTCGACTAACCTGGCGAGGCCCACCTGCCCAGAGGGCCTCCGTCCACTGAGTCACACGTTAGTCTGCAGGAACCCCCTCGGCAGAAAGACCACCAGCAACATGTTTGGCGATGGTTCAGTCAAGTTCACACAGAAGTTAACCAGCACAGTTGGCAACCAAAGGCACCCTGTCTTTCACTTCAAGGGAAGTGGGGAGCCGCAGAGGGTTTGAACAGGGGAGAGGTGAGCCGAGTCAAAGTCTGCTGATCCCTGGGGGCCGTGTTGGGAACAGAGGAGGTGGTAGGGTGAGGGAGGGCAAAAGGAGGGCAGGTGACAAACTAGGAGGCCGTGGAAGTCATCCAAGTGAGAAGTGAGGGTGACCTGGACCAGATGCTTACTGGTGGAGATGATGGGACAGCTCCTGGCTTTACCTGGTGCCTCCGGGACCATAGGGGCTTTGTCCACAGATCTGCGACGGCACCTGTCAGTTTGAACGGCAGTGGTTGACTTACTTGTCTCTTACATTGATTACTCTTTTATCAAATTGTATAATAATAGCCACATAGTAACAATGGCTGTCATCTATGGCGCTGTCCTCTGCGTCAGGGACTGAGCCGAGTGCTTTAGTATGTTATTTCATTGATCCTCCCATCGACCCTGTGAACCCATTTTGTATAGGGTGTTCATAAATTTGAAAATACAGATTTTTTTAATAGACAGAAGATGTCAATATATGTAGGATTATATATTGTACATGCTCCTGGGTTTCCAGACTTCTGGACCCCTGTGGATAGGATTTAGACACACGGAGGTTTGGAAACCTGGCCAGGGTTTCACTGCTGAGTGCCTGGCACTATTTCCTACCCGGTCACTGCTGAGTGAGCAGCATTCAGTATGGTCCCCGTGTCTGGGGTGCCCAGCGTGTGGCAGGCACATGGGGACTGGGCGACGGCCCTGAAAAGATGGAGCTGCTTCCCTCCTGACTCTGGTGTTCCCATTTGGGGCCAGTGAGTAACCCACTTTGGCTCGAGTTGAAGAGTGGACATAAACCTTGGAGCAGTGAGTGGGGGCAGGATAGTTGAGGCTCTGGGTGCCCCGGTGGGGAGCTTTATTTAGATTGGAGCCAGGGCCTCTCCCCAGGTAAGGGCAGCGAGGCGCCTGGAAGTGAAACAGCACAGGGCGGTGCCTCCCCGCCCCTCTGGACTCCTTTCTCGCTCCTTCTTCCATGGAAAATGACAGAAGAGCCCTGGCCAGCAATCCTGCTCCTTCTACTTGATGCTTGGCCGACAGGACACCCCCTCAGTGGGACATCAGAGCAAGGACATGTTGACTCCATGGCCAACGTTCAGGGGAGAGTCTCGTTGGCAAGCGGCTGGGCTCTGTGGATTAGCATATGGCTGGGCCTGTTGTGGCCCAGATTCACCTGAGTGCCCTTAAAAATTCAGTAGCTGCTTCGCTCACTGCCCCTCGCCCTTGCCCATTGCCCCTGCCCACCTGCTATTTCCATGACAGTGTGCTCCAAAAGGGAGCAGTTACCCTGCCTATCAGGTGCAGAAGGAACCAGAAGCAGCTATTACTTTCTGGTGTAACTTCTCCTGTTGGCACAGTGGCCCGGTACGATAATGGGCTGCAAATGGAGCTGCCAGCATGTCAGAGTCCCTTGGAACTTGGTAGTGGCTTTGTAATAAGGTGCAACATGAAAGCAGCCTTTATGTAACACATTTCATTAAGTAAGGGGCCATCAGGTGCTGGTTGGAGGAAGATTCAGGGTGCAGGTTGCAGAAGATACCAGGATTAAAAAGACCCGAGTTCTAGCCCTGGTTCTGTTGGGCCCTGGATGATGTTGACCAAGGCCCTCAGCCGACTGAGCTGTGGTTCCCTATTGATCGAATGAAGGGGCAGAGCAGTCCCTAGTCCACACCACCACTGCACTGGCTCATGTTTACCTGCCAGTTCTGCCGGGCCCTCTGTGCCAGGCGGGTCTCACGAAGCAGAAACAGGAGTATCTACAGTCCTGTTCGACTTGCTCCCGTGCCTCTCCGCCATTTTAGAAGAATCCTTGTCCCCCAGTGAAATCTTACCCGGAACCTGATTTAAAACACTTGTTTGTTTTGAAGCAGACACAGGGCATGTGGCCTCCTCCCTGTCCAGCCATTCAGCCTCCCCTCTGCCAAGGGTCTCCACCGTGGCTGACAGCTGGAAGACCACTGGCAGGGACTGGATTCGTTTCCTCTGCTGCCCTGAAAAACAACCCTAAACTTGATGGCCTAACACAAACTGATTTCAGAATCCAGAAGTCTGAAGTAAGTCCACCGGGCTGAGGTCAGGGTTTCTTCTGGAAGCTCAGGGAGAATTCATTTTCTGACTTTTTCCAACTTCAGAAGTCTGCCTGCACTGTGTGGCTGGTGACCCTTCTTCACGGCACCTGGGCCTCTTCCCTCCTCACAGCTCCTCTTCTGTAGGTCATCTCCCTCTGGTGACGTCCTGTGCAGACATTGGACCTGCCCAGATAAGCCAACGTAGGCTTCTCTCCAGGACCCTCAACCTTATTGCATCTTCAAAACCTCTTCTGCCACCTAAGGTGACACTGCAGGTTCCCAGGTTTAGGATGGGGAGATCTTGGTGGCCACTTCCACCTGCCACGGGGCCCATGGAGTCTCCTCAGCTCTGCAGACTCTGTGCTCAGCGCGGGCCATGGAGCACTGTGAGCACACTCAGCCGTCAGCTGAGTCTCTCCACTCCTTGTCCCAGCCGGCCCTCTCCTTTGATCACCCCGGTCGTGCAGCGGGGTGTCTGCAGGGTTTTTCTTTGAACCTCAGCTCGGGAAGGCCTGAGCCTGCTGCATGGTTGGGACCCCAGTGCTCCTCTGTCAGCCGATGCTCAGGTGTGTCTGATCACTGCGGAGATGTCAATCACAATTATTTCCCCTTCATGATTAGTCCACTCAAGCTGGGTCTGAATGATATCAAAACAGCCGGTCAATTTCATCAATTTACTCGGCCTGTCAATTTAGCAGAAAATAAAAAATCAATTAAATTAGTGGCTTGAGTGAATTGACAGGGAGTCTCGCTGGTATGGGTAAGTCTGAAAAGGCTGTGGAGATGCCGTACCGATGGGAGTCCTGCCAGCTGAAGACACAGTCCTCCTGGAGGGCCACCCTGGACCACAGTGACAAAACAAAACCCCGTCTCTGACTTTTCAGGGATCATGGTTCTTCTGAGCAGCTTCACCACGGTGACCTGCTTTTGCTGTGCCGACATTCTGAGGCAGGGCAGCTGAGGAAGCGGGCAGGAGAGTCGAGGGGAGCTTGAAGGTGCAGGCTGGCAGCAGCATGCGTCTCCTCGGCGCGTGGCCCTGGCGTGGCACTGTCATGAAGTGGCGCATCTAATTCTTCCGACAACTGCAGCAGGCGACACTGTTCTCCAGATTCCATGAGGAGTCCGCTGGGCAGAGCAGGATCCAGATTTAGGTCTCTCGACCACCAGCCTTTCCTAGACCAGAGACCCTCGACCTCCATGGCGCACTGGCTTCACTAGAAAGCCAGAAAACACGGCAAGCCATACACAGGCCATCATTCATCACAGGAGGACGGAGGGCCACCTGGGCCTGGCACCAGGGATGTCTCCAGGAGGAACGCATATGCTTTGACACTTTTGTTTAAGGAAGGAGGAGCCAGTGCTGACACTACTATGTGTACCGCACGTGCACACATCACACACATGCACACCTGATCACTAGGGAGGCTTGCAGGCGGGCGCAAGGACCTCCGTGGTCAGCGCTCCAGGCCTGAGGGTGCCGTCTCTACAGGTTCAACCAGCCACAGGTTGAAAATTTAAAAAAACTCACAGGTGCATGTGTAGACTTTTCTTGTCCTTAATTTCTAATCAATACATTGTAATAACTACTTCCATGTCGTTTATATCGTATTAGGTGCCACACGTGATCTGGAGGCGATCTGAAGCAACCTGGAGGACCTACTGTGGGAACACTGACCACTGGACAGAGACTTGGGCATGTGTGGGCGCTGGTGTCCCCAGGAGGCCCCAGAGTCCATCCCTCAGGACCTCGAGGAGCAACACACACACACACACACACACACACACACACACACACGTTTACTTCCTTATATTAGAATATGTAAATAGCCGAGCTGTGGAATAAGCCCAGGTGTCCACTGACGGACGAGTGGATGAAGGGAATGCGGCACCCATGCACAACTGCGTATCATTCAACCAGGAATAAAGTCTGCCATTTGCAGAAATATGG
Organism: Glaucomys volans; assembly: GCA_020662805.1. Classification (NCBI taxonomy): domain Eukaryota; kingdom Metazoa; phylum Chordata; class Mammalia; order Rodentia; family Sciuridae; genus Glaucomys; species Glaucomys volans. The sequence continues at coordinate 955,937 of JAJEJO010003579.1, read as the reverse complement.
GTGAAACTGGGAGCATCATGTTCAGGGAAGTCAGCAGGTATGCAAAGACAAGGATACAGCTTGTTCTCCTTTCTATGTGGAAGCTAAGGTTGAACTCAGAAACAGAGATTAGAGAACCTGGGAAGTGAGGGGAGGGACAGTGGAGGCGGGGGTTAGTGGGTACGGGGTGCGATCTCATAGGAGGAACGACTTCTAACGTTCCACAGCACAGGGACATGTATGGTTGACAGCAGTAAATTGTATATTTCAAAATAGCGAATAGGATTTAGAATGTTCTCCACACAAAGACCTGATATACGTCTGAGGTGAGGAATGGGCCAGTTGCCCTGATCTGGTCCCTGGGCCTTGTTTCCACATGTGTTGAAATGCCATCCTGCATCCCACAAATGTGTATGATTACTCTGTTCCAACTTGAAAAATTAATAAAAAGATATTTGGAGACAAACTGTACAATGAAGAAAAGGTTCCTGTAGGAAGAGAGAGGAGTAGAATGGGGGATGAAAACCAAGGCCACACTGCTTGGACTATACCACTTTTTAGACTTGACTTTTGGACTTTTGAACCATACAAATGTTTTGCATAATTATAATCAAATTAAGTAAAAAACAGTTCCAAAATATTAAGTAAAATGAAGCAAAGAAACCCAAATATCTACATGTGTATCTAGTTGGCAAAATGATGCTAACTATTCCAAATAATGTGGAAACGGTCATTTCAGTACGCAGCCTTGGTGGCTTCCCAAGGACAAAACCCTGGGAACAATTCAAGCTGTTTTCAATAACGCTGTTGCTGCTAAGAGTTGCTATTGTCATTGGAGGCTATTGTGCAGTATGGGGTAGAAAAGGAGTCATCATGAACAAGAGGGTTAGGGGTTAGAGTGCACTTGAATGTGAGGAGCCCAAACCCCAGGACTGGAAAAAAAATGTAAAAAGACCCGGGAGGAGGAGGTTACCAAGGAAGCAATTTTAAAAAAATCTCTAGTGCAGAATTTGAATTGGAAGTATGATACAAACTCATAGTTTCTTCTTAAAAAGTAAAACACTTTCTATACTTCTCAAAAGAAGAAACACAATTGGCCAACAAATACGTGAAAAAATCATTCAACGTCATTAGCAATTAGGGAAATGCAAATCAACACTACACTGAGATTTCATCTCACACCAGTTAGAATGGCAGTCATGAAGAATACTACTAATAAAAAATGCTGGACAGGGTGTGGAGAAAAAGGCACACTCACACTGTTGGTGGGATTGTAATTTAGTACAACCCCTGTAATGGTTAATTTGAACTTTCAACTTCATTGGATTAAGAGAAGCAGAAGATCAAGAGGCTTCTGGGTGTGTCAGTGAGGGTGTGTCTAGGGATGATTGACATGTGGGATAGGAACTGAAGTGGAGCCCCTCCCTAAGTGTGGGCAGCACCACCCAAGGGGATGGTGGCTGAAGTGGAGATGAAATAGAAGTCAGAAGAACAAAGACGCTGCAGCAGAGGCAAGCTTGACTCTTTTTGAACAACATGAAATTATTTCTTACCAAATAATTCAGCTTTGAAGTTCATTAGGCCTCCAGATCTAGGTACCGATTTACAGTGAACACAGGGACAGGTGGACACGTGCAATCACACCATGGGCACTCAGTCAGCAGAATCTAGATGGTAAAAAGCCCTACAGGAATTTGTCCTCATTTCTTCTTAAAAACACACACACACACACACACACACACACGCACACACATTATATATATTAAGACAAAGAGCAGAAACCTGTAGATTAAACATTGTAACACACAAATCTTATCTGAATTCCAGCTGAAACAAATGATTAAAAATATCAAATAGCAGGGGAAATAAGATTCTGATTGATTATTCAAGGAATTACATGTTAAATGAGGGATTATAATTAATTTCCTTTTTTTTAGATGGGGTTCCATTTTGTTGTTCAGGCTGGTCTTAAACTCTTGCTCTCAATCCATCCTCTGCCTCGGTCTCCTGAGTAGCTGGAACTAACTCTAAGGCCGAGATTAAACCACATTGGCCCTGAATTGCTAATTACAGAAACTGGATGGGACAGGGGTTCATCATGCAGTGCTAGGCTGCACATTCCTAAAATTTTTGTGTATAAAAAATTTTAAAAATTTATGGAGTAAAAATCCTTATTGAGTGGACTATGACTCAGTTTTGTTTTTGTTTCAGATTTAAAGCTCCCTAGGTGGTTTTTATATGCAACCCAAATTCCAGATCCCCCTTTAATTTTCCCTAACAGCCTTTCCCCAGGGAGGTTGGGAATTCCAAGCTGCTGGAGAGACTCTGTCCTGGGAACAACCCTTTTTCCCTTGTGATCGATCTCATCTTGAAACTTTCTCAGTTACTTCAGTTTCAGATCTATTTTTCTATTAGTTCTTATAATTTCCCCAGCTGGTTTGAAACTTCACGAAGTTAACAGACATTTTGCGTTTGACTTATTTTGCCCTCGAGGCCTGGGAGAATGCTGCCAATAATGGACTGACCCACTTTTGGAGGCAGGGTGTGGTGTGTCCTTTCCTCCAAGAGGAAACGCCCATCTCACTGGGCATCTGGGAGGAAGCCAGTCCGAGTCAATCAAGATGCTGGGTGCTCTGTGAGAGGATGCACACAGGGGGACTGGGGAGTTAGCGGTCAGTGTGGGGAAGAAGGCCCTGTGGGCAGTCTCCCAAGGGGCCTCTGCTGCCTGCCTGTTTTCCATCAGAGCAGTGAGGGTGTGTGGGATGCTGTTTACAGATGGGTCTTATGGGAATGAAGGCAAAGGCTACTTGCACTGGAGCTAATGACCTCCCAGGGATCCCATGTGGACCCCATCCCTTAACCCCTTGGACAAAATGACAGGCAAGGACAGAACCTCCTCAGAGCTGGCCCTCCCCGCATTGTCCAGCAGCACTGGTTGAGTGCAACCTGGACAGTCACACAGGACTTTGCATTTGACTAATTAATTCTTAGCTCTTTGTTTTGAAATTCTTAATACGATTTGGACAAGAGGCCCCGCATTTTCATTTTGCACTGGGCCCTGCGAATTCCGTCCCAATTGAGAGAAATAGTTTTGAGTGGGACATTATATATGTGTGGGAGTCAAACCATCTCTTGATCGAGGCCTGGAGGATCTGGAGCCAACTTTGAAGCCTGGAGGAAGGGGGTGAAATAAGTGCAAAGAGCAAGGAAAACCAGAAACTTCCAAAGGGAGGGAGTTCAGTCAGTGGAAGAGCAATGCAAGTGTTTTCAGTACCCGAGGGGACTTCTCTGCTCAACTTGGCTTCTTTGGAGAGCACATCAGAAAGGTGATGGGGCGGGGCAGATCAGGTGCTTAGTTTGGATTATGTTCAGATGGGTGCACAAACCACCCCTGCCTCTGTAGGGAAGGGGCGTGTGACAGGAGAGGACATCTCAAGAGTTCCCTGTTCAGGCTGTGAGCCCAGAGAAACAGCTGGTCTACCCAGGGAGCCGGCTCCAAACCCAGTCAGGCTTAGTCCCTCCTGGTGCTACAGCATATTCCATGGACTAGGGAAGAAGTAAACAACAGACATTTAGTCTCTCAGTTCTGGAAACTGGACTCCAAGGTCAAGGTGCCAGCAGGTTCAGAATGCAGCGAGGGTCACTTCCTGGCTCAGACAGCTTGCTCTCCCTGTGTGCTGTCTTGGTGGGAGGGGTGAAGGAGCTGGAGTTTCTTTCATAACGGCCTCATTCATGGCAGCTCTGCCCTCCTGACTAGTCAACTCCCGAATACCTGCATCCTGGGAATTGGGTTTCAACATGTGGGTTTTGGAAGGGCACAATCATTCTGTCTATTGCGAGCTCTGAGCCTGTTTTCCTACTCATTTTATGAGATTCCTATTTTATAAGGTAACCTATCCATTTACTGAATCATTTAGCAGACACAGACTCACTATTTTTCCATTTGTGTCTGCACACACACATGCTCGGAATTCCAGATGCCGTTTGAACGGCAGGGTGTTCTCACGGTGCAGGACTAGCAGGCAGATTGTGTGCTCGTGGTAGGAGGAGGAGAGCTCCCGGGGGAAAGCATGGCGCAGGTGTTACTGGAGCCCTTAAAGTCCAGTCATCCTCTGAAATATTGGCCAAGCTTGGAGACAAACTACTACTGTTTCCTTCATGTTCAGATATTCTAGATACAAGGATTTAATGAAAAGACATATAACTGAACATCATCGTAAGAGCCGAAAATTATCTTTGAAAAGTACTTTCCAGCAGTGGTTCCTCGGGTGAGGGCCCTGGACCAGCAGCATCAACACCATCAGGAAATATGGTGGAAATGCAAATTCCAGGCCCTACCCAGCCCTCCTGAATCAGAAACTCTTGGGTAGAGTTTAGCACTTGTTTCAAGAAGCCCTCTGAGTGACTGAAATCAGTGGTGACGTTGAGAACCACTGTCATAAGGCACCTCCCCTCTCCTCTTGAGGCCCAATGACTCGTGGGTGATCCTGGAACCTTGCTCTGAGAACCCTCCTAGGTATGAGGGATGCACCTTCTCGCCCACCGACTCACGGACACTTGGGCTGCCACACTGCCCTCTGAGTTACTTGAGTGTTGTTTCCAGGTCTTATGATCATATGGAGTTTTCATCAAGCTGGGTGCCCACGTAGCAGCAGGGGGCAGAGATGAGGGTGAAGGAAGAAGTGCTATGGAGAGAGGGTGTCAAGGAGAGGGAGGGGAGCAGAGGGAGGTAGAGGGCGGATCTTCCATAGCTACTGTGGTCCTCTCCGGATCTGTCTGCCTATCTGTGTCTGTCTATCTATCTATCTATCTATCTATCTATCTATCTATCTATCTATCATCTATCTACCTATCCATCCATCCATGAATCCATCCATGGTCCATCCATCCTTCCATCCGTCCATCCATCTATCCATCCATCCATCCATCCATCCATCCATCCATGTATCTGTCCCTCCATCCATCCATCCTTCAATCCATCCATCCATCCATCCATCCATGTATCTGTCCCTCCATCCATCCATCCTTCAATCCATCCATCCATCCATCCATCCATCCATCCATCCATCCATCCATATATCTGTCCCTCTATCCATCCATCCATCCATCCATCCATCCATCCATCCATCCATCATCCATCCATCCTTCTATCTGCCTGTCTGTTGTCCGTGTCTGTGCCTGTCTGTCTACCTGTCTCTCTATTATCTATCTCGTCTGCCCTTCTGTCATTGGGTTGTCTCTCTGTCCATCTCTGCACTGTTGCTCTCTCTGTTCACACATTCCTGTATGGATCTAGCTAATCTTTGTAAATATTTTTAACAGAAATGAAGGACAAAGAGGAGTTGGAATGGAGGGTAAAAAGACTCGAGCAACTTTTTAAACCTCTGGGAGCTTCCAATTCTTCCGATGTCAAAGAAATGTAGGTGGAGGTGGGTGGGAGTGAGGGCGGGTGTGTCGGCGTGAGTGTGTAAATCATTATTCCTCAAAATCATTCTGGAGCCTGAGCTGAGTGCACTTGTAACTCAGCTTCTGACCACGGAGGAGGGGGCTGGTTCAAAGGTGATGGTATCTGAGAGGAGATTTGGGGGACAGGGAGGGAGGGCACAGACCATGGGAGGGGCCGCTCCTGTCTAGGAGGGAGGCCAGGAGGCCAGAGCCAGCGGGTGGGGCTGCTGAGGCCCAGGAAGCAAGTGAAGTGAGGTGACCAAGGGGAACACTGATAGTGGAGAGCAAGTGACTTTCTAATGGGACATCTGGAACTAAGGAGGAAAAGCACTTTTTATGGCGGCAATTAAAGAATCTGAATGAACGCATCTTTTTTTAAAATTTTTTTAAATTTAGAGACAGGGCCTCACTGAGTTGTTTAGGGCCTCGCTAAGTTGCTGAGACTGGCTTTGAACTTGTGATCCTCCTGCCTCAGCCTCCCAAGTGCTCGGATCACAGGTGTGCGCCACCGCGCCTGGCTCTGAATGAATGCATCTTGCGATGAATTGCATGCTTACGTTTCGGGACCGGGTCGAGCCAAGACAGCTGGGCTGCTTCGCCTCTGACTTTCCCACCCGCTCCTGACCACGTTGTGAAATGCATACCTGCCTACCTCTCCTGGTCGTTCTCCCAGCTAATTATCTATAAAGATTCAAATCATGAACCCAACTCTACAGCTTTCTATGGGCACCCAGGGAGTATTAAATGGGGAGATTGGAAGCAAAATTATAGTTCCCCCAATAGATTTTTGGGGGATTGATAAAAATCTGCTTTTAATTAAAAATGTAATGCAATAAGGCCCTGTATGCATAAACAGGAATGTCTGTGGGGCTGGTCCCATGTGCAAATCCTCCGGACGCCCCCTGGGATCCCTTGGCTGCTGGCTTGCGGGCCTCTGGGAGGAGTGATGGATGGGCTGGCTGGATTTTCGGCTGAGAGGCCTTGCTAATAGCAGCACGAATCCAGAGGCTGTAAAGCAGCTCATGGGGTGAAGTAATGGGCTTGTCTCTGTCTAGGTGGGGAATTCGGCCAAGCCCTGTGTTTTAAGTAAAATGAGGCTTTTGTGGTTCTGGGCACGGGCCCGCCAGCACAAGCTGACCTTGGCATCTGTGTGCTGGGTTTTCCTGTGCATGTGGCTGCAGGCTGGAGCGGCTCAGAGGCGACCTAAGGGCAAGCGTGCTGGGCTCCGGGGACCCCCAGCCCACGGCCGGTTAATATTTCAGGACAGATATCTACCGAGCTGCTCAAGCCCAAGGCTTAGGCTCAGGCTTGATCCCTCCCAGATCTCAAATCTATCCTCAGCCCATTTATCTTTTCTCGAGGTCACTGCCGTCCCCTCTCCTCCCCTGCCCCCACCCGCCACCATCTCTTAGCTGGACTCTGCAAGACCTTCTCAGTGCATCTCTCAGTTCTCCTCCTCACTCTCCATGGTCCAGCCTCCAGCCAGAGTCAGAAGGATGTGCGTGGAGTCCTCAGCAGAAGAGTGCAACCAGGGTTTTGCATAGGACCTGGGAAACCAGATGGCCTGGGTGCGAATTCTGGCTTCACCATTGGCCTCAGACCCTGGCCCGCCCTCCTCATCCCTCACCTGTTAGGACAAAAGTGACATTATGCTCTTACTGTACCCTCACACTCCTTTTGTGCTCAGGCTCTGATTTCTGGTCTGGACTTGTGAGGAGCATCTGACCAGGCCCCACCTAGGTCTGCATCTCCACTTTCTGCTCCACCTCCCTCCAGCTTCCCAGGAGCCTGGTCCATGCCACAGTGAGATGCTGGATGTGAAGAACAGTAGAACTCCAAGAGAACTGACATAGAGACCAACTAATCTGAAATCCACCAGTCAGGCCAGGTCCGGGGTTCTAGGTGCAGGAGCACAGCAGAGAGGTAAAGACCAGAAAGGGGAGCCTGGAAGGCAGGCCCAGGATTGATCACCTGGCCACTCTGCTAAGCTGTGGTCCCTGGCCTTGACATGATTGGGGGTGGAGCAGGCAGCTGTGGAGTCCCCAATTCCCAGAGCTTGCCTAGAGAGCCTCCTGCCAAATCCTGGTGGTTCTTCATGGGAGCCAGGAGACCACTGGTCTTAATGTGTGAGCACTGGTTGCCACGCAAAGAGAAGGAGGGGTCAGGCAGTACGAGAGAGGAGAGAAGGGCAGGATCTGGCCCTGGAATACTGGGAATGAGGCCTTTACCGAGGTACTCGAACGAAAGGTGGCCCAGGACAGGGCAGGTAGAGAGGGAACGAGCCCACCTGCTGGCTTGGAGGGAGGAAAGGATAAGGAGCCTGCTGTGTCCTGGGCACACCTTTACCCGATTTCACCTCTGAGGTTTGGTCCTAAAAATGGAACCAGGAAGGATGAGGTCACACCTAACACTTGTTTGTCCAAGGCAGCTGGGTGTCACCTAGAAGGCAGCAATAATTAAACACCTACTGTGGGTCAAGCATCATGCTACAGCTGAGGACTTACAGTTCATTCATTCACTCATTGATTCATTAATTCTGTAAATCATTATTGAGCACCTCCTGTGTTCAGGTGCCAAGTGTAGCTTGAGGTCTGACAGGGAGGTGATGTGCCTCAACTGGAGGGAACCAAAGGTGGGTGACAGGAGGCAGAGGACCACGCCATGCAGGCTTTGCGGGCTTCCAGAGAACTTTGCCCTTTCCTCTCAATGCGGGGAGGAGCCATCTAGGGCTCTGAGCGGGTCAGTGACACCCTGCAATTTGTGATTTTGAAGCATTGCTTTAGCTGTGTGTTCAGAACACGCTGGTCCGTTGGCTTAGAGATAGCTCCTGTCTTTAGAATGCTTGCAGGCCACCAGGGGAGACAAGGCTGGTGCCTCCACGGTAACGGTAGGACATAGAAAGCAGACACACAGTCAGGGGACTCGGTTCCTATGAGGGCTTAAGCTCTGAAAGGCGGGGAGAGGGTAATTTCAGCTGGGGCGAAGGGAGGGTAGAGTCAGTAGGATCTGGACATGGAGATCTGGCTGTGGGATCACACTGCAGGTGGAAGCGTGTGGAGCAGAGTCGAGGCCTGGCAGGAAACACCAGAATGTGGGAATGTTGGATAGGTCAGGGGTCAGCACCCAGGTCAGAGGGCATCAGATTGTGGTGTGCCTAGGGTTAGGGATCACCATGGAACCCATTCAGGGCACATTCTTGGGTCTTGCCTTAGGGAGTCTGATGTGGAAGGTAGGATGGGGTCGGTTGCACTCTGATGAAGACGTGGAGATTTTGACATGTCTGTGTGGGACAGAGTCATCCATCCTTCCTTGAACAAGTAGGAATCAGCAAGTCCAGGTGGACCAGGAGCACCAGACTGGAGATCGGGCATGCTCTTTGCAGGGAGCTGCTGTGGTCTGAAGGTGTATGTCTTAACCCCCAGATGATGTCATCAGAAGGTGACACCTTGGGTGGGGTGGTTAGATCATGAGGACAGAGCCTCAGGATTGGGATGGGTGCCCTTATGGAAAGGCCCCAGAGCCTACTTGCCCCTTCTGCCCCACGACGATCCAGGGAGGAGGCCCCAGGTACGAAACAGAAGGGAGGCACCAGACGGTGAATCTCCCGGCACCTGGACCTTGGACTTCCTGGTCTCCAGAACTGTGGGAAGAATCCTGTGTCAACAAGCTGCCTAGACGGTGGTATTTCACTATAGCAGAGGACAGGACCACCTCAGAGTGCTGGGCTGCTGGAAGCTGGAGAAAGGTGGCTCTGAGCTGAGGTAAGACGTGCTGGAGGCTGTGTGGACCCTGCACGGGGTGGGTGGGGGGGTGAGTATGCAAGGGGGGCCTGGCAGGCAGGGACTGAGGACGGAAAGGCTGAACAGGGACGGAATTGCCACGGGCACAGGGACTCCATCTGTCTTGATCACCGACTGCGTGTTTGGCACACAGTGGACACTCACTGAAAACTTGTGAAACAGACGAACCCACAGGACTGGGCTACTGATGGAGTGGGTGGGGGCAAGAGGAAGAAGAGTAAGGATAAGGCCACTGATTCCAGGCAGGTTTGAGTCACTCATGGTGATGCAGCAAACTGGACAGAGGTCAACGACACAGCAAAACAACCAATAAAACCTGAAAGCAAAGCTCAACTAGAGGAGAGAACAACACAAACAAAACAACCACGAAGACGTGGACTCCCACCCGAGGCTTCCAGACCAGAGGGGTGTGGAGGTTGCTTGCTTCCAAGGCAAGCTCTGTGTGGGAGCTGCTTGGAGTCCCAGCCCTACCTCCTGCTGGCTGCGTGATCTCGGGCACATCGCTGTCTGTGCCTCAGTTTCCTGGGTTTTTATACCTTTATTTTATTTCTTTATTTTTATGTGGTGCAGAGAATCGGACCCAGTGCCTCACACATGCTGGGCAAGTGCTCCACCCCTGAGCCACAGCCCAGCCCTCCTGGGGTTGTTTTGGAGGTGAAACTGAATAATACTTGCACAAGGCTTGGGTGGTACCTAGCACTTAACCAGTGTCCTGTGCATTTAGCTGCTGCCGTCGACTGTGATTGTGAGGGCAGGGAGCCCAGGGCCAGTGCGGAAGCACAGCGCCAGGCGCAGGGTGGGGCTGGGGCTGATGGACATTGGGCCATGGCCACAGGTTGGCTCGGTGGTTGGCTGTCTTCAAACCTGAGGTTCCAGAACAGAACGACGGAGCCAGGCAGTCTGTGCGCTGGGGGCAGGAAGCAGCCTCCGGGTGACAGGGGAGAGAGGGAAAGTGGTTGTTAATGAGGAGAAAATGGCTAGGCTCCCGAGCCCCGAGGACACCAGGAAAATGAACAGGGCTCTGTCGTGAGGGTCCTTTGAAGGAGCAGAACAAATGTTCCCAGGCGAGGCGCAGCTGAACTTCCCGAGCGCCCAAGGGGCACTTGGTGGAGAACACTCGGGAGCTGTGATTTCAGCCCACAGCCGAGCAGATGGGTTCAATAAAGCCAATGGTTATTTACATCAGTGCCAAGACTGCGAGTGTTTATTTCTGGCTCCTGGGGTCTGGAAAGGAAGGGGAGTGATTGAAACGAGGATCGTGCTGAAAGGAAAGAATGGACAATCTAACGAGAAAAAAATGTTCCTGCCGAGCACAATCCTTTCATCCCAGGCCCCGGAGGGCTCCGCGTGGGGGTCTCGAAAGCCTCGGAAGACCTCAGACCCATGCCCGCCGGGATCCGAGGCTGGGCCTGGGAATCACTCTCCTGCGATCAAGAGCTCGGGAGCAGGGAAGGCTTAGAGGCTGCCGACCCAAACGTGTGCTGGGATTCGAGTCCTGCACCACCCTTGACTGGCTGTGTGACACTGGGCAAGACCAGAACCAGTCTGTGCTTCAGTTCAGGTCCCACACCTGTAAGGGGAGCAGAGGAATCGAACATCACTGGGGGTGGTGTGACTGGCTGTGAAGTTGAAGGCCCATTTGCTTCTTGGGTGGAGGGACTTCCTCTGGTTTCCAACATTGTGCCATGGTGGGGTGGCCCCAGGGAGGCAGGACTCAGACCAACACAGCACCCGATTTTGTTGGGCTCTTCCTGGACACCGGGGGGGGGGGGGGGGGGACTAAGCAAAAGTGACATGCTTTTGTTCTGGTTGGTGCAGCGGGCAGGGACGTCAGCACTTGGAGGAACATGCCAAGCCGGCTCCAGCCCCGGTGGCATGTGCTGGGACATAATGGCTTAATGGGGTAGTGGAGCTCGGCTGGAGCGCTCGTCAGTCAAGTGGGTGTCATGGTCACCGCCGGTGGCTGTAGGGAGCGGTATGGTTTCTGGGCAGTGTCCGCTGTGTGTTCACGGGAAATGCCCTCTTTCCTTGCAGGGGATCCTGGCTGTGGGCTCCCTTCTCCCTTTTGGGGCAGATGAGGGCTGCCTTGGAGCCCAGAGGGTGGCCACGGGGAGGAGGGCTGATTCCCCATAAATCCCTTAACTCCTACTTTTCTAGGGAGAAGGAAAAAAAATTAAAAGGGCACGTAGTGTTTTCTAAGTCTGTAAACGCCCTGTCCGCAGCTCTCAGGGGTTCCTGAGGAAAAGGTCCACCACTCACTGCCAAGCACGCGGCTCTTTAGAGAAGACCCCGCAGCTCCCCGACTGAGCATTTCAAGAGCTCTCAGATGCTCCACCAGAGCCTCACCCTGGGAAAGCCGCCTTGGGCTGGTGGGCTGTGCTCAGATCTGGGGTGCAGGGAGCTGCCCGCTGCCGTACCTCCCTCCTGCTACCCGGGAGCTGCTAACGAGCTGGGAGCCATTGTCGAGTCAAGGCCTGGTCTCCTTCCCATTTTGCCTCACACAATCCTGGGTTGTAGAAAAGCTTTTGCTTTTTATTTTATTTTATTTTTTCCTGGGTGAGGACCCTGACCTACTTGCCCAGGGCCACCTGCCCAGTCTGGGACACCAGCTGGCGCATGCCCTCCATTAGTAAAGCTATGCTCTACACTCTGGCCTCTTCCTGACACCGGGGTGTCAGGACTGGGTGGCGCCTGTGAGCATGGCCACTTCCTCACCCCTGAGTCCAGAGCAGGGCCTGGCACACGATAGGTGCTAACGAACACAGGGGGATGGACTTGCGGGAAAACTGTCCTCTGCAGAGTAGACCAAACCAGAGCAGGAAGCGGTCAGGCGAAGGAGGGGAAGAGATCAGATGAACTGACCCGCTGCAGGGCTGGCCCTGCATGGGCTGACGGGGACCGGAGAGCCTGCTGCTCAGAAGACAGAGCCCAAAGGACTGAGGTGGACTGGCTCTATCCAGGCTGCCTTTAGTTTCCAAAGACCCCCCATGCAGGGCTGTGGGTCTGCAGCAGGTACTCTGAGAGGGACTTGTCTTAAAGTTGGGTGAGTGGCAAGGCTTTGGTCATAAGCATCTTATCTCACCTGGTCAGAAGTCGAGGTAGTAGCCGAGGCTTTCAAGGCAGGGCCCTGACCTCAGAAACACAGGTCTGGCCAGGATTAGGCCAGGTGGGCAGGACCCAGCCACGCTGGGTGCCAGGATAGGTCTTCTATGGACAGAATGCTCATGTCAACCCCTTCAAATTTTTACATTGAAACCCTAATCCCCAATATACGATGTTTTCAGGTTTAAATGAGGTGATAGGTAGGGCCTTCTTGACAGAAGTGGTGCCTTCCCAAGAAGAGAAGGGATAGGAGATCCATCTTCCTCTGGTGGAATGAGAAGACAGCAGTCTGTAAACCCAGGAGAGAGGCCTGACGGGAACCAGAGCGTCTGGTCCCTTGATCTGAGACTTCTCAGCCATGGGAACAGTGAGAAATGAATATGTATATCTTTTTAACATCTTGTATTTAATCTTAAAAATTGTAATTATTTATGCATATTGAGTGTGGGAACTCATGGGTTTTGCTGATCTAGTGATGTAAATGCACATATCACTCCTTGATCATATCCACCTTCCTTTCTCCCCCTCCTCCGCTCAGAACCTTTCTTCTTCCTGAAAGTCCCTATTCTACATTCAGGTCTGTTATTATTTAGTGTCCACATATGAGAAAAAACACGTGACAACATGACACTTTTGTGTCTGGCTTATTGCACTTAGTGTCATGTCCTCCAGTTCTACCCCCTTTCCTGAATGGGATAGGATTTCGTTCTTCCTCATGGATGAACAAAATGCCCGTGTGTACTTACACCCTATTTTCCTTATCCATTCGCCGTTTGATGGGCACCTAGGCTGATTCCATGTCTTAGCTGTGCCACTAAAGACGGGCCTGCAGGTCTCTTTGGCATGCCGACGTCATTTCCTTTGGATATGTACCCAGGCGTGTGATAGATGGATCAGATGGCCATCCTATTTTAGTTTCTCGAGGAGACTCCATTTTGTCTCTAATGGTGGTTGTACTAATTTACATTCCCACAAGCAGTGTGCAAGAGTTCATCTCCCCCCACATCCTTGCCAGCATTTGTTTATTTTTAGTTCTGATAATCGCCACTCTGACTGGGGTGAGATATGATCTCAGTATAGTGTTGATTTGCGTTTTCCTGATAGAGCAGTTTTTCATATTTTTATTGGCCACTTGTATTTATTCTTTTGAGAAGTGTCTGTTCCGATCATTTGCCCATTTTTTATTGGATTACTTATCCTTTCTTGTGAACTTCCTGCATTCTTTACATATTCTGGATCTTAATCCTCTGTCAGATGAAAAGCTGGCAAAGACTTCCTCCCATTCTTCAGGCTGTCTCTCCACTCTGCTGATTGGTTCCTTCGCCACCCAGAAGCTTCGTGATTTCTGTGATTCCGTTTGTCAATCCTTGCTTTTGTTTGCTTAGCTGTTGAAGTCCTCTTAGGGAAATCATTGCCTGCGCAACATCTTGGAGTGTTTCCCCTGTTTTCTCCTAGTAGTTTCAGCATTTCAGGCCTTACATTAAGGTCTTTGATCCATTTTGGGTTGAATTTTCTACGGGGTGAGAGATAGGAGTCTTGCTTCAGTCTTCCACATGCAGATATCCACTTTGCCCTGTGCTGTGTGTTGAGAGGGATTTTTCTCCAATGTATGTTTTGGGCACCTTTGTTGAGAATCTGTTCACTATGCATGTGTAGGTTATTGCTGAGTCTTCTATTTTCTTTCATCCATCTGCATGTCTGCTTTTATGTCAATACCGCCCGTGTGGTTTTTGTTACTATGGCTCTGTACTATATTTTGAAATCAGGTATTGTGATGCCTCCAGCATTGCTCTTTTTCTCAAGATTGTTTTGTCTCTTTGGGGTCTTCTTTTGTTCCATATGCACTTTAGGATTGTTTTTTCTAGTTTTGTGAAGAATGTCATTGGTGTTTTGATGGGCCCTTCATTGATGTTGTAGATCATTTTTGGTAATATCACAAATTTTAGCCATATTAATTCTGCCTATGCATGCATGTAGGGGGTCTTTCCATCTTCTGGTGTCTTATTCAATTGCTTTCTTCCATTTTTAGTAATTTCTTGTAGAGGTCTTTCATATCCTGGATATATTCTTGATGCTTTATATTTTTTTGAGGCAATTGTGAATGGAATTGCTCGCCTGCTTTCTTTCTCTGTGAATTCATGGTTGGTGTCTAGAAAAGTTACTGGTTTTTGTATGTTGACTTTGAATCCTGCTGCTTTCCTGACTGTATTAGTCCTAAGAGTCTTTTGGGGGAGTCAGTAGGGTTTTCTAAGTATAGAATTGTATCATCAGCAAACAGGGATAATTTGACTTCCTCTTTTCCTATTTGAAACTCTTATTTTTTCCTCTAGCCTAATTGCTTTGACTAAAATTTCCAGTAGTACATTAACTGTGATTGGTGAGAATGTATATACTTGTTTTGTTCCTGATCTTAGAGGAAATTCATTCAGATTTTTCCCATTTAGTGTGGTGTTGCTTTTGAGTTTGTCATATGGTGTCTTTATTTTATTGAGATATGATCCTTTTATGCCTAATTTATTTAGGAATTTTATCATGATAAAGTGTTGAATTTTATTAAATTTTTTTCTGTAACTATTGAGATGAACATGTGATTTTTATCCTTAATTCTATTTATATACTGTATTATGTTTATTGATTTGCATGTTTGAAACTTTCTTGCATCTCTGGAATAAAAATTAATTGATCATGGTAATCTTTTTAATGTGTCATTGAATTTGATTTGCAAGCAACGTTTGATGATTTTTGCATCTATGTTCATCAGTGATATTGGTATAGTTTTCTTTTTTTTGTTGTTGTTGTGTCATTATCAGGTCCTCCATATTATACTGGCTTCAAAGGATGAGTTTGGAAGGTTTTTTCCTATTTTATGGAATACTTTGAGGAGCACTGGTATTCTTCAAAATCTGGTAACATTCATCAGTGAGTCCTTACAGACTTGGGTTTTCTTTGTCAGGGGACTTTTTTAAAATTACTGCTTCAATCTCATTGCATGTTATTGGGTTATTCATTTGCAATCTCTATTTTTCTAACATAGGCATTCATTGTTATCAACTTCCCTCATGGGTTTTTTGACATATCCCATAGCTTCTGGTGTGTTGTGTTTCCATTTTAATTTAATTCTAGAAATTTTTAAATTTCTCATTTCTTCAATGACCGACTCTTTGTTCAGCAGTTCATTGTTCAGTCTCCATGTCTTTGTATAATTGCTATTATTTCTTTGCTTTTGATTTCTACCTTCATCTCATTGTGATCTGATAAGATGCAAAAATTATTATTTTTTTAATTCGTTAAGACTTGCTTTATGACTTATCTATTGGTGATTGAGTATTGAAGTCACACACTGTTATTATCTTAGGGTCTATCTCTCCCTTTATGTCTATAAATTGGGTGTTTGCTTTATAAATTTATGATCATTATATTTCCTTGGTGAATTGCTTCCTTGATTAATATGTAGTGACCTTTTTTTGTCTCAATTGATTTTGGCTTTAAGTCTATTTTTGTCAGGCAGCCACTCCTACCTGCTTTTAGAGTCCATTCATTTGGAATATTATTTCCTACCCTTTCACTCTCAGTTAGTCTTTGCAAGTGGAGTGAGTTTCTTGCAGACAACACATTGTCGGGTCATATTTTATAATTAAGTAGTCAATCTGAGTCTTTTAATTGGAGGACTAGGACAGTTTCCATTTTGTTGATTTTCTTTGGGTTGTTTTGAAGAGTACATATTCATTTCTTCCTATTTTATTCAAATTGGATGTTTGATGGTTTGCTATATTGATGATTGAATCTTTCCTAGTTCTCATTTGTCTGTTTATTCTCTAGTGAGGGTTATTGTTTCCTTACTTTAGTGATTGTCTTAATCTTTTTCCTCTTCTGTGTACAGGATTCCTTTAATTATCTCCTTTGATACTGGCCTAGTGACCAGTTTATGCTTAATTATGCTTATTTTATGCTTATTTTAGAAGGTCTTTACTTCTTCAATTACAAAGGATAATCTTGTTGGATATAGTGATCTTTGTAGATCATTCCACACCTTCCTGGCCTGCAGAGTTTCTGCTAAGAAATCTTCTGTTCTTTTGATGGGTTTGCTTGTAATAGTGACTTGGTATTTCTCTCTTAAAGCTTATAATATTTTTTCTTTGTTCTGTACTTTTGGCAATTATTTTATGCAGAGAGTCTTTCCTTGTTATGTCTATTTCAGATTCCAAATGCCTTCTGTACTTAGATGTTCATGTGTTTCCAAAGATGTGGAACATTTTCTGCTATTATTTCACTTAATAGCTTTTCTGTGCCCTCAGTGTATAGCTCTCCCTCTGGCATGCCAATTATTTGGATGTTTGATTTTTTTAATGGTGTCTCAAATGTCTTGAATTTTCTCTTCATTCATTCTGAATTTTTTTCTTTGCTGCTGTCTGAATATACTATTGGTAGAGTTGTCTTAAACTTCAGATATTCTCTCTTCTGCTTGATCTAGTCTATTGTTGAGGCTTTCAACTTTGTTTTTATCTTACTTATTGAGCTTTTCATCTTCAGGATTTCTACTTGGTTGTTTATCAAAATCTTTATTTCTTTATTGAAGTGCCCATTCATATCCTACATTGCCTTCATTAACTCAGTCAGCTGTTGATTTGTGTTCTCTAGGATTTCATGAGTTTTTTTTTTTTTTAAAAATCATTTGTTTGACTTCTTTGCCCAGCATTTCATCCATTTTGATATCTTTATATAGCATTAAAAACTTTAGGAGGTGTCATATTGCCTTTTTTTTTTTTTTTTGGTAGTGCTGGGATTGAACCCAGGGCCTTGTGCATGTGAGTCAAGCACTCTACCAACTGAGCTATATCCCCTGCCTTGCTTTATTTTCCCCCTAGTGTTTTTATGTTGACATTTGCACATCTGTTGGGATGTATATTTCTTTCACTTTTATGTGAGGTTCTTCAGAGTAGGCAGCCTTCTCTTAACAGCGTGTCCTGGGATATCAGTTTGTTGTGTCATGTCAAGTTTAATTCAAATTGGACTTTACGGAGTAGTTTCCTGTGGCTTCTTTGGCTGCGGTTAGTAGGTATGGACAGGATGCATACTGCGCCAGAGTGTGAGGGACCTGCTTTCCCGTGTGAGGTCTCACAAGAATGGGGTCCCTCTGGTATTTCATAGAGTTATGGAATAACCAGTGAAGTATGTGGGATGTTCTGTGGTTAACCCTACAGTTAACCCTACAGCGGGACCTGAAGCCCATACCAGGTTTGGGGGGTTCCCACAGGCTCTGTTGCTACCCTCTGTTACTTGAAAGAAATTCCACTGTGGCTGTTGGAATCATGGGAGTGGGCCTAGAGTTTTATCCTTTCCTTAAACACTGGTGAAATGCTCGTCCGTTCACAGGGAGAGGCAGGGTCTGGGTCAAGTTCTCAGTGGGTGGCGCTGACCTCCAGTTTTGTGACTTGTCTGAGTAGGATTTGTCATGGCTGGGAGGGTGGAATTGCTCCAGGCTGAGCTGGGGTGTTGCGAGGTGGTTATATACCCCTCCCCCAGTGCTCAAACTGCCAGGCTCAAACCCCAGTACTGACAAGAAAAACGAGATAAAAAGAAAAATCATATAAAGAAATAAGGTAAAACTAGATAAAAACCATCAACAGCAACACTGTTGATAACCAAACATGAAGGTTAAGATGATATGGAACAAAATGTTTTAAAAATACTAACAAGAGAGAAAGAAGGAAAGAAGGGTAGAAGGAGAAGAGTAAAAAAGTGAGAGAAGAGAAAAAGAGAACCAAAAAGAAAAGAAAGAAAAGCATTAAAACAAGATGAGAGAACAAATGAAACCAAAGCAGCAACAAGAAAAATATTAATACAAAATAACAATTTCCTCTCCACCACGGAGCCCAAGTGAGTGGGCAAGAGTGGGTATTCACAGCCTCTGCCAGTCAGAACCTGTGTCCCTGGGCTGCGCGCTGCTTGGACGGAGCAAAGGCTGGGGCTGATCAGCCCCCTCTTCTTTCCTTGGGGTGCTACTCAGGTGACCAGGGGAGTGATCGGAGGCTGGAGGCAGCGGGACTGCCACTCAGCTGCTTTGCACACTGGTGTGAGCTGGAGTGAAAGGAAGAGCTCCGTAGATAAATGTTCTCCCTGGGACTGTGAGTGGCATCCACTGAGAGCAGGGTTGACGTGATGTCGTGGGTGCTGAAGAGCTGGGATGGTACGTGGAACTCTCCAAGGATTCTCTCAGGAGGTTCTTCTGCACAGGACAGGGAAACACCGGCTCTGCAGTGCCCCTGAGGGCGAGGGAGCCTCAAAGGTCTGCTGGGGATGGTGGTACTCCTGTGTGATCTGTTACCCATGATGCTGGTGTTCCCAATTGTGGCTCCCATCTGCCATCACATGTGACTGCTTATTTCCCTGGATTCCGGCAGCTGGTTGGTCAAACCACCAATTCTAAAGGGAAGTGCCTTCCGTTCTCCATGCTTTGCTGTCTGGGGGTCCCACTTCATAGGACTCGTAAGGGTTTGGGTTGAATCTCTCCCCAGGCAGAACCGATTCTCATGGTTCGCTGCCTGCTGAGCCAGAGCAGTGACATTGCTGTGGGGTTCCAGAGACAGGAAAATGCAGGGACCTCTGACTCCAAAGGCAGTAAAGGCAGGCAGTGGGGCCCTCCTCAAGATGGCTTCCAGGTACTGCCTGGTGAGCGAAGCTGGGGAGTGCAGAGAACTAACTCTCCAGAGCCACTTTGCCATGCGGGGCTTAGCACGGCTGTCTGTTTAGTGGTTTTCAGTGGGACTCTCCCTCTCTCACCTCTACCCTGCCAAGGGGCCACTCCTCCCTCTGCTCTGCTCCCGCATGATCAGGGCTGAGCTGCTGCTTCACCCGCTGTTCCACTATTCAGTCTCTGGATTGATCCGCCATTGTGGATTGTCCACTGTTGATCTCCAGTGTTCTCCGTGGCCACCTCACTAGGCAGCTACCTTCCAGTTACTTAAATTCTATCTGGGGGAGACAGGGGAGAGCTGAGGGCCTCAAATCTACCATCATGAGGAAAACGATGCCCAGTGTGGGTGCAGAATCCCACCCTGACTGTACAGGTCTGTCCTGGAGGACGAGGCCTGCTGTTGATGGGGGCCACTCATGCAGAGGGCGACGCCAGTGGGGAGGAAGGGAATGCGGGTGACATGCACATGGGTGACCATGCGCACACTGGATTTGGGACACCAAGACCAACCAGACTTCGCCTCTGCCGTGTGTGTGTCTGTCACCTCTGCCATGTGTGCCTCGCGTGCTCCCTGAGGGGCCAGGGCTGCCCGTGCTCATGTCCGATCCCTAAATGGGCCTGGGCACTTACCGCGTCCAAACCTGGGGCAGCATCACTATGTCTTCCAGGGATTCTTCCCTCCTCCGCCCTCCGGGCCTGTCCAGTTCCCAGCCTCGTCTGCTGTAAGAGGCACAGTGTGCCCTGTGAGCACTGGCCGGATCTGCGGGGTCTGCATGTTGTCTGGACACTTTGGCCCAACCGAAGCGCCTGGAAGCAAGAGCGAGCACGTGGAAGCCATCTAGGCAGGAGCTGGCAGGCGGAGCCCCTCTGCCCATGTGTCAGGCAGGCTGTTGGACGGACATTCTCGCTCCTCTCCCCAGCAACCCTTGAGCAATGACTGACAGATAAATACCCAGACTGCTTCGCCCCTCAGCGGGGATAATTCTAAGATGTCTCCCAGAGTTACTCAGCAGGGCACAGCTTCAGTTGTGTCAAGTGGTAACTTGCTTGATAACATCTCTCTTTTTGGCTTCCTTTCTCTCCCCGTCTCTATCTGTGCTTCCTGAGATCATCTCCCAAATAAATCATATCCATTTGAATTCTTCTCTCAGGGCCTGTTGCTAGGGAAACCCAAACTTAGTTACCTGCTTTCAGCATCCTCTCTCTCTACACCAGCCTAGCTGTTCAGTGTTGGCTCAGGATCCAAGCAGTGTTGAGCTAGAACCCATTTTTAAGGAGGTAGGGACCTAGACTCAACCTTGCAATTATAGGGTGTGGATGCAGGTGGGCGTGGAAGGGTAGCTCTTGCTCACTACTCCAGAGCTGTCTTCGACTCTTCCCCCTCACATCCTTGGTCCCCAGTGCTATTGCGTCCACCTCTACTGTATCTTGCCTTAGTCCACTTGTGCTGCTAGAACAGAATACCTGAGACTGGGAAGCTTATAAAGAAAAGACATTTATTTCTTACAGTTCTGGAGGCTGGCAAGTCCCAGAGTGTGGCACGAGCCTCTGTCCAGAATGCCTGTGCCGCTTGGTAACATGGGGGGCTGAAGGTGAGCCCGTGTGAAGGACAGAAGCAGAAGGGGCGGATCCGCTTCCATAGCAACGCTAGGGATGCCCCTCCCGATGGCATCAATCCATTCATGCAGGAGGGCCCTCGTGGCCTGCTAGTTTGGATCTGGAATGTCCCCATAGGCTCACGTGTTGAATGTCTGGTCCCCAAGGGAGCAGAGCTCAGAGACGGGTCTGTAGCAGGAGAGTCTCTCGTGAGGGCTCTGATCTCACCTGTGGATGAATCCAGTCAGGTATGGGCTCCCCGCTGAATGGACTGTTGGGAGTGGCGGACACTGTGGGGGTGGGCCTCCCTGGGGAGCAGATCCCCAGAAGAGTGCCCTGGACGGGTGTCCCTTGTGCCCCTCTCCGTCCTCTCTCTCTGCTTACTGCCTGCCAGCAGGTGAGCAGCTCTGGCCTGCCACATGCTCTCTGCTAGAATGTTCTGCCTCATCACAAACCCATGGCAACTAGGGACCAAAACCTCTGAAACTATGAGCCAAAGCAAATCTTTTTTTTCTCTAAGTTGATTTCCTTAATTATTTTATCACAGCAACAAAAAGCTGAGGAGCACATGGCCTGGTCACCTCTGAAGGCGCCACCTTTAATACTGTTGAAACATGGATTTGGAGGGACATGCAAACCGCAGCATGCCTCTGGAGCCATGCAGCTGTTTCCATTGCCCTTTGTCCTTTATTTCTTGCTTGAACACATGCAGTGGTTTTTGAGGAGGTCATCTGTGCCTCCTGCCTCCCCCTTGCCCCCCAAGTCTCCTTCCCCAGTGCTTCTGAGGGATTTTCTAAGGCACATCTGACCGTCCCACTCTTCTGCTGGGAACACCTGCTCAGGTCCTGCTGCTTGCAGGAAAGCATGCAAATGTCTAGGCCCAGCATCTTTCCTGGGATTCTAGAAATACCAGACTTTTCTCCATCCCTAGTGGGTTCTCACCACTTCTCTTTTGTTAGAAAACTTTCTTGCACTTTATTATTTTTCTATTGACAGCCAGCATCCCAAGAATCCTCCACAGCGGAACTGAAATATCCTCTCCTCGCACCTCATCCTCTAATTACTCTTGTCTCCGTGCCCACCTGGCACTTTGTCATTGAACAAACCCTCATCCAGTTGGCTTCGTGTGTGCCAGGTGCAGGGGTTAGAAAAGATGTGTACTATTTGTGTGGTTTATTTGTTCGTTTGTCTTCCTGTTTGCTTGTTTCTATTTAGCCACAAAATTCTGAGCTCCTTGAGCAAATGGAATGCATCTTCCAGGGTGCAGCATAGCTCGGGAAGAGCAGTAGGTGTTTAGTGAACCTTTGTCATTCAAATGGAACTGAAATGAATTAGATCCTGGACAATAAGAGAGTCACCTTACGCCTCGTGTGAATGATCCAATTCCATGGATGTGAAGTATGGTATAAAATGCACTTAACGCTAATGCGCTACTGAACATAATTTAATCTTTCTTGGATGATTCAAAAGCTCTCCAGGATCCTGTAGTGCCACAGGGTCATCAGTGCGAGCATCGGTTCTCATTGTGTGGAGCTGCCAGTTAGGAGTTCAGGTTGATTGAGTTCCGGAGAAGGCAGAATTCTTCTCTTCTTCCTTTTTTAAGCCAACAATTTGCTTAAGTGTCTTTAAAGTGCATATTATAATCAAATCCTTGATTTAAAAAATTTTTCGGACAAAGCAGGTTAATTCTGGCGAGCTGTTGGGTGGATAAGGGTATAATTAATAGTGGATATCTGGAGCCCAGCTCTCACCATTGGTCCTTGCATGTGAGCTGTTGAGGTTTCTGCAGTGAAAACTGGAAGAGGCCCCAGAGTCACTGAGCTTGCAAGAGCACAGGGCAGGGACCTGCCTGTTCTCGTTTGTGCAGATAACACTATGCAGAAGGGGCTGCTTAGATCAGGCTGGGTCCCGAGGAATCACTTCCACATGAGTTGGGACACACAGGCTCTCTCTTTGGTTCAATGGTCTGCTGGATAGAGCAAGACACCATTAGGTCAGGATGCTTTTGAATATCAGCAAAACAACTGTAATCTACATGATGTGAAATAATCTGCTGACTTCTGATGTCAGCTCCCATGTAAGAACTCGAAAGTCATCACCCCCAGAAAAAGCTGAAAAAATGGAAAATTGATGACTTTTCTTCGACCCCTCCTCAGAGAACTAAGGTTACGGGGCAAGTCACCCTTTGGAATCCAGCGAGATGGGAGAGTCCAGAGAGGCAGTCAAGATTTGCTTATCTGAAGCCACCAGAGCCACAGACTGGTAGGAACACTTTTATGGGAATTTTCAAGAATTGCTGGAGGCTGAGAGTGGACTTGTCTGAGAGTGAGAGACCTGGGTATATGGTGATTATAGGAAATAGGAACATGGGATGAATGACTGACAGCAGCATACTAAGGGTCCATAAGTAGGGGCTGGAGTTGTGGCTCAGTGGGAGAGCACTTGCCTAGCAAGCATGAGGAACTGGATTCGATTCTCAGCACCGCATAAAAATAAATGAATAAAATAAAGGTCCATCAACATCGAAAACATATTTTTTAAAAGAATTTTTAAAAAATAAGGGACAGTAGGCACAGCTGGAAATGCTCATGAGGTGCCCATGCTCCACGTGAAGTGGTCCAGTGTTATTTGAAGGTGGACTTAGATTAATAAAGAATATATGTTGGAAACTCTAGGGCAACTGCCTATGCTTTTTAAAAAAGAAGTATGATCCATATGCTAAGAGGAGATAAGATGGAGTCATATAAAATAATTAAGGCCAAAAAAGGTAGAAAAGGAGGGAGAAAAAAGAACACGTGTTACAAACACAGTAGATATCAATCCATCAAATCCCGATCATTTTAAATGTTAATGGTCTAAATGCAAAAATAAAAAAAATTTTGTGAGGGAGGTAAAAGAAAAAAAAAAAAAAAAAAAGACCCAGTTCCGTGTTGTTTACCGGAAGCCTGTTTTAAAAATCAAGATCTAGATCAGTTAAAAGTAGAGACGCGGAGAAAAATTCACCAGGATAGCACTCTCCAGAAGAAAGCAGGAGTAGCTGTGCTCAGCCAAAGCTTTGCGAACTGGACGACTAGCAAGGACAGAGAGGGGCAGGGTGTCGTGAAGGACGTCAGTTCTCCCAGAGGGTCTCACCGTCAGAACTAAGAGTGCACACACCTAACCGCCTGTCAAGAGGCACCAGGCGAAGACTGATAGAACTGCCAGGAGGAAGAGGCAAAGCCACCGTGGTGGCCGGGACTTCAGCATCCCTCTTTGTAACTGATAGATCAAGCAGGCAGAAAATCAGTCAGGATGCACGTGACCTCAGATCACCCCTGGGTTGCACGGGAAACATGCTTTCCTGTCATCCCTGATTTCCCGCCTCTTTATTTCGTTTCCCTGACCTCTTTGGCGTGCCTGGGGAGGCAACCACAAGCAGCTTTGAGACATGATTGGAATGTAATTGGAAAAGCCAACCCCGGTCCTAGTAAGGCAAGTGGTAATCCCCCTTTGGTTGGTAAGAGAGACAAGGGCATGTGACATTTCCCTTGCATGATCGCTGCTTGATTTCAAAGCCCTTCTGTGAACCGTGGTTCATTAGCCCTTCCCGCTACTGTCTGTGAAATGGGCTTGAAGACCTTTGCCTCGTGGGCAGAGCAGGGGTTGACTCCCATCTTACAGGATTTGGAATACAAGATCAAGGGGACAGTGGCTTGGCTGTGACCACCCAGCTGGGCAGCGTCAATGTGGACAGAGAATCGAATGCTTTCCTTTCTTACCCACTATTCCATCCACTCCAACAGGTTACCCCTCAAAATAACTGGGTTTGAGAGAGGGTGCTCTGCATGCTGCTATTTTGGTCCTTGTAGACACAGCGTTAGGGAGACACCCCCCACCAACACACTCCCACATCTGTACAATGTTCCCTTCCAAAGATGTTTTTGAAAACAGCAGCTAGTGTTTGGAAGCCATCCTGGCCGTGGCGGTGCTGTCCCGCCCTCACGCTCTCCTGCTCTCACGCTCCCTCCACCCACCTCCTACAGACGCTGCTCCCTCTGAAGCTTCTGTTGCTGGCAGAGCAGAGTCAGGGAAAAAAGGCTTCAAGTGCCTGGCTTCTCAGGGGTCCTCTGGGGTGGCCGAGGAGCTCTGGGGAGCCGGCATTTGTTTTTCTCCATTTCAGATGAGATGTTTTACAAGGGACCTCTCACTGGGATGGGGAAAAAGGTGGTTTGTAAGGCCCCAGGGCAGTGCCAGCCTGACTCCTGCCCTTCAACGCTCCTGATGTCCCTTTGCCAAGGGCGGTGGGGTTCAGTCTGAACATGTGAGCTCTGCCTTGCAAGGGTCATCCACAGCCCAGTGCAGAAGAAGGGGTCTGGGCTGTGTGGAAGAGAAACCCCATCCCCTGTGGCCTGAAGCATCAAGACCATCGCATCAGAGGCTCTGCGGCTCCGGGGGCCGGCAATGGTGGCTGAGGGAGGTCCGTTGCTGGGCCTGGGGCTCATCATCACACGAGGGGCCTGCTGCCAGCTGCCGTGTGGTCCCCAATTCCTCTGCCACCTTCCATTATGGGGATTCTCACTGCAGCCAAGGGTAGCCATGATGTCACCAAGTGTCAGCCACCAACCTCTGGACTTCATATTCTGTGAAGAAATAACTCCCTTTGGATGCCTCTCAACCCCGAACCTCAGAATCATCTGGAAGGCTTGTTAGAGTGCAGACTTCCGGTCCTGATTCTGTAGTCTTGGGTGGGCCCTGAAAATGTTCATTCCTAACAAGTGCCTGGGCGATGTGGCTGCTCTGATCTAAGGACCAGCCTTGGGGAATCACTTGCAGCTCACCAGAAGGCAGGAGGACAGTTACTTTCATGTGATATTGGGCTGTATCCAGAACTAGGCACAGGGACACCTCAACAGTCATCAGCGTAGGGGGATTTGACAGAACGTTCCATCTGAAAAGATGGGTTCACAGACCTAGTGAGTGGAGGGCCAGAATTGAGGTGCCACAAGGAACCAGAATTGGGAGAAAGGAAGAACAAAGTATTGGCAAGATCAAATCTTCAGCCGCAGGGCAAAATGGGGGCTTGAGATAGATATTAAGTAGAATTCAGAAAAGTAGAGTTGAAATTTCTTATATTCCTCTGAGTCAGTGGACAGAAAATTCATACATACATATTCAATCGGGTCTTCTTAACTTGGGGGAGGGAAAAATGGAAGGTCCACAGGGAAGTATTACATGAGTAATGTTCAACTTAATTTACTGTTTATGATTTTTAGATGAGTGAACATTGACTGTAAATTGAAGCCTGGAGGAGAATAGTTTAAAAATTCATTAAAACACATGCAGGTCAAATTCACCAAGAGGGTTGCAAAGAGTCCCTCCAACACTAGGATCCCCAGGTCCCGTGCCTGTTGTCTCCCTGTTTCAGATTCTTGACGTGATTCAAGGCTGGTGCAAACAAACTATTTGGGCAGCGTCTTGCGGTGGGATCTGACCTGCGTCACGTGGCACACTGTGCCCCAGCACGCTTACCTCATTGAAAAACAAGACGTGGTGAGGCGTGGCGTGATGAAGTGTCAGGTCGGCGCCATCTGCTCACAGTGTGGTCCAGATGTGCCGAGCCTGGGTGCAGGCAGGGTTCAGCGGGACGGTGTGCTGCAGGTATTGACCAGGCACAGGGAGGGAGGGCAGAGCCTTCCGGGCAGAGCAACCTGCTGGGCAAAGTCTTGGGGCAGGAGCGACTGGTGCAAGGTCCCCGAGGGGCAGGGTGAGCCAGGAGAGGAGGAGGAGAGGCTCAGGGTGGGTGAGGCCAGCGCGGGCAGCACTCAGACGCTGCTTGGAGACGTGTGCTTGTGTGTCCAAGGGCGCTGGAGAGCCTTGAAAGGGTTTAAGTGGAGGTTTGAGCAGAGCGTGTGACGTGGGGATCGTGTGTGTGACATAATCGGATATAGTCAGTCCTCTGTATGCCCAGGTTCCACACCTACAGTAATACAATAAAAATAACACCAAAAAGTAAAACACCAGCAAACAGCTAGTGCATATTTTTTGCATTGTAATGTGTATTACAAGTAATTTAGAGATGATTTAAAGTATGTGGGGGGATGTGTGTGGGGTCTGTGAACATCCTATACCAGTGTACACAGGGACCCGCGCACCTGTGGGATCTGGTATTGGCTGAGGGCCTGGGACCATCCTTCATGGATACAGAGGGACCATTGTATGTGTTTTGAAAAGAGCATTTTGTCACAGTTTGAAATCCATTGATGGACTCCCCGGTGTGCGTCTTTGGACAGTCCTGTTGGTTAGAAACGAATTTCTTGGAAGGGTCGTAGGTCTTCAGGTATTCCGAGATTGGTAGCAAGGGGTGCAGACCTTGTCCTCCACCTGTTTCTCATGAAGTCCCTTCATGTCCTGATCTTTTTCTTTAGCACCTTTTACAGGGTGGCCCCCCAAGTGTGAAGCTCAGAAGGAACCCAGAGCTGCAGGCCAGACTGCCTGGATGGCGGGTACCCCCTCTCTCACTCCAGGAATTGCTCTTCAGTGCCACTAAGATGGCATTAATTTTTTTGGCAGTCAGATCACACTATTGACCCGCGCTGAGCTTCCTGACAACGCCAACTCCCCAGGCTTCTCATATGAACTCAACTCCACACGGCTCCCTCTTCCCACACCTGTGCCTTCTGGACCCAAGGGCAGAACCTTACATTTGTTCCAATTAAATTTTATCTTGTTAAACCCAGTTCATCACTCTATCCTGTCAAAAATGCCTGGAGCCCTTATTAGGTTTTCCAAAATATATGCTGTACTCCCACAAGTTTCCACCCATCAATCTACACGCATTTGAATGCCTGCTCTGCGTCGGCTCTGCTCTCTGCACTGAAGGTTTGAAGATGTTTAAGTCTCTGTCGCTACCTTCGAAGGCCTGCAGGCTCACAAAGAGGCAGATGTGATGCAGTTCGTTGGAGACAATTAAAAGGGCGCTGGGTTTTAGGGAAGCAGCCTGAAGCCTAAGGGAGGGCCCCCTGCAGGGACGACACTCAGGGCGAATCCTCCATCAGGAGCAGGAGCCAAGAAATGCAGGGTGTGGTGGCATTTCAGGCGAGGGCAGGGAGCGGGCCACTGGAGAACATGCAGGCGCATCTGGGGAAGGACCAAAACACACGTGAGATGGTGAGGCCAGACGGTGAACGGCTGAGGGCCTGGCCTTCGTCCTTGTGGCCTTGAGAGATGGATGGATGGATGGACAAGTGGACAGGTGGATGGATGGATGGACAGGTGGACAGGTGGATGGATG
>JAJEJO010003579.1:727291-928041 GCA_020662805.1 Glaucomys volans | reverse complement strand
TTGAAACTTCATTGCACTGTGATGCTCCTGCAGGGCGAGGCCCTCAGGAGGTGCTTGGAGCTGGGGCGCTCCACCCCCTGAATGGACCAATGCTGTTGTTGTGGCAGTGGGTTGGTGGTCGCAGGAGTGACAGGCTGGGAGCTCTGTCTCACTCTGCTATGTTGTGACACCACATGAAGGCTCTCTCCAGATGTTGGTCCCAAGCTCTTGGACTTCTCTGCCTGCAGGATCATGAGCCAAATAAACTTCTATCATTTGTAAATTTCCCTGGGCTGTGGCGCTGTTGCAGCAGGAGGCAAAGTCAGGAACCTCAGTGGGTTACAGAGGAATGGCGTATGTGGTGTGGATTGAAGGAACGCCACGTGGTCTGTGGGCGGAGGGGAGGGGCGCGAAGTGCACGTCCAGGTGCAGAGGCAGCAGAACCGTCATGGTGCTCCTGGTGAGGGTCGGTGGTGTGGATGGAGAGACAGGTACAGATCTGGGATTACCTCCACAAGTCTCGATAATGTTTGGGAAGAAGGAGTGAAGGGGGTGCCCAGAATCTCAGCCTTGGCATGCGAATGCATAATGGCAGTTTTCATTTGGATGAGAAATTAAGAGGAGGAATAGTTTTCAGTGTGGGCATTTGAGTTGGATACACCAAGGGACATCTGGTTAGAGATGCAGAATATATCCATCTGTGTGAATAGGGAGAACTGGATTGGAGACAGATTTGGGGATCACAAGTTTTGAGAATAAAGTTGAATATAGATGGAAGAAAATGTTCAGGGAGATGATGTGAATTAAAGGGAGGGCCAGGGTAGATTCTTCATTGTATCAATGTCCACCCATCCACCTGTCCACCTGTCCACCCATCCATCCACCTGTCCACCTGTCCATACATCCATCCACCTGTCTACCTGTCCACCTGTCCATTCATCCATCCACCTGTCCATCCATTCATCCACCTGTCCACCTGTCCATTCATTCATCCACCTGTCCACCTGTCTGTCCATCTGGCAATTCCTATGGGCCAAGGGCAGTGATGGATGTCCTTAAGAAGCTTATATTCCAATGGTGGTAAGGGAAACAGAAACACAGAGCGAATAAGAAAATGAGATGACTATTGTTATCAACAAACGCTATGAAGAAGACACACAGGCAGATAGGGAAGAGAGTGGCCAGCTGAGGTTGCTCCAGCTAGGGTGGTAAGGGAAAGAGGAGGGGCATTTTGAGTGAGAGCTGGATGAGAAGGAGACAGTTATGTGACAGTCTGAGGGACGGGTGGCTAAGGAACAGCAGGTGTAAATTTGCCAGGACAGTAATCACCTTGGCCTTTGTGAGTGAGAGAAGCTGGAACAGTGGGGTTTAATGAGCAGGAAGGGATCCAGTGGTGAGGGCTGGCTGGGAGAGACGGTCAGGTACCTTGAACAGCAGGTAGAGAACTTGCTGAAGAGTGTGGATTTGATTCTAGTGGTGACAGGAAGATGGTGGAGAATTTTCATCAGGGACATGACATGATCCAGTTTATGATTTGGAAAGATTATGTTCGCTGCCTTCTGGAGGATGCTTTGTAGGGACAGAACATTAGAGGCAGGGAGACCAATTGGGACACTGTTAACAATGGTCCAGGTAAGAGATGATGGTAGTTTGACAAGGGAAGTAACAGGGAGATGAGAGAAATGGTCACATTTACTATGGGCTTTGGAGGTTGAGCTGATGGGACACACTTGTGGGGTAGGTATTAGGAAAGAGAGTGGTCAAGGACGGGCCTCCGTTCTGGCATGGCATTTAGATGATGGGAATATTATCTGCTGAGATAGGGAGATCTTGGGGATGGAGCAATTTTTTCTCTTTGTAAGAGGTGGAAGACAGTGGTTTCCTTTTCGCCAAGTTAGCCTGAGACTTTGTCATTCAGATGAAGACATTGGGCAGACAATTGGAGATCTGAATCTGGAGCCAAGGAGAGGTGGGGTGTGGGCATGCAGATTAAATTCGAACATTGCGAGCACATCCAGGTGGTCTTCACAGCCATGGGAGTGGCTGCACACTCTGGGTAGAGAGAGGAGATGGACAGCAGTGGACGGGGTCTGTCAGGAGCACTGGCAAGGACGCATGGGTGGCAGACAGGGCAGGATTTAAGAGGAGAGGTCATTTCAAATGAGGAACTGAAGAGCATTTGTTGGCTTTAGCAGAAGATAGGACAATGATGACGACTGCTAGAACATTCCAGTGGCCCTGGAGGTTGAAGAATGAGTGGGTGTAATGAGTGGGTGCACGTCTCCTTAAAGAACTTTTGCTGAAAGGAAGAAGAGAGATGTGGTAGTAGCTAACAGGGAACCAATAATTATGAAGGTAGTTCTTTAAAACTGGTGGGGAGTCCTTAGGTTACCGGAGGCATGTCCTTGAAAGGGACTGTGGGACCATGTTCCTTCCTGTTTCTCTTTTATTTTATCACCTCCAGGTGAGCAGTTCACTCCGTGGGCACTCGTTCCCATCTTACTATCTGTTTCACCACCAGAGGCCTAAAGGAAAGGGTTGGCTTGACTGGGACTAGAACTTCCAAAACTGAGCCAATATAAACATTTTCTCCTTATGAGTTAATCACCTCAGGTGTTTTGTTATAGGGATGGAAAGCTGACTAACTATTGGCCTGATAAAGAGGCCCAGAAAGTGAGGCTCTTGCCCCAAGGCAGCATTGTTTTTGAGGCCTGGGGGAGGAAGAGGAGCAGGTTCGGAGCAAGTGGACACCAAGAAGTAAGGCTGGAGCTGGGGCACAGTGGTGCACGCCTATAATCCCAGCAGCTCAGGAGGCTGAGGCAGGAGGATCTTGAGTTCCAAGCCAGCCTCAGCAAAAGTGAGGTACTAAGCAACTCAGTGAGTCCCTGTCTCTAAATAGAATACACAATAGGGCTGGGGTGTGGGCCAGTGGTAGAGTGCCCCGGAGTTCAATCCCCGGTACAGGGAAAAAAAAAAAAAAAAAAGAAAGAAAAGAAAAGAAATAAAAAAAAAAAAAAAAGGAAGTAAGGCTGAATCCAAATACCATGTGTGGCCCTACCTCAGGAACCCTGTACCCAATGGAAAAACGGATGCGAGGCTGAACTGGCACAGTGAGTTCTTGGCGAATCCTTACTGATTCCTGTTTTAAGTGTTGAAATACTTAACATCTTCACACCTAGAATCTTTCTTGGGTCAACCTGAAGCACACTTGTTTGGAGCTTTCTTGGATTTAGAGGCAGGATTTTGATCTCTTTCACACTCAGAAAATTAGAAAAAATAAGATATGTTCTCAGGTTTGGGGGTGGGAGATGGGGGGTTTCACAAAGGGGGCTAGCCAGCTAGTCCTAAGTCCCGGGGGGCCCTGGCTCACCACCATCCAAGCCCCCTGCTCTCTCCTGGATCCTCCAAGCTCCAGCAGGGAGATCCCTGAGTCCACCTCCCCAAGCGCCAGCAACCAAAGGCTCAGCTCGGCCAGGGGCCTCCAGGACCAGCGCTGCCCTCCAGTTGGCCAGTGCCTTTGCCTTAGAGGTCGTCGAATCAGCTTGGCTCTCACCTTTGCATTTGGTGGTGTGTAACTAGCGTCCACAGCTGCAGGCCTGCTCTTGCTGCTCTCGTGCCTGCTTGGCACACTGACGAGTGAGTTCTCAGAGTGCCCCTGGAATTCATCCAGTGCAGAGCCGCGTGCTTCCTGTGCCAAAGCGCTCAGTTAGAGTCTCCCCTCTGGTTCCTGCTCTTCAACGTTAATTCTGTCTGTTTTGAGTCAAGACGACTCTGACAGGTACAGGAGAACTAACCAGGAGATGGAAGGATGGAGGGCATCTCAGGTGAAGGGACCAGAATGAACCAATGCTGGGGCATGTGGGAGGCGTAGGAGGCCAGTGAGTATGGACTCCAGGTTTGTAGGCTCCATCCAGAGGAGGGACCGAGATCTGGGGGGAAATGGTCATTTGGGGTCAAGGCATACAGAGCAGAGGGTCAGGCAGAGGAACTTAGCGTTCATTCTGGGACCAGGAGGGAGCGGGGAGGCTGGGGCCAGGATGGATCATGATGAGCAGGGCATGCGGTGGTGGCCGTGGACTGTGGTGAGGAGGGGTTGTGGGGAGGCCTTGGTGGTCTTGCACACCAGTCCAGGAAGGAAGGAGCTGAAGGCCGGGGTAGGACAGGCTGGAGGGAAACAGGTGGGGAGGTGACAGCAGCCCTTCTTTAAGGTTACTAGATGTGAGGGACAGCACTGACGGATGATCTTGGCAGCTCTGTGCCCCAGGCTGTTCCCAAAGGACTGCTGGGAAGCCCATGGTGACTTTCCACATTGCCCGTGTGGACAGCCTGTCCCACGTTGCACCACACACACAACACAGATCCCTGCGGCACAGCTCTGCAGGCCCTCCATCACCCACATGCGATCCCTCTCCCCCGCCCCCCCTTTCCATACTCCAGGTGTTTTCTTTTCATGGGTGACTTATGTCTTGGAACTGGGAAAACAGGAAGGAGAACAAGGGGGAGAAAGGGCTTGGCATGTCAGGAGTTCCCTCCTTGTCCCTGATGTGGCTTTGTACCATCCTCCACACCCTCTTTGTGCACAAGTGCACTCTGGGCACAAGGGGAAGAGCACCTGCCTGGATCCAGGACCTCACAGAATCTGAACCTGAACCTTAACTGGGCCTCCAGGTGACCTGGGGTCTGAGCCGCAGCAAGATGGTGGTTCTAGAACAGTGGTTCTCAGGCTCTGCTCCACATTAGAACCCCTGGGGGAGCTTTTAAAATTCTACAAGTCTCAGTTGCATTCTGTACTCGCTAAATACAAATATCTGGGATCGGGCCTGTTTAACAAGCTCTCTAGTGGTGCGGATGCCCCAGATCCATGGACTATGCATTTAGGAACAGGATCCTAGTGCACAGGCTGGCCCTTGATTAATATCAGGAACCACGAGTTATGCAGAGTTGGGGAGAGTCTCTGATAGCGCCCAGCGCTCTTTGGCCAGGCTGAGGAGGGGTGACTCTGGGAGCATCCCAAAGGGACACCTCAGCACCTGCATCTGTTTCCCCATAGGCGCTGCTGCCAGGGCAACTTGATGCTCCCTTGAAGGGCACTGCAGGTGGGGGTCCAAGTAGAGCCAGGGTCTTCGTGGACTGTCAGAGATTACTGGAGCACCCTTTGATAAGTGTTATTTATTTATTTTTTTGGTACTGAGGATTGAACTTAGGGGCACTCCACCACTGAGCCACATCCCCAGCCCTATTTTGTATTTTATTTAGAGACAGGGTCTCACTGAGTTGCTTAGGGCCTTGCTAAGTTGCTGAGACTGGCTTTGAACTTGCGATCCTCCTGCCTCAACCTCCCAAGTGCTGGGATTACAGGCGTGCGCCACCATGCCTGGCTATTTTTATTTTTGAGCAATGTTTTATTCAGCTTTCTCATTGTTGTGGCCAAAAGACCTGACAAGAACTTTGGCAGAGGAAAAGTTTATTTGGTTTATGGTTTGAGAGGTCTCAATCCATAGATGGCCCACTCCATAGCTCTGGGCCCCAGTTGAGGCAGAACATCACGGCAGAAGGGTGTGGAGGAGGAAAGCAGCTCAGGACATGGCAACAGGAAGCAGAGAGAGCTCTGCTCATCAGGGACAAAATATGAACCCCAATGACCCACCTCCTCCACCCACACGCTACCTTCCCACCCCTACCGCCCAGTTAATCCATATCAGGTGATTAATGCACTGATTAGGTTAAGGCTCTTGTAACACAATCATCTCAACTCTGAACTCTCTTCCATTGTCTCACACAATGAGCTTTTGGGGGACACCTCATATTTAAACCATAACAAGTAAGTTGGGGGGCTCGAATTCATTATAATGTGATCTTGTTTTCCTTTTCCAAAGGGTAAGGTCTGAAAGATCAGATAATGATTTTTCAAAATCACCTATTGGTCTGTCCGTCCATCCATCCATCCATCCATCCATCCATCCATCCATCCATCCATCTGATCACTCATCTACCCACATGCCTACACACAGCCTAGCACTGTGCTTACTGTTAATGAGCATTGGCTTGCTAATCGCTGCTGTCCAGAATTGTCTGGAATTGGCTCTGCATTGCTAAACGCTCCCATGAGGAGGCTCCCAAGAAGCCACACAGGAGGGAACATCCATTCTCCACGAGGGAGTGCAATTGTGAGGCGGAGACCCCAGTACCGTGAACAAACACCACGACGGCCCCTCCCGGGAGGCCCCAGTGCTCCGCTCTTCACTGTCATGCCCCGAATACTTTGAAGTGCGTGGTGTGTTTAGAAGCTACCTCTTGCTCACCAGGGCCCTGTGTCCTCAGGCTCCGTGGAAAGTCACTGAGGATCCCATGCAGACATAATGTTCAGCTATGGAAATCAGGGGCGCCTTCAATGGCAACCGATCCTCGTTAGTGAGCACAAACGACCCACACGTGGCCACAGATCGGCCGCCCGTGGCTCTGTGCAGTGGCAAATTGGCCCCATTGGAAGGCGTGTTCCAGGAGCAGCGCCGCACGGCAGCCCTGCAGTCACCCGCGCTCTCCCCACCCCGGCAGATGCGCGCCCTGCGTGAGTCCCCTGGCATTCTGCGATGCAGATGGTTTAATGGGCACAGCTGCCTGCACAACATGAGGGCGACGCCGTGGATCTCACCCACCAGAGGAAAGGGAACAAGACGCTCCCCCGCCGCCAGCTACTCCCCTTCTGCCAGTGTCTCTTCTCCTCGCAGGCAGGAGCTGCCGCCGGCTCTGACTGCTGTCACGTTCCTTCCTCCGGTAGCTGCGGCACTGCTGTCTCCAGAGGCCTGCTGAGCTGTACCAGGAGGGAGACGGGCACAAAGGTGGCCACTTAGGGTAGGACAGGCATGGTGGAGCTGGCCTTGCTGCGGGCACCATGTCTCAGGGCATCCAGCCCTCTCATTATTGCTTCTAGAAAGGTTGGGCGCTCATGGCCTCCATAATCAAGGGATCTCAGCAGCAGGGCAGCCGTACGTGTCTGTGGACAGACTCAGGCATGGCTTGGGGGTGGCCAGTTGACTTCTGCAGAATAGCACTGGAGCTGGTGGGCCAGACTCTAGCCACACATGCCCTGGAGCACCTGGTGGAATTGACCAGAATCGCGACCAGAGCCCAGGAGAGGGCCTGGAAGCTGGCTCTGCACAGGGTGCATTGGGAGGGGAAGGGAGAAAAGGCTGCTTGTTGGGTCCTCCTCAAAGGACTGAATCCAGTTCCGGTTGGCATCAGAGAGCTGGGGGAGAGGGAATCCAGAACAGAGCTGGGGCACAGGGTCCAGGGAATGGAAGAGCGGCTCCATGCTAAGACCCCAGGGCAGGAGAGGTTCCATGGGCGCCCTGACTTTGTCAAGACTGTTCAAAGCCCTACAGGAGCATCAGTTTTTATGGGGACTTTGGTACTATTGGCCCTGAAAAGTCAGGAGGCCTGAGTCTGGGACATGAAGCAGAGGTTGGCAGTCCCTTAGACTGAACCTGTCAGCCAGCTCCGTTCCTCTCTGTCCTCCTCATTGCCATGGCCCCAACTCTTGCAGCAAGCTGAGTGCATTCTCTCCCCCACGTCCCTTCCTGGAGAGCCAGAACCCGACCATTGCTGGGGGCCAGCTTTGCCCTCCCAACTTTGTAACTCTGAGCTGATGATTTAACCTCAGTGTGCCTTGATGTCTCTGTCTGCAAAATTGAGATAATGGTAATGAAATCTCCTTGTTAGGACTGATGTGATGATTAAAATTAATGTACATTTTAGCACATAGTAAGAGCCAGATGTGTCTGCTGTTGCAGCTGTTGCTTCTGCCCTCTTCCTCTTCCTCCTCCTCCTCCTCCCCTCCCCCTCCCCCTCCTCCACTCTCCAGTCCCTCCCCACCTCCCTTAGCCTCCCTACATGAGTCTCAACAAACACTGTGATTTCGACCCCACAGGTTGCTCCTCTCCTCTGTTCCAACTGTGGCCACATCATTTCCTCTTGCCCAGTGTTAGTGGACTTCAGATTGGCCTCCTCCCCATGTCTTTGAGCCACACTACACTCTGCCTATGAGGGGGTTATTAGAAAATGTAAATCAGATGGTGTCATTTTGTCTTGTTTTCAATAATCTGCATTGCCCGTGGGACGAAGTTCAAGTTCCGTCTGACCCCAAGCCTTCTGAACTCTCTGTGCACCTTTTGCTCCAACATTCAAACTCTTGCTCTTCCCCAAACTCGTCTCCATCCATATTTTCCGTTCTACGTGGAAGCAGTTAATGTTTCCTCACTCCTGGCTGCTTCTCTTCCCTCTCCCTCCCTTCTGCCTTCCTTCTTCCCTTCTTTTCTTCCTTCTAAGAAAACTTATTCATACTTTCAAGCCCATATTGGAGAAGCCTTCCCAGGTCTCCCAGAGCTATCTTGCAGTAGAGAGCGATCCACGGAGGCGAGAACAGAATCCTGCCCGTGCAGCAGACCCTAGAGTAGGAACGAGGCGGCGACTGGAAAGCCATGTTCTGCCACACACAGCGGCATGCCTGAGAGGGCTCATGGGAAATCAATGGGATTGACGACGGTGAGAGAGACTTCTCAGGTAGCACTGAACAGGGAGGTTTTTCAGTTCTGTCTGTAGTGTCAGTTACCTGGCAACAGCCAGAGAAAAACCATTCCAGATGACAGATGGGTATGGAAGAGTGGAACTCCCCACATCTCAGCTTTTAGGAACTGTGCACTTTAAAATAGGGACCAGGCAAAAGATCCACGACAGAGCTGCAGACAGGCTCCAGCTCCAGCTGCTGTACGCTGACTGGGAGGTGCTAGGGACTGAGCTCGCAGGACGCTCTAGGGGATAATGTCAGGCTTGATACAAAGAAACGGCCAGGTCCCCTGAGTTGGTGCTGGGTGTGAAAAGTGTAGGAACCAGCAAGCAGCAGGGCAGCTGGGGGTCCAGGGGGAAAGGGCCCCTGCAGGCAGGGCCAGCCTGCTCCAGGCCACCAGGAACACGGCTCTGGTCATCACTGCTGTGGCTCAAGTCAGCCCACCCCTTGACAGATGCTCATGAGTTGGCCATAGTGAGCGTGAATTTGCTCTTAGACTGGGTTTCGGGGGAGGCTTGTCCCTGCTCCACGTGGAGTCAGCCAGAGTGCAAAGCCCACTGTAGGATGGTGCCCTCACCCAGCTGGCACTTGGTGCTGGATGTCAGCTGGAGCTCATGGGGGCCGATGGCCAGGGACAGGGTCTTCCTCCCTGTGGCCTCTCTGTAAGCTGTTGAGGCCTCCTTGTGGCATGATGGCTGGATTCTAAATGAGCATCACAAGAGAACCCCAGGAAGCAGCGTGTGGAGAAGTGTTGAGCAACTGGCTCCTTGTTGGAGGAGGCCTGGGGTGTCGCTGATTTCTCTGGTGTAAATCCTCCCACCGTGGTCAATTTCAGGCTGTTGAAATAGAATTGGGAAGTGATGTACACAATTCGCTCTCAAGACCTGGTATGAGTTCCAGCACTTCACTGGGTAGAAACTGCCACTGTCTTGGAGGCCACACAGTGTAATTTGTGCTGTAGCCTCAGATGTGCCCAAAGGCAAGAGGAAGGAACTCAGACCTCCATCTCTCCATAGGAGGAGCATCAAAGTCTCCTGAAGAGCTTGTGGGATGGGAGATTTTTGCTGCGATTTGGTGGCTGCAGATACCCAGAGAAAAGGGCCCAGGTGTCAGGTGGTGACAGCAGCTCACCTGGGCCCTCAGTGTCAGAGAGAAGCAGGAGGTGGAGGAGGTGCTGGGCCACTGGAGTGCCGAATCTTTCTGGATCTGGAGTCAGCCCTCAGACACTCGTGGGCAATCTCAGGTTAACTATTTCTCAGCTCAGGGACGTTAGGGGGAACAAATTAACCTTTGTATTTTTAAAGAAAGCTTATTAACTTGTAAGCCTGGGTTGAATAAACATAATTCCTTTGGTTATCACTAAAGGAAGTTGCCAAATTATTTATACACAGTGGAACATGATTCAGCCATGAATAAGGGTGGAATCCTGTTATTGGCAGCAACATGGATGGAACTGAAGGATATTATGTTAAGTGAAATAAGCCCCGCACAGAAAAACTAGCACCACATGATCTCACTTGTGGAGAATCTAAAAAGTTGATTGAATAGAAGTTGAGAGTTTTTTGTGGGGAGACAGATGGGAAGAGGTTTATCAGTGGGTCCTAAGTTATAGTTAGACGTGAGAAATCATCTCTGGTGTTCTGTTTTACAGTAGGATGGCCATAGATGTGCTCCATGTTTAAAAAAAAAAGCTAAAAGAAAAGGTTTTGAATGTTTTCAACACAAGAAATGATAAATGTCTAGGGAGGCAGGTATGCCCGCTCGGATTTGAACATCTCACATTGTGCATGCGTACTGAAGCATCACATGGTACTCCACACCTGAGCAATGTTTATGTGTCCATTTAAAAAAATTGAAAAAGAAAAGGAGGGAGAGGAGGAGGAGGAGAAAGAAAGAAAGCCACCTGAAATTTGCGTGCAAGATCTATTGAGTAATGGCCCATGGAATGGATCTCCAATCAGGCCTCTTTCTTTTTGAGTGTATTCAGTATTTCAAAGGCACAGTACCTGTGTGGTAGGTCTTTACCATGTGTACATACGCACTTACCTGTACACACACGTCCATACATGTGCGCGTATAACTGGCACACGCCAGGTGCTCAGTAATATCTGGGAACTGATTGGAGTAGATATGGTTCTGTGTTGTGGGATTCTAATGCCATTCATCCTATGAGTTTCTGCTCCAGGGTCTCAGAATGAGGAGCTGGCTACACAGCCAGCTGACTGAGTCAAGGTCATACACAGCTGGTGACCGTGAAGGGCCAGGCTGTTGCTCCAAGTTGGAATTTGGGGTGAGGTCCTTTAATTGCACTCTGTCCATTGCCACCACTCCGGGTAGTGCCTCCTAGGGTGTAGTCAGCCTTCGCCATTCCGAGGCCGATTAGCCAGTCCACAGATCCTCCAAACCCTGGCTTTCCCCTCTCCCTGCTCATGACACCTTTGGCAAACTTTGTCCCTGCCAAAGAGAAAGGAGGGGCAGGAAGAATGGTGACAGTCACAGCAGGAAATCTCCACGCTGGCTGGAAGCAACTACTAAAATTAAGGATATGGATTATTTGTGAGTTTCATTATTCAGACTATTCCTGTTTCCCACTGACACAGATAATTGGAAATTGACTATCCTGGCTCTTTGAAAAGATTACGGAAACACGGTGAATGATTGATGTAGCTGGGTGGAAGGGCACATGGGTCTTCTGATTGTGTATCTGTGTGCTCACGAACGTTTTCAGTGTATAGCTTTCAATTAATCAATTAATAATTCCTGGACCTTCGCCCTTCAGTTAGGGGATTTGAAGAAGAGGCCACAGTCCCCCATCTAGGGAAGCATGATCTCCCATGGGAGGTTAAGCAGCCAACAGTGAACCAGCCACAGAGGCTCTGAGCCAGGAATGAGCTCGTGCTATTTTAGGCTTCTAGACCAACATGGGCCTGGTTCTTTCCCTCTGTGGTTTCCTCTACTCCTTACAGCATCGTGAGATGGGGCCTAAAACCTCTGATGTAGAAATGGGGCTCAGAGGTTAAATGCCTGGGCCCTGGCCCCTCTGTCCACACAGCCAGGACCCCATTCAGTCTCTTCACTACACCCCGCTGTCTGAGTCATCTGTGACCCCCCGATTCCATCGACACTTGTTGGCCATGGCCTGCATCCACAATGGTCCCCTTTTCTGCCACCTCCTTCCCTATGAAGCTTGGGGAGGTCCAGTCCTGCCTGAGGAATGTGGAGACCACAACAGCACAAGAAGAGCGGCAGGCCAGGTGGGGAGGTGAGAAAGTGAACCAGTCTGAGGGGCTTGAAGCATTGGCAATGGGAACCGAGCTCGGTGGCCATGCCTGTGATCCCAGTACCTTGGGAGGCTGAGGCAGGAGGATTGCAAGTTCAAGGCTAGCCTCAGCAACTTAGCAAGGCCCTAAGCAACTCAATGAGACCCTGTCTCTGAATAAAAAATAAAAAGGGCTGGGATGTGGCTCTGTGGTTAAGAACGCCCAGGTTCAATCCCAGTACCCCCTCCCTCTCCACACAAAAATTGACAGATGACCTGCAGTGACCACAGCTGAGGCAGAAAGCAGTTTGGAGTAATGTGGGAAGGTTGTGCTGGGCTGTAAGGGCAGGTGGGTGGTAACAGAGATGTGGGGTGGGCGGGATGTGAGGAGCCTTTCCAGGGTGGACAGCAGCCAAGGCGAAACCTCAGAGCAGGGAAAGTAGAACACAGGTGGTTGTCTTTGAGATTCTAGTGTTTTGAACTACTTACTTCTTGGCCCCAAATGGATTTATTATATTGAAAGATCAGTAAAAGAGAACTATTACTACTTTTACAAAAAGAGTGAAAAGACAACTTTTGTACCAGGAGACCAAAGCTGCTGGAATGGAGAGTTCTGGGAAGTGAGTACTTGGCAAGAGGGTTTGGATAAGTTAGCTGAGTCAGATGAGAATAGACTTAGTAGCCAGGTTAAGTAACCAAAAGTTGTCCCAGGGACAGATGTTATTTTCAGGAAAACAAAGGGATGTAACATGCTTTGCTTATGCCAAGGTGCTCATCTGTGAAAAAATAATGTGAAGTTGCTTACTTCAGTTTTTGAGTATGCATATGTTACAAGCATGTTCAAAAGGTACGTGCTCAAGTTAAGTTTCCTGCCTACCCCTGGCCCCAGCTATCCAGATCTCAAGAGAGAACCCCTCCTACCAGGTTTTGTTGGGAACTCCTGTCCTGTGAATGGGCTAAGACCAGAAGAGCTCCGTGGCTCAGAGAGCCATCTCCACATGCACCCTTCCAGGCAGCGCCCGGTGTTTCTAATTCTTTGTCAGAGGAGCACTGGTCACATGGATTGTCAACACTCTGCATGTTGCATTCGGTACACAAATAGACAAGGCTTTTTTGGGTCTTTGGGTTCCAAGGTGCAGAATTTGGTAACACCAGCTAAACACAAGGGCAGTTGTTGGATTGGAAAGAGAGCTTGCAGGACCCAAGGACAGATGTCTGGATGGAAGCAACCTTGTGGGAACTTCAGCCTGGCTCAGCATCACAGGTAGGTTTACTTTGGCCTTCTCTTTCCGGTCGTGTGCTGCTGGCTTGCCTGGTTCTGCCCTTTCTGTAACTAGCCTTTTTTGAAACCTGGCTGCCCATATATGACCTTTAGCTCCAGTGCTCACCACCCTGATGGCGTAGACTTGTGCATCTCCAGCTCCAGTTTAGGTGAGACCTGGATTGTACTGGTTTATCTGCCTGAGCCTGGCCACCCAAGCCTTAAGTCACACTGGCTGTTCTTTGAGAAGGTGGAGGAGAGGTCAAATGGCAGGTCAGAGGTCATTTCCAGGCAATGCAGAATGGCCCACCTGGTGCTCTCCTGGGTCCTCGGCTGCATGGTAGGCGTGGTGAGGGCAGGGGCCCTGAGGTCACCCAGCTTGGTGCTCAACACATCGTTTGGTGCTGGGTAACTATTTGTTGGTCTTATTGATTTCTGCCCCCTTGCTGTAAGATATGATCCTTTAGAAAAGACTGAGAAGTCTGCATTTTAGATATTTATTCAACGGCCATTAAGGAGTGTGGTGAAGCAGATAGGACTCAAAAATTAGTTACTGCCAGGAGGTAATGATTTGGAGCTGTGTGTTCCTCCTGTGAACAGGATCAATAGATTATTTTCATTAGAAAAACAAGACAAAAAAAAAAATCCCACAGAAACAGAGCAGCTGTAGCCTGGGATGCGTCCCCTAGATAGAATCTAACTATATGTTGACGCAGGCCTTTAAAAGTGTGACAGAGTAATAAACTCTTAATTGGAATATCTTGGAGGGTGGCCAGCCCCAGTGACTGAAAATTGTGAAATTACGACAAGCACTTAGTCAGGAACAAGGCCTGCTTTAATGAACAGATAAGAATCGCCGCCAGAGCGCCATGCTTACATGCAAACAATGCTGATGGAGGGATCGCCAGACAGCAGAGTTAATTTTCTGACGTAGATCAAACATCCCCCCTCCAATTTGGTTGGGATTGATCATTTGATCTGCAAACATATTCCTAAAATCACTGCAAACCCCAAATGAGCTGATTTTGAATGTGTGTTTTATTGGTTTAAAAAAAAATATTTACTATCAACTTGTGAATTTATAATTGCCAAAAAACTGCATTATATTTTCATTGCTTTACTGAGAAAGAAACATTACACAGGGACGCATGTAGCTGTGCATGAGGGGCTCATGTCCTGCCTAGGTGTTTGTGCATCACCTGCATCTGGTGCATTCGGGAGGTGCCATCTGTTGAGAAGCACAAGGGAACGGGATTCTGGAAACCCAGGTTCCAAGGGCAGCAAACGTGGCCAGAATGATCTCCCCCATCAGGATGTCAAGGGTCCAGCCCTTTGACTCCAGCGGGCCCGGTGACAGCTTGGACAATTAGAGTGCAGTGCAGGTGACTGTCGGTTCTCGTGTGTCCCTTTGTCAGCCTGTCAGCTGCCACTTCCTGCCTCTGGGGAGCAGCTGCCACAGAAGTGTGTCTACCACGATGTCCCCACGTCACACAAATCAAAGCCACGTGGAGAGGCCCTGGAGGGTGAGGCACCTCACAGGGAGAGAGGCCAAAGGACCAGGCAGCAGGCCTCCGAGTGCAGAGGTCATCCTGGAGATGAACTTTCCCTCCCAGCTGGAGCCACGCGGGCCCGGGTGACCGCCAGCCAAGACTTCCTGACCCATGGAGCTGCAAGCAAGGGAAACGGCTGTTTTCAGCACCGGGGTAATTAGTCACTGGTACCTTCTGGGACCTGATTCATCAGAAAGATGCCGAGGTACCTTCTTCTCCCTGTGGGGCTGGGTTTGGAGTCGTCTCGAGGTCCTGTTGAGATAATGTCTGTTACAGCCATTGGATAGGTTAGCAACGCTGGGAAATACCAGACAGTTGGTAAGCTCAGACCAGGATGAGATATATTGCGTGAAATTACCTTCAGGCTGCGTGTGAAAGATGTGTACGGAACACAAATGAAATTCAGGTTTCGACTTGGGTACCATCTCCAAGATATTTCATTAGGTACATGCAAATATCCTAAAATTTGAAAACACCTGAAATCCAAAACACTCGGAATAAGGAATACTTGGCTCTCATACAGAAGCAAAGACACTAAATGGTTGGCCCATTTAGTGGGCCGTGCTGAGTGACAGAGCTGGGATTAAATTCTTGTCACCTGACTCAGACCCAGGCTCTTGTCTTCACTTGACTTTCTGAATTTAAAGGAGAAGCATGAGGTTGGGAATGTAGCTCAGTGGTGGAGTGCTTGTCTAGAATGTGTGAGGCCCTGGGTTCAACCCCCAGCGTCACAAAAATAAATAAATGAAATAGAGTAGAGGCAAGCTGGGAGTGCCATGCTCTGAACTTCTGAAGACATCTCTGGATCTTCCAGGTCTCCACTTTGTGACCTTTTTCCATTTATTTTCTGCATTCTCCTCCTTGTCTACATTTTTTTCCAGGTGAAGAGCAAGAAGTCAAGTTCAAGGTGTGGGACCTGAGGTGTTCTATCTCCAGTGTAAACTAGGCCATGTGTCCTCTTCCTGTTTCCTTGCCTATAACTGACACCTCATTCTGTATCAAAATCAAAGCCACCTATCCAGTCTGATATGGTCGTTTGGAGGCAGCCAAAGGGTGGGTCTCTGGGAGAGGCCGGGGTAGAGAGTCAGCACAGAGGCTGCCATGCTGTTGGGGCATCAGCGTTCTGAGGAACGTTGCTCTTGCTGTAATGAAGATTATGCTGTGGATATCGAGTCTTTAAGCATCCTGGTATCATGGTCCCTGGATTTCAGAATGCTCAATGGGAAGTACGATTTTACTGACTTTTCCGAGTCAAATGTCCTGGGGCTGGATAGAGCGTTAATGCTTAGAATTCATTGTTCTTTTTCATAAAGCAGAATTTTTCCATTTTAAAAATGAAAACGTTCAAGAAAGAGCCTTTTAAGCCTTCCAGCTCCATAGTGAGCGCAAGGTATTATTACGACATAAATAGTTGCGTTCAAGTACATTCTGGAATCTGCCCTTCGAAAGGCCCTAG
The DNA here is from genome assembly GCA_020662805.1 of Glaucomys volans. Taxonomy (NCBI): domain Eukaryota; kingdom Metazoa; phylum Chordata; class Mammalia; order Rodentia; family Sciuridae; genus Glaucomys; species Glaucomys volans. Next base: position 911,973 of record JAJEJO010003579.1, on the reverse strand, counting down.
AAGATGTATTCTTATCTGTCAAAAGGAGTCCTGTTCTCTGGAGAGAGCTGAGTCAGATGAACAGTGAGATGCTTTTAAACCAGTGCCTGAGATTCTCAGGACTGGAGAAGAAAAGTGAAGGTCAACAGGGAAAAGAAGCCCCGAGGAAAAAGGCATCCAAGGCATTTCACTGTTTTCTCTAAGGTGCTGGGATTGGACTCGGGCCTCACACCTGCTGAGCACATGCTCTGCACCAAGTTTTACCCCAGGATTCATTGACATTTTTTTGACAGAATTCCTGAACTATTTGCTGTGGAAATATGGAAGATAGTAGATTCCATGGAGGCATTGATATCCTTAAATTTGAGACCTGGATTGGACGGCCTGGCAGTCAGATGGATTCATAAGAAATTGAGCATCTGGACCTGGAAGATGTTGATTAATGAATTATTGCCAGAGGCAGCAGGAGTTCAGGGGGGTGAGCAACAGGTCTGCTCGCAGGGCCGTGTCCCACTCAGTGCTTTGGAATCAGTGACCTCGGTGTTAAGGGGGGACCACATTCACTTTGCTGGATGAAGCATGGGAGAGTCTGATCCCCCTCAGGAGGCCAGAGTGGTGGGCTAAACATAAAAATGTGGAATTTAATTGGAATCAATATGGAGTTGTGTATTTGCACTCTAAATTGGTCAGTTACAGCCCAGGAGAGAACTGGCCGAGCAGAGTGTGAAAAATTAAAAGGTTTCCGTTGACTATCAGCTTAATAAGTGTTGACAGTGTGAGGAGTTTGCCAACGAGAAGGGAAGGGACACATGCAATAAAGTGACCTCAGTTTGGGTTACCAGAGGCACACGGGCTGATGGGGACAAGGACCCACTCTGCAGGACTGTTCTGCATTCAGTCTTGGCCTTGCCCTGACCTGGACCTAGTATCTTGGGGTATAAATGAGGGAGAGAGTCCCGTGGGTCCTGTCCGCTGGGTGGAATGTTCTGCACTCTCAGCTCCCGACAGTTTTCTGCAAAGAGGAAAAGCCTTTCTTCACTCAGCACATTCTCTCTGAGACACAGCAGAACGTGTCTGGGGTGCACCCACTTTGAAGCCAATGAGGCCGAAGCATCTAGCGCCTCCCTTGCCTGGGCCCCTTCAGGCTGTGGACGAGGTCTGGCAGTGTGTTTGCCTGGTCCCATGTTTTGTAACCCTGAGATGTTGTGACTGTGATTGATTAGGATCGTGTCTTCTTCGGCTCTGACTTCCCTCCCATCCCACTTCTTTCACTTGCCTTGGGTGTCATTGGAGGGGTGGGTGTATCTTGGGGGATCTTCTGCAGGGGATGTTCAGGCAGCATGCATTTCAGACTGACTCAGTGGCAGCCTAATTTGAATCCTGCCTGCCTTCATGGTGTATGCGTGGCTTCATGAAATACCTTAATCTCCTTGGTACAGACCTACCCGAGATCAGGACAAGAAGGCACAAGGCCAGGAGTTTACAGGGAGGGATCTGACCAGACCCCCCAGAATCCACCAGAAGTGAGCAGGAAATAGGAAAGAAACAGGATTGGAGATGTGTGGAGTTGTAACCTGGTATGGGAAATTCTTCTAGTATCAAATAAGCAGAAAGTGGAGGATTGCGTGCTCCTGCCCACCTAGACAGAGTGGAATGTCCTTCCTGCACGATATTGGACCACCCTCACCACTGTAACGATGGCATCCGTGACCCCCTGGTAAATGAAGGCCACTGTGATATTGTGACTTATAATAAGATCCCCTCCCCTTTCCTGTGTCTTGACACACAGCTGCTAGAATCTCCAGGTAGTGTCTTTGAATGACTGCTGACCATGGCTGGGGGGGGGTTCCAGAGAGCCTCAGGAGGCTCTGGGGACATTTGTACATTAGAGGGTGGAAGCCTTCAGTTTTACCCGGGTCCCCAGAGAGGGGAGAGTGGCTGTAAGTCCAGCGAATCACCAATGGCTAACTAATCAACCTATGTAATGAAGCCTCTGTAAAACCCCCAAAGGGTGGGGATCTGGTCTTCCCAAGAGCTGAGCGAGCAGTGCTGCCTGGGTATCGTGCAGGGGAGGGCCCAGAGCTCTGCCTTGGCCCCCACGTGCCCTGTCCCATGCCCCCTTCCATCTGGACATTCGTCTGTATCCTGCGTAATACCCTTCCTAGTAAACAGGTGACATGAGCACAGTGCCTCCCTGGGTTGTGAGCTGTTAGAGCAAGTTAGTGGAACCCGAGAGGGGCTAGTGGAAACCCAGGATTTATGATTGGTGGGTCAGGAGCAAGGTTGCCATCTGGTACCGCAAGCCAGAGCGTTACTGAAAGCTCGGCCTTCCTCTCCAATGCCAATCCAATAATGTTTGAGAAAAAGGAAAAAGAAATTGGATTGCTTGGCTAGGCAAGGAGAAACACAGGGACTCCTGTCCCGGAGGCTGCGATTCTGCCCTTCAGCAGGAGCAGGGACTTTTAAAGAGGTGACCCAAAGGCTGCCTTCCAGGTGTTCTCTGTCCAGAGTGTAGTTCACTTGTGACTGGGGAGACTTCTGAGATCTTCTGGTGCCTGCCCAAGTCTGAATGTCTTCCTGTGGTGGGTGTGTGGTCTAGGACAGACAGCTCTGCCCAGGATGGGAGGAAAGCCAACCCTGCTTCCCCAAGCTGAGGGAGGAGGAGCGGGAGAGGAAAAGAAAGAAACATGTCCCTTTTAAAAATAAGTTGCAGGGGGCCGGGATTGTGGCCCAGTGGTACAGCACTTGCCCAGCATGTGTGAGGCACTGGGTTCAAGCCTCAGCACTGCATAAAAATATGTAAATAAAATAAACATAAAAAAAAATAAATCGTGGCTGCAGAACAGCAAGGGCTGTGTTCAGAGCATAAAGTGGACCCCTGGTACAAGAGCTTAACTCGAGGGGTCTTCTGTTATCTACCTCCAGCAGATTGTGTTAGCATTGAACAGCTCAAGAAACCACATGACTGCAATAAGTTGGGATGTTCAAAGAAACATTCCCAACTCTTAATAATTCAAACTAAGTTTAGGTCAACCTTGCTCACTACCAAAACAGGCTTACAAAATTTTCATCACATCAATAGGCAATCAAAGATCCTGTAGGCAAGAAATTGGAGGTTAAAGAGTAATAAAGAGGGGTGTCAGGCATTTCAAGAATAAAAATGCATGCTCTTCTTGGTTCTCTTTTTAAATTTCTCGTTCATCATGAGCTCCGTCGTTTTATATAAATGCTCACTTGGCACTTAATCTGACGTTTATAATTTTGTTATTTTTCTTACAGATCCTCCCAGATCCTCCCGACTTCAGCTTCCACAGAACCCAGTTCCTCCTGTGGGGTTTGGGGGAGCGCAGCTGCTGTACCTCGGGTCCGTCTGGCCGAGGGCTCATCAGCCAGGCGGGGAGACAGGCGAGTCGAAGGGTGTCCAGGAAGCTGACCAGGAGAGCGCGCTGGCCACAGCACGACAGCTCCCAAGGGTGCTGAGGAGCGGGCTCTCTGATTGCACCCCCCCCCCAGCCCTGATGCCTTGGCGACTCTCCCTGGAGGATGACCCCTTCGGAACCCACCCCTCCCGTGCACAAGCCACATGCTTAGGTCCTCGGCCACCCTCTCCACGCTGCTTCCTCCACCTGGAACGTCCTTCCCCGACACTGCCAGCAGGGTCCTGCTGGGGCCGTGGACTCCAGGTGAGGGACGTGGGCTCCCTCCCTCACCAACCACACGACCTCGGTGCTGTGACCTTCCTCACCTCTAAAGTAAGGGTTAAAACACCACCAGACACCAGTGCAGAGGCCATTAGAAGGCACGAAGTGGGGTAACGTCCCTGAAAATCCACCACCTATAAGGCTCTGGTGTCAAGTGTTGTCACCGTCCTGCTTCAGAGGCTTCCTCCCTACGCCCTGGGTCATTCTGTCCTCCGTGCAGAATCCTTGCTTGCTTTCCGTGTATTTAATCCGTTGTTACTATTACCAAGTCACTCACTTTGTCTTCATTCATTCTTCCATTTCCTACATGTGCGTCCAGCTTCCCCTCCACACCAGATCGCCTCTCCGCTGCGTCCATAAGCCAGGCAGAGATGCTCTCACTCTTACTGCGTCCCCTGGAGCACCCAGCTCCCTGCCTTGGGCTCCCTAAGGGCTCAGTGACCATGGTTTTCCAGCAGTGGCCTTTGCCTTGCACCTGGAGGGCTGGGGAGGATCCAGATCAGGTGGGAGCAGATATTCCTGGGAGGCAGAGAGGAGTCCTGCTTCCTCCAGGTAGTGTTCCTTCCTGGCTGGAATGAGAATCATCTGGGGGAGCTTTGACAGACATGGGGTTTCTGGCTCCATCCCCGGAGATTCTGCCTTAACTGCCTTGGAGTGAGGTCTGGGTATGGAGTGTATCTAATGCCCCACTGGCCTCCCAGGTGACTCCAGTGCTGGGTCTTGTAGTCCAGAGCTCCACGGCCCCTTTATTATGGGGTGACTGAGGCTCATATTCCTAGCAACTGCCTTTAGCTTCCTGGCCCATCTTGAGGGTGACCCTGGGGGAGAGGCCTCAATTTCCTCAGGCCTGGATCTTGTAGGGCCTATCTAGCCTTGTCCTTCCCTAGACTGTGCTTGGTGGGGGTCTTGAAGGCCATTTGTGTTTCGGATGCACCTGCCAAAGGCCAGGTCAGACAGACTGCCAACAGCTTTCTAGTGTATCACCCGTGACTCCATTATCTCATTGCAGGGAGCAGCAGATGGGCCAGGACTGCCTATTCTTCTATTTTTCACCTTTCTAGAAACTTCCACCTCCCAACATCCCCACCCTCATGGATTGAAAAACACAGAGACTCTGACATTCACCCAAGAACCAAAGAAACCTTGGGAGCGAGCCCTACCCGCCCACCACTCCACCAGCTTGCCTGGGCCTCTAATCGAATTTTTACAGCTCATTTGTGTGTTTTTAGTCAGCCACCCTGGGTTTCCTTTCCTTCCTCCCCTTGAACAGCTTCCCCTCCAGGTCTACCACCTGTGATTATGCCTCTCACGCAGAGGTGCTGAGCGGCATTTAATAACAGGGGCGACCCCCGACAGCTCTTGGGTGATGGTGGGGGAGGTTCTTTCAGGGTGCACTTGGCAGAGAATCCTTGCCTGGGATGGGAATCGGAGATGTTCCAGGTCCCACCTATAATTACACCTTCTCAGGCTCACCTATCCGCCTCCCTTTCAAAGCACAATTGTGGTGGGTGACATCCGCCTCGGGGTTGGAGCTGCTGACTCCCAAGCACAGCAAGCAGGATTTCTCCTGGGGAAATTAGTGTTCCTTCTCCATCGGCCATGTGGTGGCTGTCACCGGACGAGAAGTGCCTTCCAGCTGCAGGTGGAAAGATCAGTCATTCAAGTGGCAACAGCAACAACCTCACCCTTGTAGGGGGCTTGTTTCCAAAAGAAATAATGCCTCCATTAGGGCCATTTTAGACCATTAGTGATATGTTTACATTTCACAAGAATGTTTGCCTCCCCTGTGGGAGCCCAGGTTAGTCCCTGCTGCTGGGGAGGTAGGCTTGTGACCAAAGGGCTGGACTTCAGCTCCAGGAGCCAGAGGAACCCTGCTGAGGTTTGGGAGCTGGATCTCGGCTCACCAGTAGGCTCTGCGGCTATCTTTGTTCTCCCTTTCCCCTCCCTCAGTGCCCTGGTCAGCCCTGGTGGCCCCCCTGGGTGCTAGAGAATTCTTAACCAGGAAGGGAGGGCGAACTGTCCCACGAGCAGCAGACCCAAGGCTCCTACTGAGATTCCAGCCAAGCACCTGGAGTCACCTCTCCAGGCCTCAGCGAGGGTTAATCCTGGTGCCCACCTGCCAGGATTATGCGGATTAGTGAATTCCACAGGTAAACCCCCGGGGAGGACCTGGCTCCACAGCTGTTTTTCTTTTGCTGTCCTTTCCTCCCAGTTTGCCAGTGGGGACCAGAGTCCTATCTGAAGGACCCCTCTTCTCTCTTCATCCCTGGAAGGAATCAATGGAGACAAATCCAAGAAGACATCCTGAAATCCCTGGCAACAGGGAAAATCAATGATTGTTCAACCCTCTCAATATCTTCTTGCTTTTCTTTACTGAGATGTTTCTGAAAATTTAAGCATAAATAAAATGTACCCAAGAGCTGCCTATTGACTTCCTAGGTCGTACAGTCTGGCATTAGGATTGGTGGCTCTGGTGGCCAGGTGGGCTGCTCTTTCCCCAGGCTTTGCAGCTTTCAGCACACGGGCAGTGCTCCCAGCTCCTGGATGTTGCAGACCGGAAACTTCCCGAAGTCACTGGGCAGCCAGGCTGTGTTTTCTCCTTGCTCCTCACACAGTGCTGTGCCTTGAGCTCTGGCCCTCCAATCCTATCACCCCCTGTTGTCTATGGCTCTGGGCTGCTGTCAACTAGGCTTGATTTTGATGGGATGTTCTGACTGGTTCTGGAAGAACTTCTGGCACTCCTTTAGACCACTTTGGGCTTCGTGAGAGGTCTGAGGCAGCCATGACGCCCAGTAGGAGAGGGGTGCCATCTCATAGGTGATGCCAAGGGAGAGGGAGGGGAACCTGGGTTCCTTTCAATCCTGCCTCCACCTACAGCAGAAGGCTCTCCAAGTTGCTTTTGATGGTAAAAGCTGCTACCTTGCACTTGACACTTCCAGGGCAAGAGACTGCACTTTTCAAGGAAGCCAACTTCTGAGCCAACTTCTTGGCATGTAGAACCATAAGCCAAATAAACCAAATGGAACTTCATACTGTGTGCATTGCTGTCCGCAGTGTTCACGTACACACCTGGAGACTAGCTCTGTGCCCACTCAGGCATGCGTAAGTTGACTTCCTGTGGGGTTACCACGAGCTCTAAGGAGGGAATGCTTGCAAAGTGAATCTCAAGGTGCCTGCCCTGGAATTGTTGCTCACCAGATCTCAGTTTTTGGTGTTACGCAAGTGATAAAAAATGGGCTCATGACTATCTTACAATAGCAGCCACTCCCTGCCTGACCTCCACTGTCATCCTCCCATGATCTCTTAGTGAGCATCTGATGGGTGCCTGGTAGCATGTCAAGTCCAGCAGCCTGGTGGCACCATATTACTTAGCAAGTTGAAGGCAGTGAATGTGATTCCTTGCCTCCCACCCCTTGTTCTTCCTCACGTGCTTCTTAAGGCCACTTTCAGCACTGACACATGGGCCTGGAAGAGCCATGGGTCTGAATGGGAGTGGAAACTCTTGGCCCTTTATGATGGCGCCCATGAAGGCCATGGACGGGTCCACCCTGTCAGTCATTCTTATCTGCAGATAATCTAATCTGATTTCCTCCTTTTACTTGCTGGCAGACAGTGGGCACTCAACCAATTGCAGTGTTATGAGTGATATTTTAGGGTTGTTAGCCCTTGTCATTTCACCCATTTGATTTGGAAAAAAATATCTTTGACTTCATCCAGCCAGGAATAGCAACTATTTGTAATGAAGTTAGAGAAAATCATGCATAGGAATCACAAAAATTTTGTTTCACCAATGGAAAGAAGGGAGAAAGGAAAAAAGGAAAGAAGAAAGGAGAGAAAGACTGATCATGCATTTTCCAACTGCCACAGATCGTTCTAGAACTGCTAGACAGCTGTTGAGGAGCAGCTGGAACCTGGTCTGTGGGGCAGAATTGCTCAGAGCTTACAATGGAAGAGGTCAAAGCTGCACTGAAATTTGGCAATTGTCCCTTGGATGTCCTAGCCCAATCCTGTTGGTACTTGCCAGACCCACTTCATCTCCTTTCCTTTTTAGACAGGAATTTGGAGTCTTTTATAATGATACACTTCAATCTTTTTTGTTTCTTCAGAACAAAAGCCTCTCCATGGCTAAGGAGTGGCAAAGAGCTTCACATTTTCTTCCTTTCTTCTCCTTTCCTCCTGATCATCCATATGCAGAGATTTCCATGTACGGGCGGGATCATTATAAAAATGTTATTCTGTTTTACAGCTCCATTGTGCAGCATGGTGACCCTAGTTAATAATGTATTGCATATTTCCAAATTGCTAAGAGAGCAGATTTTAAATGTTCTTATCACAAAAATGGTATGTGAAGTGATGATCTGTTAATTAGCTTGATTTAGTCACTGTTCAAAGTACACATATGTCAATACATCATCTTGTACCCTATAAATATGTGCTTATTATTTGATTTAAAAAATCAACTAGACTTGTTACTTTAATATAGCGATTTAAGAGAATATAAATTTCATAAATTGTACCAAATGTTTAAAAATCCAAATTATTATATCTATAAATTCAACTGATTGGGATTTGTGAGTCACTCAAGGGCCTAGTGGCCTTTCTTGTTAGATTAGTAAATCATCTTGAGTACTTGAAAACTGGGGGAAATACTTGTAAACATCGTATAAAATGTTTGAGGGAACTTAACTGAGTTTGTAAACAGGATTAATCATCTGGAAATTCAATCTGAAAACCCTATGAGAGAATGTATACTTGATGTCTAAATATGCTCAATTAATTTTAAATTAATAAAATTAGAATAAAAACGTTGTTCCAAATCAGATAAGGGGGCTGTTTCCCCTTTCTCTTCTCTCCCTTCTTTCCTCCCCCCTTCCCTTGCTTCCTTCCATTTTCCTTCCTTCCCATTCTTTCATTCATTCATTCTTTTCTTTGAAACAATTCTGGAGTGGAGTTGCCATGGACAGAATGTTTATGCCCTGCATTCATTTGTTGAAATCCTCACCCCTAAGATGATGGTATTAGGAGGTGGCGCCTTTGGAGTGTGTGTTAGTTACCTTTCTATTGCTGTGACAAAACACTTGAAACTGTCACCTTAGCAAGAGAAGTTAATATTTATTCTGGTTCCATTTCAGAGGCTCCAGTTCTTGGTGACTTGTCTCCATTACTTCTGGACCAGAGGTGAGGCAGAAGCTCTGGTGAGCATGTGCAGAGCCAAGCTGCTCACCTCCCGGTGGTTGGGAAGCACAGAGCAGGGAGGCCAGAAGGGGCAGGGACTAGACATAGCCTTCAAGGACACACCCGTAAAGACCTGCTTCCTCCAGCTAGGCCTCACTTCCTGTTTGTGCCATCTTCCAATAACCCAGTTAGTTATGAAGCCATCAATGGATAGTTCCACTGACGAGGGCACAGCCTCCAATCACCTTTAAAGGCTGCAACCTCTGAACACTGCAATGGGAACCAAGCCTTCAACACATGAGCTTTGGGGGGGACGTCTCACTTCCAATCATAACAAGAAGGCAGGCAGAGTGCTCAGCAATGGGATTGGTGCTCTTGTAAGAGAGGCCCCAGAGACATCCCTCATCCTTCTGCCAGGTAAGTCACAAGGAAAAGCCAGCTTCCATGAGGAACTGGCCCCTGCCAGATACCGACCTTGGCAGGGCCTAGGTCTAGGACTTCCAGACTCCAGAACCGTAGAACATTCACTTTTGTTTATCAGTTCCCCAGCTTATGGCATTTTGTCATAGCAGCCCAAACAGATGAAATTAGGTTGACTCATTTAATTTGACATTTGTGAAAAGAACCTAATACACAGGAAGAAGGGGCCAGGCTGGCAGGAGGGGTGGGTGTGGGTACACGGGCACCCTGCTGGAGGACTGCAGGATGGGCTCCCCTCCCAGTGCTTTTCCAGGCTTGACTTATGGACTCCCTTGGACTCACTGACATGGCTGCCAAGCCACACAGCCGGTCTACAGGTCCCCATGGAGAAGCAGCAGCCCAGCGGTGGAGTGGCCAGGTGGCAGTGGGTGGGCTGGAGTGGGGCAGCAAGCATGGCGGCAGCATGGAGCTCGCCAAGAGGCGTGGGGGCCGAGGGGCTGCAGAAGAGGTGTCGACCTGCCATCCTTTGCAGCCAGGCCTGGGCAAAGGGCAGGGACACTTGGTGCACCCCCCTCCACGCAGCTGTGCAGCCGGGAACTTAGGAGCACAGACCATCCTCTGCAGCAGTCTCCCACTTCTGGACCAGCAGGAGAAAATAGAAGCGGGCGGACCCAATGGAAGTCCGGCCTGGAGAGCTGACCAATAGCATAGTCCTTCCAGACCCTAATTAGAATAAATTTGGACCAGTAGTATCAGTCCACTCCCAAACCCTCATTAGCATAAGTTTGAACCCATAGCCTTGGTGCTTCTTTCAAACCCTTATTAGCATAAGTTTGGACCAATAGCAGTAAGCCGAGTGGCATATAAAGCCCTAGACCAACGCGCTCTGCAGGAGGCATCCTGGACGGGAGTTCTTGTGTTGTATTTGGGGTTTTTTCTGCTCCTGCTTTTGTTGTTCAGTAAATTCTATTGTTAAGCTCTCTCATCGTGGTCTGTGAATTTTGTTCTTCAAATTCAGAAGCTAAGAACTCTGAAAGAAGAAGTAGTTGCGGGTGAGCTCGCTGAGTCTGCTGCAGAACTGGGGGCATGTTCTGCCATTAAGTGCGCCCACTCAAAGTGACAACAACTGCAACGCTTGGTGGCTCTGCAGCTTGGGCAGACCCCACCTGCTTGCAGAAGACTTGGGGACTCGAATTTCATCTCAAAGCTTCACCATTTCACCATTATTGTGGAAAGCTCAGTCTGTGTCCAACAGAATAAGGGCAGAAGGGAGGAAGGGCGGGGATGCCCTAGCCTCCCAAGCCCAAGGCTCCTTTTTCTTGGACCCTGGAATGGGAAAGTAAGCAGTGTCAATGAACAGCCTGTGCAGTTCAGAGCCAGTGAGCCGGTGGCGCCCTGCTGCCTGGCTGTGTAGTCTGTGGGCTGTTTCTGTTGCCTTTGCCCCAGATTCTTCTGATCAACAGCCAGAAATGCTTTCCACCACCTAGGGTGCTATGCTTTGGATGTGGGGTGTCCCCCAAAAGACAATGCAGGCAGGTTTGGAGGAGAAATGATTTGGGGTATGGCCTTAACCTGATCAGGGAGTTACTCCCTGGTGGGATTAACTGAGTGGTGGCTGGAGGCAGGTGGGGTGTGGCTGGAGGCAGGTGGGGTGTGGCTGGAGGGAGGGCTCACTGGGGTCGTGGCTGGGGGGCAGATATTTTTGTATCTGGAGAGTGGCGTCTCTCTCTAATCATCATGTGAGCTGCTTCCCTCTGCCACACTCATCTCTCCTGATGTTCTGACTCACCTCCAACCCGGAGGAATGGAGCCTACTGTCTATGGATTGAGACCTCTCAGACAGTGAGCCTGCAAATTTTTCCTCCCCTGAAGTTCTGGTCAGATCTTTTAGTCACAGCAGTGAAGTTGCTGACTAAAACATGGGGTAAATTTCCCAGGGCAGCCTGGGTGGGTGCTGCCTGTCAGTCATTCCTGGGACATATTACTGAACACTTTTAGGTGCTTGTGAACACCATAATTAGGCCCCAGATTCTGGGAAATGGAGGCAAGTGTGCCAGTGAACAGGGACCACAGACCCTTCTCTAGGTCTGTAGAAAGCTCCGGGAAGCTTGGCTTCTGGGAGAAGACACTTTCCATTGGCGTTCACCTGTCCTGGACAACTGCCCTCGCTCTCATTTCAAATGGGGTGTTGGTAACACAGACAGGGCTCTGCCTCTTACTGCCCTGACTGAGTTTGGAGAGTAACTTGACCTCCAAGGCTACACTTTCTTCATGCAATACCCAAATCCCTCCCTTCCCTGTTCACTGTGGGGTTAAAGAAGACAAGACACTTCACCCTCTGTGCTCGATGCCATTCCTGGTAAGTTCTGATAAGTGATAGTCGTTCACATCATTGTCTGGTGTAACTTTCTTCCTTGATTAGGTTGAGGGGATCCCCCTTCATGGAAAGGATGATGAGGAGATCGACATGGAAAACTGGGATGATCTGCATATTAAGAAAGGAAGATGACGATCCTGAAGATGTTTATTCCTCTGCCTGTATGTGTTTATTTCCCCTGCAAGAACGAGCTTGCCTCTTGAATCATTTCACCAAAGAAGGAGCAAAATCACCCAGAGGTCCCATTGCTGAGTCCATGACACTGGCTGCTCGTTAGCTATGTTCTGGGGCTGACCACACACTGGGTCCACTGGTCTTGCCACCCACCCAGATAGAGAGCTATGACCAGAGGAAATGGGACCACAGTGAAATAGTGGGGGGACGGGAGCACTCTAAGAAATCACAGGGGAATAAGGAGTCAGCAAAGGAAAGGGGGGCAGAGTGGTCAGAGGGGGGAACAAGAACTGGGAGAGAGAAAGGCCAGGCCTCCATGGCACACAGAATAGTGGCCTCCAGAGAGGCCCTTCTCTCTGAGCTCAACCTGGGAATGTGTTACCTTCTGTGGCAATGGGGACTTTGCAGGTGTGATGGAATGAAGAATTTTGAGACAGGAAGTTTGTTCTAGATTATCTGGGTGGGCTCAGTGTAATCAGAAGAGTCCTTGGAAGGAAAAGGGGAACCATGGACCAAGGAACCTGGGCAGTCTCTAGAAGCTGGAACAGCAAGGAATGGATGCTCCTCTAGATCTTCTGAAGGAGCCAGCAAACAACTTGATTTTTAGTCCAGTGGGACTCCAATCTCCAGTTAATGAAGGTTTACTTATAATAAAGATAACAAATTTGCATTGTGTAAGCCACTGAGTTTTCAGTAACTGGTTATAGGAGCAAGCCAGAGCCAATACAGTGTCCACGGGTATAAAATGTTCCAGGAAGGAGGCCGTGGTTGACAGTGTCCAAAATCCCAGGCACATGTGTGGTGTCAGAATGGACATCCCTCTAAGGCAAGGCAGAGTGTGCAGTTTCCAAAGAAAGGTGGAAACAGGTTATGAAAATGAGGCTCAGGAGGAAGGGTGAGACTTCAGTGACCTGGGAAAGGAATGAGGAACCAGGCCAGAAGAGGTGGGACTTGGCACCAACCCCACTTCCTGGGACAAGGCAGACTCTCCACTAGCTGCATAGCCCTCTGGGGCAGATAAAGGAGGGGTGGGGGCATTCCTGGCTGCTGCCCAGGCAGTGTGAGTCGGTGGGCAGTACACAGTCAGAGGGTGCTTGTACCAGCCGGACATTGCTGCAGGCTGCCAACATGATGGATGCCTCTCAGTGGGAAGCAAGCCAAGTCACTGGCAGGGGTGGGGTTGAGTCTAACACGGAACCTGGATGCCAAACGGGTGACAATGAGCTGTAGTAAAACAGCAGATGAGAAAGAATCCAAGGAGATGCTGTTTGGGGGGAACAAGATACAAATCTAGGTACTAAAACAGGTTCTAGAGAAGGGGAGGCAATAAGAGGCTGAGGCTGGACATCAGGGTGTGCCTTGGAGGGCTTAGTTCTTCTGGTCCGGTTGGGTGTGGCCTTGGAGGGAGGGGATAAGACAGAGAGCAGGAGAGTCTGGGGTTAGCCGGTCTCACCATGGACAATAGAAACAGGGTCAAGAAATTGGAGTAGGCAGTAAGACCAAAGCAACAAAACCAGGGGTGAAGCCCTGCCCCACTGTGGTCCCCATGCTTCCCGTTGAGGCCCCTCAGTCTAAGGATGGAGCAGATCAGAAGGTCAGAGTGGGGAGGAGGGAAGGTGGGTGTGTGAGTGGAACCCAGGGACGCCATCTACTTCTATTACAACCTTGGTGCCACTAAGTAGCAGAGGCAGGAATGGCCCAGGTCTCTGCACTCCCAGCTTGGGCTGTTTCCCTGCATGGCAGCCAGCTCCCTGACAGGTCCAAGGCATGGTTTGCATTTGGCCGGAGTCCACATGCACATATTTTACAAGTGTGGTACAATCTTGGCACTCCTTCAGTGGGAAAATACTATTTATTGGAACACTTGAGAGCTGGACAGCAGATTTGGTAAAGCTTTTGCCTTTGCCATGTTGGCTGTGGGTCAGCTGGAGTGGAGATGAGGTGGGAAAGGACTGGCAGTAGAGCTAATGGGTGTGCAGATTTGCCCCCTGCATTTTCTCTGTTTTAATTTAAATGAAATGTCCTCCCATGGAATGTTTCTGTGATGAAAACCTCTCCAAAGTAGAAATCATTCACTCTCCATTATCACAGATGGTAGAGTGAGATGTAAAAATAAATCAATCTGCAAACCAATATTTGTTGAGGAGCTGTTGTTCTGAATGGGGGCACAGCTAGCTCAGGTCTGGTGCTGTTAACAGTTACACAAGCCTGGGTCCCATCTTCAAAGATTCTGATGAGGTCGGTTTGCAGGGGACCCCTCAAGTGTCCAATAGCCTTTCTGATGCACATCAAAGATTGAGAACGACAATGGTAAGATTTTTGTCCGTGGCAATGTCACTTTGGGGGTTTGATCATCTTTGGCTCCGCAGCTCTCTGGCTAGCAGAAATTGAGGCAGGAATGAGACACCAGTGAGCCCAGCAGGCTGCCCAGAGTTTGCATACCGCTTGCTAAGTCTCCGTTTGGCTCTGCCTCATTAAGGGTCTGGAGTTATGCTTCATTTTTTGGAGACATGATATGCTGGCATAGAATTCATGAATCTAGCATTTGGATGTTTCCCTTGACAGTGTTAAAAGCCTATCACCTAAGTCTTTCCAAGTTCTCTCTGGCTTATGTGCCACATGTGGGCTGCAGTTCCAGAATAAGTCACCCTCTCCTAGGACATGTGATTCCCATTATCCTGCTGGCTTCCTCCGATGGGGTTGCTCTGGGCAAGTACAGGAACCCTCCCCTCTTCCTTGTTCTACCTGCTTGGTGTAGGGGAAGGAGCAGGCACAGATTTTGCTCTCTGATGGCGATGGACTATTTCCAGATGCTAAGTGCATAATCCCTTTGGTTCTGCTGCGCCTGCCAAGCGAGAGCATAACAACGGTGCGTTGCAGAACGGAACAGAGTCAAACAAAAGTGCGACAGGACGGTCCTGTGAGCAGGCTGTGCTCAAGGAGAAATGAGCGCAGTGCCGTTAGCGTGCACGCCAGCCCAATCTTCCCCCTTTGTGTGCATTTTAAAAGAATTTTGAATGGGAAAATCATTGAGGGGAAAGGTAAGTATGGCTTGATAGTGCAAAAAATATCCACATGTTCTCCGGCTCCAAGGCAAGGAGGCCGAATTCCTCTGAAAATTGTTGCTCAGTGAACAGGCCAGCACTCCCCCGGGAGGGGGCGGGGAAGAACTTCATGACGCTTTGTCTCCTGTCTCTGCCTTCCTGGTGTTACCTTCATGGGGACACCTTTCTGGACAGTGGCAAGTGATGGATCACATGCAAAGATGTTCTGGAGAGAGGAGAAAAGTGAGCATCTCCTGACTGTGTGTGATGGAGTCGTTTGGTCTGGACTGGGAGCGATCTGGGAATCCTGCAAGGTGCCCCGAGCCAGCGCGCTGCCTCACTCAGAACACCTGCAGATGTTCTGAAAGTTGGTCAGTTGGTGGCCTGTTGATGGACTTCCCTGCTCTTGGGTTCTGCCTTTCCACAAGAGCTCTGAGGGTAGCCCAAGGACTGCCACCTGCTTGACTGCCTGTCGCCTGCCCGTCGCCTGCCCTGTCCCATTCCCCTTCACTCTCCCTGCCACTGTGGATCTGTTTGGTCTTGGCTCTTGATCAGGTTCACACCCAAACCTCAGTCCGGGCTCTGCCAGCGTTCCCAGTAAGCATGTTTGGCTTCTTCTTTAGCCTATAATTAGCGAATGCTGGATCTGTGTGATTTCTCCCGATCTTCACGGACCATCATGAACCAGTTCTGGGAACCTGGTTGTGTTTGGGAACTTTGGATGTGGGCCTGGCTGCTCTCTCTGTCAGAGGTTTATCCAAGAAAGGGGACAGAGGAAGTTCAGCCTTAATCCTTTGCAACCAGATGGACCAGATAGTGAAAGATGCTTGATGAAAAGGCGTTCCACTGATGTCCTGGTGTCTTTACTGGGTCTGTGTTTGCTGTATTTCCAGGGTCTTACCCCTCTCTGAGATGGCAGGCATCCTCCAAGAGGGACTTGAGTGTATGGTTCAATTTGGAGAGTGCCTCGGATGTTTTGGTAGTGCTGTGCAATAGAAGGTCATCTGTTTTGAGTGAAATGATTTTATTCGAACATCTCACTTCCATTTGCAATATCATAATCTCCTATATTATACTTTTTCGAGTCATTAGGCAAACATTTTTGGAGTCCATTTTTCACTTCTGTCCCAATCTTGATAACTACTATTTGGTAGTAAGTGTGGTTCAAGGATAAGAGATGGTCAACATTTTCAGAACGTGCAAATGTGGCCCAGCGCAAGGTGGGAAGCAGGGATGAATCTGTATGTGAAGTGAGCATAGTAAGTTTGGGGTTAAAGTAAAATCCCAAGTGTACCGTGTAAATAGGGCATCCTATCTGGTGCACTTTGGCTGGTGGGAGATAAATTGCTTTTGAAATCACCTGTGTTAACTTCTTTACAAGAATCATGGTGCATTTAAAAAATTCTCTTTGTGTTTTAAACTTCAAGAAATCCCCCCTGTAATATTTTAGCCTGCACCTTTAGTGAAAATAAAACCTGCAACTTAGAGTGTTTATCCCATTAGTATTCAATTATATTTCCCAGATAAACAGCTGGAGGCCATCTCTTCAGTGACAAATGTGTTTGATTTGACTTAATCACCACCACAAGGCACATCATTTACTAACATTTGCTGTAGTACAATTTTAACAAGTAGGGTGATTCACCCTGGGAGCACGGAGAGAAAGAATGCAGAACACCGAGTGACGAGGAGAGAGGCAAAGGCGAGTCTGGAATTAGAAAGGCACCTGGCCTCCAGCAACCCCACTTTTATTGAATTTCTACCTTGATGCAGAAGAGCACAAGAACTATCCTAGTTTGAGCAGGTTCAGCACCCAGGTCAAGAAATGGAACAACCCCACAACCTGCAGCCATCCTTCCCCACCTTCCTCCCCAGAGCAATGAAGATCGCTCTGCTTGTCAACCAAGGTTTTCATGGCTGGGGCGTGGATTTGGGGGACTCTGTCCTGAAGTTTACAAGTGACTGGAAGTGGAACTGAAGGATGTGAGGGTAAGGAGACCTTTTCCCCTCGTGACCTGGGAAGCCATAGGAGTCTCTTACCTTCTGCAATTTACCTCTTTGGCATGGAAACAGGCAGACACCTGATCTGGGTCCTCCCTGGGTTGCTGCTGGGCTCGAATGACATAATGGATGTGAAAACACTTTGAGCAGGATGGCACATTGTACAATTATTGCATCTTTAACCAATGTGCTGGAGAGACAGGTCGCACAGGGTGGCATTCTGAACAAGAGGGAGGCAAATGCACAGATATCCAAGCCCAAAGAGGTATGGAGCCTCGTGGTTTTAAATGGCCCTGCATGTTACTCTGAATTTGGAGAAATGCCATTAATTTAGCTCTTTAGGGCGTAACCCAAGTTAGCCCAGAGTCAGGAAGTATTCTCCGTAGGATCTAATGGACTTTATTCTGTTAGGTAGCTGTTCCTACTTTCCAAACTACATCCAATTGATCAGAAATGGGAATTGTTGGTTATTCTTAAAGTGAATCAGATTATGATTAGATTATCAGGACCAGAATTAAGATCTATCACCTACTAAGGAGGAGTATCTTTGCGGGAGGGCCGTGAAGCACACTCCTCCTGAGCTTTCCCCCGGGATCTTTGGAGTGTGGGTTGGGACCACATAGATACTTCAGCCCTGGCTCTATCACAGTGAGAAAAACAGCGGTGTCCCCTGTCTGGTGACACTTCTAATTGCTCAGAAAGGTTTTGCTATCTCATTTAGTTCCCTACTCACTTTGTTATGGTTTCATCGCGGTCTGTTCTCACGGCTTTCCCTTCCTGTGTCAAAGAGGTTAGTCGTTGCCCATCAAGACCACGTTTTCTAGAATCCTCATGTGAGTGACTTGCTCCCCACGAGCCTAGCTAGGGAAAGCCTTTCCCACTTGTTCTGCAGTTGTGATTCTTTGGTCTTCTATTATTATTTTTACTGGTATTTACTGAGTGGGTGGTGGTGGGTGTCTGGCTGGAGCACTTCTCGGGTCCGGATATGAGCACTTATGCCTGGATAGAGTCCTCCCAGAGTTGCTGAGCATGGAGCTCCAGGGACCAGGCCCCAGCGTGCGGCAGAGTCTCGCCAGGGAGAGGTGGTCCTTTCCACCATCTGCCCGAAGGTTCTAGGCATGCGGATGGGAAGCCCTGTCTCCAGCCCCGGGTACACTGGGCAGGGGCTTGTCCTCAGTTTCACCTCCCCAGGCCCATCAACTCCTGTGCTGCCAGCCCGGCCATCTGCTCTGAGCAGCTCCTCTCTAGGAGTGGCAGTTTCTGACCGAGTGTTGAAAAAGAGTCTCCGATTGGGTGAGGAGAGGTGGAGTTGTAGGGGAAAGTGTTTGGATTCTGATGGCCTCAAAAATCAGCATTCCTGCAGGAGAGGGGCTGCTGCTCAGGTGTCTGGGGACACAGACCTGGATGTGGAGGCCAGGGGTTGGAGAAGGGAGAACGGTTTGAGTCTGCACACAGCCCAGGCAAGCCCTCAACTGTATTTTTCCTTCCTGTTCTATTGACTCCACAGAGGAAAAGCTCCCCAGTCTCTCTAGAAATAGATTGACTGTCCTGGGTTTTCATGGAGTTGTGAATTTTATTTTTTTTCCTGTGTTTTCGAAGGCATTTTAATTAAAAGTTGGGAAAGGCTGTTATAGGACTGCTAAGTAGATGACATTTAAAACCAGAAGCTGAATGCAGCCTATTACTGCTTAATGTTATAATCGTTATATTTATCCTTTTCCTTCAACCTGTCTTCTTTTCCACCTAATGAAGTTCTTTGTTTTCTCCCATCAAAAATATTATTTCTGTTAAATACTTTGAGCTTTTCTGTTTCCATTTAAATATAATTGGAAGGAAACTTTTCCTATCAGCCTGAGATTGTTTTGTAATTAAACCTATTTAACTAAATCAAATTGTGTGTGTTTTCTATTCTTGACATATTTGGACTGGCAACTCTGTTCTGAACCCGGGTTCTGTGGTGGGTTGGAGAGTCAGCACTGGCTCCCTTCTTGATCTCCACTGTTAAACTTTTATATCTTGGAAGCTTAATTTTTTTCTTCTTTCTCTCTTGCCCTTTCAAGTAAAAAAGGACACAGTACAATTTTTAAATTACCTATTTGGCGTACATTTCATTCTTTTAATGGGTGATCGGGTACAGTAGGTTAAACATGATAGTTGGCTCTCTGTGTCCCTGGGTTCCACATCTGCAAATTCAATCAACCTCTGATTGAAAGTATTTTAAAAAATATTGAACCTGTACTGAACATGTGCAGACTTTTTTGGGGGTTATTATTCCCTGCTCATTGCAGGAAAACAACTATTTACATAGCATTTGCATTGTGCTAGGTATTCTAATTAGTCAAGGGATGATTTAAAGTATCTGGGAGCCTTGCATAGGTTATATGCAAATGCCATGCCATTTTAAAGAAGGGACTTGAACCTCTGTGGATTTTGGTGTTCATAAGGGTCCTCGAAGCAGATCCCAGTGGCTGGATCCTTCTATGGTGGTCTTGACAAGTGATGCTAGTAGATGGGGGGCTTCTCCACTTGCCCCTATTTTCTAGAGGTCTCTTCCATCTTCTAGGACTCAGTAGCCTCCATGCATCATGAACCCCTGGTCAGGCTCTAACCCAGTCTCCCCTGAACCCGACCCGTGTATCTAGCCACCTGGTTACCTCCTCTCCAAAGTCAAGTGGTGACTCCAATTGAAGTCCCCAAGACCACTTGATTCTTCTTTTCCTGCCAAGATGGTTCTCAATGTGCCACCTGTCTCCTCAGCTCAGCAGCCCCATTCAGCCGACTGTCCAGCTGCAAACCTTGGACCCAGTCTGGACCTTTCCTAGTCTCATTACATCCAGTCCATGAACATGCGCTACCGGCTCCATTTCCAAATGCACCCTGGGTCTCTGCCCTGCTCCCCTCCTCCTCTGCCTCCCTGCTTCTGTCTCTGCCATCGCCTTCTAACTGGTTTTCTTATTTCCACTCTCGGTCCCTGCAGTGTAGTCTCCCCCACCTCCAGCAGCTGGAACGATCCATCTAGAATGCAGGCTGGATTACGTTCCTCCGTCACATCTCCCCCGTCCATTCGGAATGATCCGAGGTCCTCTGTGCGGTGTGATCTTGCCTGTGGCACCTCCTGTCCTCCCTCTCTGCACCTTACTCACTGTTCTTCATGCTTGTCAGAACAGCCTTCCCCGGGACGACTGCGCGGCTCAGCTCCTCCTCCCTGAGGTCCATCCAAATATCACTTTGTCAGCAAAGTCTTTCCTGACCACCTGTTAAAATGACATCCCCGTCACCCACTTTTGGCCCCACCTCCTGTTTCTTGGTAGCACCTGGCACATGGAGTATGTGCTCGTTTCTGCGCTGCCTGCCCGTCTTCCCTCTGCTCACGCTCTCTTCAGTGCCTAGAGCAGTTCCAGATGACAAACCTGTGAATGAATGGACTCCAGTCCATTGGGCTTGTGCTTCCCAGTTCATTAAATCCCTTCACTCTGGTTAGTGGTTTTCAAAATATTATCCTGCTATAGAACATTCTCTGGAAACAAAGTCTCATGAGGGAGACTAAGAATGCACCTCAGATGTAATTGGAGCCACTTAACTTAGCGGAAGGGGCCGAAGGAGGGCAGAGCAGCACCCTCTGTCTGCAAGCTCCTCTCAGTCCTTCCTCTCCCCATCGAAGCCCAGGTGTGCTTGACATCTGCCAGTGTGGCTCATCCACTCAATCCCCATGACTACCGCAGATGACAGACAAGATCACCCCACTGTCAGAGATGAGCAGATTGCGGGATGGAGAATGGCCAAGATGCTATGGCAGCTAAGTCACGTGGCCATGATGTGGCAGAGCCAAAGGCAAGCCAGGGCTGTCACCTCCAGTCCCAATCTCTTCTCTCTCTTCCCAATTCATTGTTCTTTGGTTTGGCACCTGTTTTATTTCAATATCTGTCTTTCTATCTACACTGTTTGTATTACATGCTTTGGGGCGTTTAGGGACATACCTGGCCAGAATTCTGAGAATTTTTTTTTCTGAGGTCTTTATAGATCTGGGAAAATATTTTTTTTCAATTATTTCCTTAATCATGATTTCAAGGTTCCTTACCTTAAGGGAACCTATTATTAAGTTTGGATAATTTAAATCTATTTTTAGGGGCATTAAATTTTCCCCTTACAAAGTGGAGAGGTGTTTTTTTGAAATCTCTTGTTTTGGCATGGAAACCATTATAGTAATGCATCCTTATCAGCAATTTTTCTTTACATGGTTTAGTTACCTTCAGTCAACTGTGGTCTAAAATATTAAATGGAAAATTCCAGAAATATACAATTCATAAGTTTCAAATTGTGAATGGACTTGAGTAACGTGACACAATCTTGTGCTGTCTTACTCCATCGCCACCAAGGATGTGAGTCAGCCCTTTGTCCAGTGCATCCACACTGTCTGTACAACCTGCCTGTCAGGAACTTGAAAGCTGTCTTGGTTCCCAGACTGACGGCAGAGAAGTGGGATCATAGTGCTTCTGTTCAGGATCCCTTATTTTACTTAATACTGGCCCCTAGGTGCATGAATAGTGGTATTGGCAATTTGGATATGCCAAAGAGAAGCCATGAGCCATGAGGCACTTCCTTTAAGTAAAGAAATGAGGAGTTTATCACAGGTTTATATGTATAGGAGAAAACGTAGTGTGCGTAGGTTTGATCCTACCCGCAGTTCAGGCATCCACTGAGTGTGCTGGAATTTATCCTCCTTGAAGAAGGGACGCTGCCGCATTTGCTTTTTATTAATACTGATTTAGCTCTTCTCTATATTCTTTATTCTTTTCTCCACTCAAAGTGAGCCTGGGAGTCTCCACCTCTGTCCTCAGTCTTCACCGGCCACCTCCTGGGAGCATCTCCACTTTGTGTGTGTGTGTGTGTGCGCGCATGTGCGCTCACCTGGATAGGAAAATTATACTTCAGATAGAAATTGTCCACTCAACTGAAAAATTTCTATTTGTTTTCAAATAAAAGGGTCTAGACTAAGATGATTCTAGACTAAGATGATTAAAGATGATTTTTAATTTTTTATTAACTGGCAAACAAAAATTGTGATCATGGTACGCAACATGTTTTGATACATGTGCGTGTTTTGCAGTGCACTACAGAGCTTTAGTAATCAAAACAACATGGTGCTGGTGTGCTTGATTCTTTTGTCCAAGAATTACAGCTTTTCTTCATTGCTGATGATGTCTTCTGTAGATTCACTCTTTCAAAAGTATTTCCATATTTCTTTTGGTAGCTTTGGTCTCTAAGAGAAATCCATGCCCGGCATATGCTAACTATCTTCTTGGATATGATGAGAAGAAAACCAACTAACACATGATCACATAATTGAAGAGCATAAACATTTAAACATCTTAAGTTGATAAATCATAAACTTGAGATCTCTTGTTTTTTAGAAGCATGGTTGGCATCTGACCACAAAAGTTCAGCCTTCAAATTTTTTCCCGTGTTCTATTGTATAAAATTTCGAAATTGTAGCCAAGTTGGAAGAATGTTCCATTGACACTGACATTCCCACCACTTTGATTTGGCCACTAGCATTTTATTCCATTAGTTTAAGTACATATCTTTGCACCTTCAAGATGAGTTTCAAGCGTTAAGAATGGCTGATTTTTGATGGAAGAGGAACTTGAAGTTGTTAGGAGCAAATCACTTCTCTCTGCACCTCAGCTTTCCTCCTCTGTGGAGTAAGTGTTTGGAGTGAAAGGTGGGTTTTGACCTGCGTTTCATGGAGCCTCCTGCCTCTATGGAAGGGTCTGGGGCAGGGAGACTAACTCTGGGCAGGCTTCCGAGAGTCGCTACCACACGCTACTCCTGAGTGGAGGCGGGAAGCAGAGCCCTCAGGACCGGGCCATTTGAGCTGCCCAGCCTCCACGGCTTCAGTCAGAGCGGCTCAGCTTTGTTTGTGTTAGATTCAGTGTTTTCATGTGCCTTAGTCCATTTTTTTCTGCTATTAATGAACACCATGGACTGGGTGATTTATAAGGAATTAAGATTTACCAGCCTCATGGTTTTGAAGGCTGGGAAATTCAAAATTGGGCAGCTGCCTTTGGTAAGGTCCTTCATGCTGGTGGGGAGACTGAGTCCTGAGCTGGAGCAGGACATGGCGTGACAAGAGGGGGTACATGTGAGACACAGAGCCTCACCTGTTTATAGAGACCCATTCTTGGGGAATCAGCCAGCCCATTGCTGCAGTGGGCCAGTCTCTTCATGAGGACAGAGCTCTCTGTGCCCCGTCACCTCTTAATACCTTACAATGGAAACTAAATTTCAACATGAGTTTTTTTTTTTTTTTTTTTTTTTGGTGGGGGGTTCAGGGACATTCAAGCCACAGCATCGTGCATTTGCACAGGGGAATTGTGCAGCAATTCTGAGAACACTCCAGGATGGCACTACTTTAAAACTCATTTTCTGCTCACTGAAAGGGTGTGTCTGGTCTTTCTAACCAGCCTATACGTTTTAGGAGAAGGCAGATGAACTCACATTCGAGACCTTGTCAGTGTGGGTATTTTGGCAGATTCTTTTCCTGCTATTGCTTCTCCGAACAACTCTGCAACAGGGAGTGTCGACCCTTCCTGAGAGGTGCAACAGTCTGGGGCTTAGAAAGTCGACTCACTCGAAATCACTTGGCCTGCAGTTGGAGGAGCTGGATTTAGAGCGGTGTATTGGACCTCATCTTCTAACAAGAGGCCTTTATCTGTTGGCACATTGTAGCCACGTGAGCATCTCACAGTACATTCTCACGGTAGGTCATGGAATGCTTGGTCAAGAGATCTGTGCTTCTGCCTTGGGAGGTTGTGGATACAGAATTAGCCTTTCACCCACAAAAGCTGTTATAGAAAAGCCCATAGCAGGAGACTTTGAGGCTGAGAATTCTAACTGTGAAAAAATAGAGCAGGATGGAGAGAGACAGGGTCAAGGTCAAAGCAAACCTCTGTTATCTCTTTGTAGAGGTTTTTGCAATCTTTGTTTTTGGTTTCTAGCATCCACTCCTATTCCCCTTTGGAGAACTCTCTCAATTATTTGATGTTGGAAGATCGCTAGCTTCGGTCTTAGTCCCTTGGTGGCCACGCTGTGGTGTGTGACCTCTGATCAGCCAATTGGGTGCCTCCTCCTGGGTCTTTGCCTTGAGAAGGGAAACCAGGATAAGGACCAATTAGAATTTATGTTTGGAAGCCTCTGTGGAGGTTTCTAACGACAGCTTCAGCAGTGACCTCAGTTAGCTGAGGTGTTGGTCTGATCACCCTCTTCAAAGACAGCTGTTTTATATTTCTTGATCCTTCAATATGCTTCTCTTTCCATCCTAAAATGCATGGTGGATTCTGCCAAAGTTTTGTTATTATTGCAGAATTTCTGCTGTTCTTGTTTTGATAGGAAAATGGGGAGAATGCCCACTCACCTACTCTCCCTCTTGTGCTTTGTCTTCTGGTGCGAAAGCAGCACATTCCTATTCCTTTATAGCCTTTACATCAGTCAGGTTAGGCTAGATTATGCTGCAATAACAAATAAACCCTAAATTTTAGTGGGATGAAACAACAATGACCAATTGCTACACGTCCACTAATGATCAGAGGTTTTCTTTTCATTATAATCCATCGGGGACATAGGCAGGGGGCTATAGCTCAGTGGTAGAGCACTTGTCTCGAACATGTGAGGCACTGGTTTTGATTCTCAGCACCACAGAAAACATAAAGATATTGTGTCCATCTGCAACAAAGGACATAGGCAGGTGGAATTTCTGCCATATTGACTACCGCAGGTTCCTGTGAAAGACGGGAAGGAGGGCCTGGGTAGGTCTTCACCAGGAATTAACTGCTCAGCTTAGAATTGATACACATCATTTCTACTTCCACTTCACTGGCCAAAACTAGTCATTTAACTCCACTCAAACACAGGAGACCCAGAAGTACAATCTACCACACGCTGTAAGTATCCGTGAAACACAACCTTCACGGAAATGTCTTCAGCTCTGGCCTTTCTTTAAGGAGTTAAAGATGTTAAGGATGTGGCCACCTCCCACACCACTCTTCATTGTTCTCCTTTCCAGTGGTTGCTCAGGAGGTGAACTTGACCAGAGTTTCTCCGTCTTCCTGTCAGAATTGTACTACACACACACACACACACACACACACACACACAAACACATACACCACTTGTTCCTGGCCCTTTGGATACTCATTTCCCCATCTCACTCCCATCACAGAATTTCAGATTCTCTCAAAAGAATCCAACTTCTCAGAATTTTGAGAAGCAGTACAGACTTTAATGCAGATCTTGGAGGAGGAATTGTGGAGGGTATGTTACTGAGATGTCTAATTATGTACCTGAGTTTGGTCTTGGTTTCATCGTTGTTAAGATTCCACCTAAGGACCTGACCTTTAAAAGTTTCTTTGTACCCTTCAGGTCCCACACGACTTGTTGTTGCTAAACGGATGTGTTAGAAGTGAAGTATATAATTTCTTTATTTAATTAGTGTGCTTTGTGGTCCTGGGGAGGAGCCTTAGGCACGCTAGGCAAGTACTCTACCTCCGAGTTACCCTCGCAGCCCCATGTGTGTACTTTCTGAGCACCATTTTGAAGAAGGGTTGTGCCTTCCCCGATGTCTCGTTTGGTCTCCACCAGCTGAAAGGAAAAGAAACCCAAAGGCCTCAGGGGTTGGCACATGCACAGGATAGGAACTATCGGGTCCCTTGACTACCACATCACCCTAATGACATAGGGATTTACGTCACGTGCCACTCAGCCAGTACTTTAAGAAACTCTCAGTGATTGTCATTCTCCAAAGTCCATCCCTGGCAAAGCTGGTAGCCCTCTCCCCCTCCACCCCTGGCCTTTGCTAGGTATGACGCAGTCTTCTTGCCTGTTTCCTCCTCTTTTCTTTCTTCCCCCAGGACTATACCCCCCAGCGGAATCTCATTTTCCTGACCAATCTTTTAAGTAAAGCTCTTCTGTCACAGTTCCTGACCCTGAGCTACATTTCTGCACTCAAGAAGGAACTCAGAAAATCTCCACTTATCAGCACTGGTTATTTGAAGAAATTTGAGAAACATCTTGAATTCCTTGAACTTGACTTGGGTTTAAAACTACTCTAACAGGGTCATCGACTCCCTTCCTCACACAGGACCTGCTGACCCCCGGGGCGCTTCTGGTGAACGTTTCATAGTCTCCGTCTCATCACAGGCACAGTCGCTGCTGTGGAAAAGCACACACCGAGTGTGGAGTGACAGACACACGCTGCTGGGGCCTAGGGGAGGGGGCTCTGGGCATAACTCAGCCTCTTAAAGAGCAGCCATGTGCCCAGCAGTGGGCAGCCCTCTTCTCTGTCCTCCCGATGCTTCATGTGTTCCTGTGGCGTGGCTGACACCTGACCTTCTTCCAGTTCTTTCCCAAAACACCAAGAGGATGCAATGCTAGACCCAAACCCGAGGTGTGGACTCCCAGAATCTGGTGGTGTCCACGCAGGCCAGCTTCCTTGCTTTAAGGGAAACACGTTTTCTGTTTGTTTGCTTTTTAAAAGCTCCAGCTGTATTTTCCAGATGTCTTGGAGAGATGAGACTAGTAGCCTTGTGGTTGTATGCTTCTCTCTCCTCTCTGACACACGTGCACACACATCCATCAGCCCTCAGTGCCAAGGACGCAGGCTGGCTGCCTGCGGTTCTCATGAACTTCGACGAGCTTTCCGTGAGCGACACCGATACTGAGTGGGGCTTCCCAAGACAATAGGATGAATGAAGTGGAAAAAAAATCACAAAGAGAGAAGAAACTTCTCAGGAAGCTTCTAAGGAAAAAGGTGCTGCCTCAACTGGGCTGTGTGCTCTTGCCTGTGGTGGACACTACAGGGGACAATCTTAAAGACACTTGAGAGGCAGAGCCTCCACAGCACGGCTGGCATCAACGAGACACCTACAGCTACCACTTCATTTCACAGCTTGACAAAAATTAAACATAAAAGACTCTTCCTGCTCCACAGAAATGGAAATATATGCTGTTTTGAATTGAGAAGAACTACCTCTAATAATTGAATTACTAACCTCCAGCCTACCTGCTTCTGGATAATGATCCGCAGATCACATTGGAGGCAGGACTCATCACATCTCCTGGGTGCATCTGCTGGGATCCGAGCTTGACAGCATGACCTCAGGAAGGCCTCCCAATACTGCAGTTCTGACTTCAAGGACTCACGGACTCTAGTAATTAGGCCTTGTGTCCTGGAGCAGATCTCTGCGAACCTTATTTGGCTCAAGGTGGACTAGCCTGAAACTACAGGGAGAGGAGTAAGTAGAGACGCGCTCCTTTCTATCTGCTTCCTATGAATCTTCTGGTGGGTTTCCTACCTGCTTCCTGTGGACTTCCTACCTGCTTCCTGTGGACTTCCTATCTGACTCCTGTGGACTTCCTCCCTATTTTGTATGGGCTTCCTCTTTGCTTTCTGTGGGTTTCCTACCTACTTCCTGTGTACCACCCTGCTTCCTGTGGGTTTCCTACCTGCTGCTTGGTCACCAACTTCTGGGCTGCGAGGTCATGAACACCCTGAGGACACCGATCATGGCTGTGAGTTTTCTTTATTATGGTGAAATACATGTAACGTGACTTTTACCATTTTAACTGTCTAGAAGTACATGGGGGCATTCAGTACATTCACAGCGCTGCACAACTACCCTCAGGCACAGCTCTAAACCATTTCCATCACTCCTCGAGGATGCCCCATACTTACTAAGCAGGCTCGCCATTTTTCTTTGTTCTCCCAGCCCCTGGTAACCACTAACGTGTTCTCCATGTGACCTATGGATCTGCCTGTTTTTGATATTTCATGCAAGTGACTGTGTAGTACATGGCTTTTGTGTCTAGCTTCCCACCCTCAGCATAATGCTGTCCAGGTCCATCCTCGCTCTCCCAGGTCTCAGGGCTTCCTTCCTTTCCGTGCTGAGGATCGCACCATCATGTGGGTGCACCTCGTCTTGTCTATCTCTGCCTCTGCTGGGGGGACTGGGGTGGTTTCTGCCTTGCGGCTGTGGTGAATGTGCCACTGGGAACCCACGTGGGTACTAGCTGTCGCTTGACCACATTTCCTGTTCATTGGGAATAGAAGCAAATGGTGGGATTGCTGAATTACAAGGTCAGCTTAGTGAAAAACCGTCCAGCTATTTTCCATAGTGTAATATTTTGGGGCTTCCTTGCATTTCCTAGCTCAGTCTAGGGCAGGGTGTATGAAATGCCAATCAACCAACCTACCCATGCATCCTTAAAGGCATTTATTTGCTTGACTAATCTCTTTCCCTTCCTACCCCCTTTCCCCTCTTTCGCTCATACATATTGAAAAGTTTGAGTCATAAAGCTTTTAAAATTAGGTTTCATGATGGAAAATAATGTATTTTGGGGTGCTTCCTGACTCTTAAGTCATTCTATTTGAGTCGTTAATTTGAGATTTAAACCAAACATTTATATGAAAGGAAAGAAGCTACTGATAATTCTCACACCAATTCTGTTCCAGTTGGTGCCTCTGCATACGCTTTACATACTTATAATCCGAGTATATACATCAGTGTGTATGCTAACTTCTTAATTAATGCTTTTCTAGGAAATTTCCATAATGTGATATGGTCTCATTATTATTTTAATGGCCCTGTGATGCATTGCCAGGCTGATTTCTCATAGCAGATTTAGCTATTCCCATAACCTGGATGTTTAGATTGTTAGCAATTTCCCAATATTAGAGATAATTCCAAACTCTTTATTTTAATGCACATAGTTTTTTGTTTCTCTTAAAACTATTTCTTTAGGAAAAAAAACCCTTGAGTGGAACTACTGGGTTTAGAGGTGCATTTATTTGTGTTCCTCTTGGTGCACAGAGTGTGATGTCCTCCAGAGCAGGCTGTGTAAAGCGCTGTCAGCACAGGCTGGAGCGCCCTGTTTCAACACGTCTTCATCAAAGCCTCTCTGCCTCCCTCCCTTCCTATTCCAGGGGTAAAACGGCTCTGTTGCGGCTTTCACTCGCATACGGGTATCTCTCCACCACTTCAGCAATGCTCTTTATTTCCAATCCAGCCCGAAGAGGAGGCAGTGGGGAGACAGCAAGGTGGCAGGTGGGAAGATCGCAGGCTTCTGCTAGGGCTGGGGGTGGCAGGGCCAGTTATCATCCCAGAGGTAAGAGAACAAGAGCACGTTCCGGAGGATGACAGGGTGCCTAGCTTCCCAGCCAGAGCCTGTGCCCCAAGTCCTTGCCTCACCTGCCCTGCCCTAAAAAAAAAAAAAAAAGGAAGCTGCAGCGGCTAGAAGGAAGACAGGGCTTCTCGCTCTTTCAGGTGCTGGTTTTCATCAGGCTTGAAGCAATTCTTTGTTGTCCTTTAGAGTGATTCTTTTGTTAGGCCTGAAACCTGCCACCCGTCCCTCTGCAGGATGAGAAGGCGCAGAGGCCCCATGGAAAGTTAGACGTGTGGGATCCTCACCCTGGCTAGTGTGACCGCGGGATTGGGTGACAGGCAATTAACCAACTGCAGCTGCCACTGCTGAATGCCAGGCTCCGCCTCCTCGGAGAGGGGCCGCTGGGGGCAGTGCCGCTCCCTCCCTCCCAGGGGTGCAGAGGGTCCCTTGCTGCTTCCTTGCAGATGCAAGCTGAAGCACTAATGGCCATCTCACTCCTTTTTTAATTGCTGGAAAATACACACAAAAGTTGGCCATTTCAACCTTCGTAGGTGTGGGTTCAGCGCTTTGAGCACATTGACTGTCCCCCAGCAGCTCCAGGCTCTTCATCATCCCAAACCTGAGCCCAAGCACACACCAAAGGACACTCCTCATTCTTCCCTTGAGTCCTGGAAACTACCATTCTGTCCAGCTCTAAATCTGACCCTCTGGGTTCCTTTGGAAGGGGAATCAGACAGTTTTTGCCTTTTGTGGCTGGCTTTTTCACTCACCTGTAGCACAGGTCAGAGTTTCCTTTTTTAGAGGGCTGAGTAATATTCTTTTACATATGTATACATGTTGCATGTGCATGCATGTGCATGCATTTACACGTTATGGTTGGATATGAGGTGTCCCCCTAAAAGCTCCCGTTGATGCAGGAATGTTCAGAGGTGAACTGATGGGACTGGGGGAGCTGAGGCCTAATCAGCTCATGCTCATGTGAATGGCTGACAGGGTGGTAACTGTGGGCAGGTGGGCGTGGCTGGAGGAGGTGGGTCGCTGGGGTGTGCCCTGGAGGGGTGCATTTTCCCTGTGACTGCCCCCCTCAACTGACCCTCTGCTTCCTTACTTTGCCAGAGTAAGCAGTTTTCACCTCTCCTACGGACCCTTCCACCATGATGCTCTGCCTTGTCTCTGGCCCAGAGCCATGGAGTCAGCATGGATGGACCGGGACCTCTGAACCTGAGCCCCAAATAATCTTTCCTTCCTCTAAGTTGTTCTTCTTGAGTGCCTTGCTGAGAGCGATGATAAGGCTGGCCACCCCACCACACACACCATGTTCTGCATACGTATGTGTATACACACACACGTACACACATATCCATGCACACGTTCACATGTACACACACGTGCACCTAGGTACACACACATTAACACACATGCATACATTACATATACTGTGTGTGCATTATACACGTGCACAGCACCAACTATCTACTCATCCACTGGTCCACGCTTGGGGTGCGTCGTGTTTTAGCAGCTGTGAACGTGGTGTGCAGATCTCCTCGAGGTCCTGCTTTCGGTCCTTTGGGGTGTACCTGCAGGTGGAGTTGGTGGCTCCCGGGGTTTTGTTTTTGATTTCTTGCACGACTGCCACGCTGTTTTCCATAGGAGCGGCACACACGACACCCCACCAGCCCTCGCAGGTGACTGCCAGTTCTGAGTGGCTGGGAGGATACACTCCCGGCTCAGCAGGAGGAAGCTGGCCTTTCAGGTGACCTATGCTTGGAAGTAAGGGAGCAGCCCACAGGCCGTGGTGACAGGCTGAGTCAGCTGGGTCCAGGCTGTGATGAGTCTCCACAAAATTCCCGAGCAGAGGTGACACAGGGCAGCTCCGTGCCTCTGATCTGACACCGGCCGCGGTGGGGAAGCAGGGGCGTCTGTGGAGTGGGGTTACGGTTTGCAGAACGGTTCAGTTTGCGTGGCGTGGTGGGTAGGCTTAGACTGTGAAGAACAAGACTCATCAGGCAGCTCCGGATTCTAGTGGCTTCTGCTGAGGTCTGGATCTGGCATGTCCACAGAGGCCCGGGTAAGGTTTGTTCTCCTGAGTGACGCTATTGGGAGGAGGCGGGGCCTGTAGGCTGTGGGGCCTAGTGGGAGGACTTCAGGTCACTGGGGACATGACCTCTGCAGGGGTGGGTGGACCTGAGTGCGACTGCTTTCTCTCTCTCTCTCTCTCTCTCTCTCTCTCTCTCTCGCTCCTTCAATTGCTGGCCCCGAGGTGGGTGGTCTGCTCCTCCCCACACTCCACCATGATGCACTGACACAGGTTTAAAAGCAATAGGGTCATCATGGCCTGGAACCTCCCAAACTGTGGACCCAAATCCGCCTTTTCTCTCTTAAGCTGATCATCTTAGGTGTTGTTATAGAGATGGGAAGGTGTGCTTTCAATGGCTACTTGTTAAGTGAGATTATAAAAATATTGCTCTCTCTCCCTCTGCTTGTCTTCCTAGATATTTTCCCAAATATCTACAACACTAGCTCCTTTGGACATTAGTCAATGGTACATACAGGAAAGGGTTTGGGTTTCAGAGATTTTTGTTTAAATATTCAAATACTCCCATGGGTTTCAAATGGCTCACCAAGCATCAGGCCTCCCACCAACTTACCTTGAAAGTCATTTTTGAGCATCGATTCAAAGTCCAAGTATTACACGGGGCCTCTTTCAGGACACATTTTTTTAGACACATGAAGCTTCATATTTTCTGCTTTTTCCTCCTATGGAAATTGGCATATTCCACAAGGGACCAAGGTGACATGTTACTGACTAGGCAGAAATGGGTCCAGCCCTTCCCCAGCTGCTGGCTGCACAGATGTGGGGAGTTCTTCAGGGTCTGGAAGTTTACTTTCCGCCTCTGTGAAATGGGTGAATCTCAGCTTCTTAGCACTCAGCGAGATGTTGTCCTTTTCTCCCTGATCATTTCGCCTGCTCTGTCTCTGGCTTGTTAATTGCAGCCTGCAGCAAGCATTGGAGTGAAGTGCATTGTCATTTGTGGTTAAAGATGACCAGCCCCTTTCTCGGATTGTACTTGTGGAAGTTTCCAAGCCTGTTAACCCACCGGCTCAGCTCGTACACCGTTGGGACAGCACTTGTGAGCTGGAGGGTCACGGCTGCTCCAACACAGGCCCACCTCGAGAGGGCTGCTGGAGGCTTTCATCCCATGTCACAGATGCTCGCACAAGTTCAGTGCTTTGCCTCCCCATCAATCCTGCTAACTCATGTCTGGTATTAACCTATAAAATCTGAGTCCCACGTTGACGGTGAAGACACCTGGTGTCCCCTGCTGTATGGATCCAGTCTCCTCTGCACTCCGACCCACCTGCCCATCCCCAAATGGCTTCGTTGATCACACTCCTGACTTCTCCTTGGGTCTGTGCTCGGTGGGGACCTGAGCCCTTCTTCTGCTCCCCTCAACCTCTGAGTGTTGGTGGCTTGTGGGGACCTCTGTAGATGGGCCAGGACCATCTCCGAGCAAGGCCTTGCTCTTGCTCACTGTTTTGGGCTCAAGGAGCTTGCTGTTCCTCTTCTTCCTCCCCTTCCTCTCCTCTTCCTTCCCCTCCTCCTCTTCCTCTTCTCCTTCTCACCCTTCTTCTCCTCCTTCTCTCCTTCTTCTCCTTTTCCCAGCAAGATTTTCCTATGAAAAGATTGTCAAAAGTTCATCTTTGCAGAAGGGCATTATGGTCTTTCAATTACTCATCTCTGAACAAAAGCAGCTATAGATAATTTGTAATTGAATGAGTGTGGCTGTTTCTTCCCCCTTCCTTCTTCCTCTTCCTCTTCCTCCTCTGCCTCCTCCTTCTTGGTGGTGCTAGAGATGGAACCCAGGGCCCCACACATGCTAGGCAGGCATCTTAACCTGTGGCCAGCTCTGGCTGCTTCTGCTTTTGCTCTCTCTGTCTTGGAAGTTTTAATAAGGAAACTTGTGATGGGTAACAGATGATGAGAGGCTGAAGGTGGGGCCGGGAGGGAGACTGGCTGGCTGCATAGAGGAGGATCCAGATGCTGCAGCCAGCTGCACCAGAGCCCAGATGTGTGAGTGCGAGGTCCTGGTGTTCTGGTGTAGCCAGGCCCAGATGAATAAGCGTGGTGAGTGAAATGCACTGTGGCAGTGAGCCAGGGATCAGCAAACTTTTTCTGTGAAGTGCCAGATTGTGAATAGTTTGGGCTTTGCAGAAGGGCATCATGGTCTTTCCCAGCCACTCATCTCTGCCATTGTAGAGCAAAAGCAGCTATCGATAATATGTAAATGATGTGTGTGGCTGTTTCTCATGAAATGTTATTGACATAACAAGCTTGGCAGGCTGGATTCGCCTGTGGACCGTGGTTTTCTAACTCCTGTGTTCAGGCACTAATTTCTGGGTGGCTTCAGCGATGTGATCGATAACTGCAGTGGCCTCTTCATGAGCTCCAGGCACCGTCACTAGTGCTGAGCTATAATTGTCAAAATGACACATTCATTCCTGCCTTCAGGGAGCTTGCAGCTTGTCCTAGCTTTATGGAAAAAGAGATTAGATCCAATAACTCCTGTCCAAATAACCCAAGGCTCAAATCCAACTAGTGAGAATTCAGAGAAATTGATAGCTGTCAAAGGCTCGGGATGGAGTTGAGCTGGGAGGCATCTGTTTTGGCTGCTGCAGCTGCGGAGTGGACCACCCCCAAACTGAGGGGCACAAAGCAGCCATTTTACGACACTCATGAATTCTGTGGTCAGGAATTGGACGGGATAGCTTATGTTTGACCCAGGGTGTGTGGGCCCCAGCTGGAAAAGCTCGTTAGCTGGGGGTGATTTGTTATCTGGAGGCTCCAGGCATAGAGAGACCTCCTAGCTAAGTGTCCACGCTGGGGTGGAGGACGGGAGCCCTCTGCATGGCCTGCCCTTCTCCCCTCCTGGGGGCTCCTGTGTGGCGAGCACTTCAGTGAGCAAGGTAGAGGCTGCGTCGTGTCAGTGACTGCCGCGGACCTCCTGCAGTGTCTTTTCCAATGTGTCTGTCTGTTCAAGAGAAAGGGGTGTGGATGCTGCCTCTGTCACACGGGTGTCAAAGAGCTGGCTGATGCTATTATTATTATTATTATTATTATTATTATTATTTTCTGGCTATCAGATAATTATTACTCTCTGATATTGGTTGTGCTAGTCAAGGTTCTCCAGAGAATCAGAACCCATAGGATTAGGACACGTCACACACAGTGAGAATTGGCACACATGATTGCAGAGGTGACAAAGGACACCATTTGCCATCGACAAGCTGGAGAACGAGGAGAGCCAGTGATGTCGTCAGTCAGAGTCTGATGCCCCCAGAACCAGCAGAGCTGATGGTGTAACTCCCAGTCCAAGTCCAAAGGCCAAGAGCTATGTCCTGGAGCCCCAGGGCCTGAGACCCAAGAGCACTGGGGTCTGAAGGCAGAAGACATGACTCAGCCCAAGAGGGGAGAGAACTTGCCCTTCTGCGTCTTTTGGTGCTGCTGGGCCCTTCGTGGATTGAATGATGCCCACTGACGTGGATACGGATAGGTCTTCTTTACTCAGTTTACCCATTCACAAACTCATCTCTCCCAGAATCATCCCGCAGGCACACCCAGGAATGCAGCTGACCAGCTATCTGGGCATCCCTTAGCCCAGTCAAGCCGACACATGGAAGACACCATCACCGAGGCTCACAGAGGATTGAGGGGCTCAGTGCCGAGTAGTCTGAGTTCTGAACATCCCTATCAAGGCTAAATGGAGTTCCTAATGATCTGCTGGTCTTGGCCCTGGGGGCCAAGTGACACGGGAATTATGTTTACTGACTTAATCATTTTGTAAGACTGTGTTCTTTTGTGTTCTGTTTAGCAGTGCAGTGTAGTGCTTTCTACCATAGAGTTAGAGAGTCCTAAACTGCCCTGGCTCTGATGTTTGCTTTTAAGACTTAATACATTTAAGTCTTGCCTCATTTTTTGAAGTAGATATAATAATATTGCAGTTTCAAGAATTGCTGGGAAGTTCCAACAAGAATTTCATGTAACTAGCAACTAGCAGGTGTCCAATAAATATTATTACTTTGAAGTAGGCCATTTTGCGAATTTTCAGCATTTAATGTTTTAAGGTTAAGGAAAGAGCTAAAGGAAAATTACCAGAGCGCTGAAAAAATTCACTTATTCTGAAAGCAGTTTTAATGTCGGCAAGTAGAGTTTCAAGATGCAGCAGGTCTTTGTATGCATCACACCCAGAGCCATGTAATTGCACGTGCTCACGAACACACGCATGGGCACACATCACATGCACATATACACAGGCAATGGTGCACAAATCCACGACCCTGTGGTGTTTCATGACCTTTAAAACTCAACGCTCCTGCACGCTTTCCCAGGAAAATGGACTGCTTGTTTAAAGAACTGAGAGTGGCCCATCGTATGGATTTACCATAGTTCAAATCTTCCCGGGTGATGGTGTCTGCACTGTTTCCGTTAGTTTGCAGGCTGCAAGGTGGCAATTCTGCACTGAAGCTGATGACAATGACCCTTAGAGAGTCTAACTCAGTAAGAGCCTGGCGTGTTCCATGTGCCCTGCTCCGTTCAGCTGCCTGTTAGCAAGAAACAGGGCACTGCATAACTGAACCCCCAGAGTTTTGACTCCTCCACAGGCCTCGTCATGAGCCCCATGACTTAACCACGTTATCTCAGGTTCTGTCTGTCCGACCTCCTGGCCTTCCGATCACTCACTCATTTCCTACCTCTGCTGTAAAATCTCTTCCTTAGGTTGTGCCTCCGTTAGCAAACATGCGAGGCTCCTTGGGGTTCACCTGCACACCCCTCTGCCTCCCTGTGGTTCTAGATCATCCAGCATGAGCAGAGATGGCCACGTTTCTGTTGGGTTTTCCCAATCTCAAAGAAAGGGGACCGTGAAGGGGAAAACTGCAAATGCCATGTTGACAGAGGACTCATTCAGCATCTCTGAATCAGGGCCACAGGCCCTCAGGACTGGCAGGCACCTCAGAGGACTTCTGGTCAGTCTTTCCCAGGAACTACTGGCAGAAGAGACAACCCTAAAGGCAGAAGGTGAGATGATTTTAAAAGGTATGGAAGCTGGGTGCGATGTTGCACGCCTGTAATCCCAGTACTTGGGAGGCTGAGGCAGGAGGATCGCAAGTTCAAAGCCAGCCTCAGCCACTTAGCGAGGCCCTAAGCAACTCAGTGAGACCCTGTCTCTAAATAAAATACAAAATAGGGCTGGGGATGTGTCTCAGTAGTGGAGTGCCCCTGGGTTCAATCCCCAGTACCAAAATAAATAAATAAATAAATAAATATAAATAAATAAATAAAAGGTATGGAAAGAGCTGTTGGAATTTAGAGTGGAAATAGGCTTGTCTCTGATTCAGAACCCGGAGCTGCAGAAACCTAACTGGTTAGGGGAAAATGTCTCTGAAGGGATTTCTTCTTATGAAAATGGTACAAAAGTCCACCTTAATCAGAGACTGGACTAGAAACCTTCCAGGCTGTCTTCTATTCCCCAGACTCGTGGTCCTGAATTCCCAGCATTCATGTTCTCTATGAAATGTGGCCGGTGTCAGGGTCATAGCTTTATTACAAGGATCACCCAGGAGAGTGTCTGAGGGCTGGTAAGGGAGAGTGGTCTTACACTACTGTTAAAAATGGTCTTAAGGACGGTAACTTCAAAGTTAACTTCCACTCTGCCTTGAGCTTTGCAGGTGGTCAATATTTGTTAAATTAACATACCAGACAATGTAAAGATAATTAAGGGAATTGCATCCTTCAAATTTTCTTTTCTTTCAGACAATTTTAAGATTTCTAATCTATTATCCATAATAATCTAAAGTTGGAAACAACCCAAATTTCTACCAATGGATGAATGCATAAATAAGATGTGGTATGTCCACACAAAGGAATAATAGCCAGCAATAAAAAGGAATGAAGTACTGGTAACTTGCTATCACATGAGGACCCACTCACACATGCTGAGTGAGAAAAGCTGATCACAGGAGTGCTCGGACCGCAGGAATCCACTCACATGAAAGGTTCACGGCAGGGAGTGCGTTCAGGCAGAAGAATGGATGAGAACCGCGAGGGAAGGGGTACACAGCGACAGCTAAAGGGCAGAGGGTTTCTTTTCAAGGTAATGAAACAGTTCCAAGATTGTGGTGATGGAGGCAGCATCCGTGAATCTACTAAACGGTACTGAATCACACAATGTGAAAGGGCAGATTGCACGTAATGTGGATCACATGCAAATAAAGCCATTCCGAGAACATTCCCGTCAAGGATCTCACCAGACCAGTTAGAGAGAGAAGGCAGAGAGAAGCTTGCTCTGGCTCATACCCTGGAAGCTCAACTGAGGGACACTCCTCTTGGGAAAGGCCGGGCCGGCGGTGGCCGGCCACCTGTTCCAGCCGGTCCGACACCAGGCCCCAGACACCAACACAGACACCCACCCCGCCCGCTCGCTCTCCAGCTCCAGAGTGGGGCAGGTCTTCCACAGGGCATGGCCATTGCATTCAGAAAGGAGGGTCTTCTGACCAGCTTGGCCTTGGGTTCCCTGGAGCTGCCACCTCCTGAGGGGTGCTGAGTGACGGGGTGAGGTTGAGGCCGGGGAGCGGCAGGAAGGAGTTCACCTCCCAGCTGCTGTGCCAGTGGTATCCAGGCCGTCTGCTTTTCCTGTTGCTTTTGCTCTAGATTCTTGGGACAGACAGGAGAGAGGGCCAGATGCTTCCCACCTTCTCTCATGAGCCTGGTTTCTCTCTTTGTGAAATAAGGTCCAGAACCCTGCAGATTGCTCTTCTCTCTTCAGGTCCTTTGGTCTTCTAGGTGCTGGATGCTTCTCTTAGATTTCTCTGACACCAAAGACATTTTACAGGAAAATACAAGAAGGAGATATCAGACCTGCCGCCTGACACTTCTCCATTCCATTTCTTAATATCAACATCAGTGTTCCAAAGCACTCCAGAACTCTCAGGCAATATTGCTCATCCATTTTTTATTTGCATTTGGACAGGGCTTAGAGAACAAATTTGCACACACGTTTAACTTGGGCTCTTTAAGATTTGGAATTCAAATGATCGGAACCCAATTCAATATTAATACACGGCAGCCACTTTGCATTTTGTTCTGGGGGCTTCGTGAGTGTGATCGCACTGGTGGATTAGCAGAAAGGGGCTGGGTCATCCATCAGGGGTCTTGGGTTCTAGTCCTGGCTCTCCTCCAGCCTGAGGTGGCCCCAGGGAGACCCACTTACTCCTCAACTTCGTTTTCCCAGTTTATGAAGTGGGTGGGTGGACCTGATGGCTTCTGAGGTGCCGGCCCTTTCAGATCCTTCATAAGTGGGTATCGCCAGTAGTCATTTTGATGCAGCCCAGGGAATTGATAACTAACCTCAAAGGGAAAAAATAAATAGGCGAAGTTTTGTGAGTGATGGAGTGTCCTACTTAATTAATCTTTAAGCTTTCCTAATAAGTCAGAATAGAACTTTGGGTTTGACTGTCATCATTCTGCACTTGAACTTTGCAAGATTAGATTTCAGATATTCCCCATGGACATGTTGCGTGTGGCTGGAGTGAACAGCCGGTTGACGTAGGGTGCCTTGTGTGGCCCATGCCCCAGCCACGCTTCATCCAGAGCGGTAGCTCTCACACTCTAATGCATAACAGAATCACCTGGAAGGCTGGTTTCAGCGGAGTGCTCAGCCTCAAGCATTTCTGAGTCAGCATTCTAGAATGCAACCTGAATATTTGCATTTCTAGCAAGTACTCAGTTAATGCCGGTGCAGCTGCCCAAGGAGCACACTTTGAGAACTGCTGAGCTAAAGGTGTGTTGACTTACTTTATTTCTGTTGCCAGAAAAAATCTAAGAATCTTCCTCAAATAAGTAAAGAAAAAGAATGAGTTTCTGTTGGCCTCTTCCATCTCTCTCTGTTGTTTTTTCATATCGTCCCAGCCTGCTTGGTCTGGTTAGGAGCATGCTTCCTGGGGCTGAGCTGTGATGGGGGGACTGCCTTACTCAAGGAGCCAGAGGAGTCTTAATGCACAGATGAGTGCTGAGCGTTGTACCTACTGCAACAAGAAGAGCAGTGCTAACCAGATACAGGGTGGGAGTCTGCAGGGTCTACCAAGTCTGCGCTTTCCAGTGCTGTGGCCGACGATCAGAGTTCTGACCCTTTTCCTAAGCACGCTGCTTGACTGCATTTCTCAGCTTCCCTTCCAGCTAGATCTGGCCATGAAGTACTTATTTGCAATGGAATATAAGTGGACATGAATTGTGCTGGTTCCCAACCAGGACTTCTTAAGAAGAGATGTGCCTCCTCTTGCTTCTCTTTCCTTTTCTCCATCTTCTGGATGGAGGTGTGGGTATCCTGAGCCCCTGCTTCACTGTGTGGAGGAGAACAGCTGGCTGTTCAGGGACTTTTATTCTAGTTTGTCTTACTGAACTAAAAATACATGTCTACTGTGTTTGAATCATTTATAAACTTTTGGGTGTCATTTTGACTGCATCCAAGTCCTAACCTATAAACATATTTCCATTCCAAACATATTAACTGTAGGGAAGGGAGAAAACAAAGTTAGGATGAGGTGAATGCATATGAGATTCTAGGAGATGGGCTGGGAGGTCTGCTAAAGCATTGTTCCTTCACAGATCAGAAAAGGATCTCCTGGCACTTACAGGGCTTGTGAATAGAAACCAAAAATGTTCCCACTGCCTCTTTTGAGAGACTCCAAATACAGGAACACTCACTGGTTTTCTTTAAAGATAAATTAACATAGGGCAGGTGGAAAAGTGCTGTATAAAGAGGAGAAGAGAGAAATTTGGTGTAATTGGTAGTGAAATGTAGTTCTGGAGGTATTTACAGTGAGAACAAAAAGAAGCATTTTGAAAACAGTTTGGTGACCCCAATGGTTGCAAGAAGATGTGGCCCCCATGAAAGAAGCAGCAGGACCAGAGGAGGAAACAGAGGAGACGAAGGCCCTAAAGGATGAGGTTCAGATTTGACAAAGAGGAAGAAATTAATGGAAGAAATCAAGGAAATCCATACGTAGTTCTCATATTAAAATTCGCGATGATGTGGAAGGACAAACTTGAGACGACGCTCTCTCAGAATTCAGGGGGAAAGGGCCCTCAGCAAAGGCCAGAAAATGGGCAGATGTGGAGGATGTGAATCAAAGATGCAGTTTAAAAAATGGCAGTGGTTTCTGGGGAAGAAATAGAACCAAGGGAACAAGATGTGAAACTTGAAAGTATGATGAAGTTAAACCCAACACACTTTAAAAAAAAATTCTATCAATTAAAATAAGCCACATATAATTACGCAAATATCCAGGCAGAGAAAAAAAACCAGTGTCACCACAAGAGGATGAGACGTCAGGTCAGCTTCAGATTCTACTCTTCAACACTAAGTGTTCATCGGGTTTTCATGGGAAATGTGTTTTGACCAATGGATTTTAAGTCTGGCTAAATTTCCATTCATGGCTGAGAGTAGAAGCAAAATATTCTAGGAAATGTAAGGATCTAGGAAATCGACAATTATTTGTGGAGGAAAAAATATTTTTTTTGGGGGGAGGACATTGTCTAACTGCCCTGGAGCTGAATCAGCCTTACGCATCAAAAACGTCAGTGTTGAAACCTTTGTGCAGAAAACGACCCTGAGCTCCAGCCTCTCCCTTCCTCCAGCCCACTGGCCCTGGGGCCGGCCTGGCTCTGCAGAGTGCTCCACCATCCCCTGGGCAGCCCCCTGGCTCTCTGCTCTGACCTTGCTGCCAGGAGCCCAGGACAGCTCTGCAGAGTCAGACTTCAGGGCCTCTTCCTGCCTGACTGACGCTCGGTGCTGACTTGACCTGACTGCTTGCCAGGGTGTGCTGGGCGGGCCTCAGGCAGAGCCCTGGGAGACTGGGAGAGCTGACAAACCTTTCCTAAGCAAATACCCGGACTCCACGGCTTCTGTCCAGTGCAAAATCCTATTTTTGAATTTCACAAGTTGAATTTTACTGGTTTTCCTGTGTGTCTTCTTTCCATCTTAAGCCCCCTTCATAAAGATGGGCATTGTGGGCTGGGCAGGGCTGGCTAGCGCAGGGCCATTCACAGAGAGAGGTGGAGCACTGCTGTGGTACCTGCTATTAGACGGTCTGAATTTATGTTTCTTAATAAAATATGAACATTATATATAAATATATAAAACAATCAGCTAAGAGCTATGATTCTTTCTGGATATAATAGTATAATAGCTATTGTTTTCTTTATATTAGCCTGAAATTTTACTTTTCTTAGTTCACTTTAATGCACATGCCTTGCTTCTGTAATAAAAGCACAGCAAATAGTGTGTTAAAAATATTGAAAAAAAAAAAAAGCATATATTGGACCCGGCCCAGTGGTTCACACCTGTAATCCCAGTGACTTGGGAGGCTGAGACAGGAGGATTGCAAATTTGCAACGAGCCTCAGCAACTTACTGAGACCCTATTGCAAATAAATAAATGCATAAATAAATAAATAAAAGGGCCGGGATGTGGCTCAGTGATAGAACATCCCTGGGTTCAGTCCCCAGCACCACAAAACAAACAAACAAAAGCAAAGTGAAACAGACTCTAGGGAACTTATAAAAGCCCACAGACAAAACACGACACAGTGCAGTTCAGAACATCAGTAATAACTTATGGAACAGAATTATAAGGTTCGGGGTCCTAATCACTGTGCATTTAGGAGTTAAAGTATGATTTTCCTGTTAAAAACCCCGAAGTGTTTATCTTTAAATAACTACAGTGTTTGGGTATAAAAATCCACTCTCTTGTTCACATGCCGCTGTGGCTCGTCAGGACTCATATAAGAGACAAGCAAGTGACGTGTGCAGTGCAGAAGACCGTCGCTCGGCTTGTGCAATGCCTGTGACCTGTTCCCACCTCCTCCCTCGAGGCTCAGCCTGGGCGGAGCAGCTTGATGCTCCCCAGAACCTGGCTGCTCAGCGGCTCTTTCTTCAGAGGAGAAGACTGCAAGCATGTCACAAAGCAAAGATGAGTCATCAAGTGCCCCACAGCATAACAGCCCTTGCCAGGGACACCCCAGAGGAGATCAGGACCATCAGGATGGGCACCATCTCTCCGGGGTGCGTTAGTGGGCTTGTGACAATGACACGGGGGGTAAAGAACTCCTGGGCTTCTCATTAAAAACCTCTCCGGCTAGTCAGAGAGGAGTCCGTCCTGGCTTTCACTGGGGCTCCGTGCCTGCGATGAGGTCCAGGAGTGGGTGTCCCCGTTTATGTTGCTGCGGTGGAGTCCAGGGCAAGCAGCTGGCCCTCTGCGGGGTCCCTGTCCTAAGGGGCAGCTGGGCAGTGCATGGGCAGTGCTCCTGAACGCTGGGATCATGGAGGCAGAGGCGGCGTTTCCTGTGGAGGGGGTGCTGACATGCCCCGGGACTCCTTGCCAGGGGCCACGGGGAGGGAGAGCCGGCCTCCAGGGCTGTCTCCTTGGTGCCTGGAGAATCGACGCTCCCTTCCCACGTTTTGGATGGAACTTTCCAGGATTGCCTGTTTTTTCCCCCTCTGTGGAGATAGTTATCACCCCCATGGCTTGTGTGACCGTCCCCTCTCAGCTGGACTTCCTGTTAACTCTCATCTTCAGCCAGTTTGAACGTGCCACGGCCGCTCACCCCACCGCTGGAGCTCACGCAGAGGCGTGAAGGCAGCAGCACCCTGAAAATTGGCTCCGATTGATGATGTTGGGCCGAGTGGGCAACTTCCAGAACAAACCAGCTGAAGGCAGCCACGCGGCCAGGCGGCCAGCTGACCGGCTGAGGCCCAGCGTGGGACCGCGCTGCCTCTCAGAGCATCTGTGCACACAGACGGCACTTCTCTCCGCGCCCTGGCGTCTTTCTGATCACTCCTCTCCATCAGCACATCAGTGCTTCTCACCCTAGTTGTCCATGCTTGCTGGTCTATTTCATTAGGGAATTAATTTATCCTAATTAATTTTAAGGCCCACAATTCCTCTGTTAAATCTGATTCCACTCACAAAAAGACCTGCTCCTTCAGCGTGGTGGGATCGCAGGGGGCAGGCCAGTTCCGTTTCGCTGCCCTGGGTCTGGAAAGGAGAAATCTAACTTGTGATGGACTCTTCTAAGTCCTCTTCCTCCTCAGGTTTTCTTCTTCCTCCTCCTCCTCCTCCTCCCTTAGGTCCTTCAGCCTCTCAAAATGTAACTGTTCATCTGGATTCCAGAGGCTAAAACACTGCTAGGAATGGAGAAGGAGCATGAATCACCTCCTTCCCCACTTTCTGCTCTAATTATAAATATATGAATCACGGTCCTGGGAAAATACACTTGCTAAGGAAAGGAAATCGATAGGAAAGGAAGAAAAAAATGCTTGGCTAATTTCAGGCGGCCTCTGTGGGCAGTGCCAGGCAAGCTCGTCATCACTTGAGACAGGGCCTGACAGGTTGGCATTCTGAGCTTATTTCCTCCCAAAATATTTTGGGGCCCAAATCATTTCAGTGTCTGCCTGCCGGGTGACACTCTAAGAGGAGGCTCAGGAAAGATGAAGAAGAGTGCTCAGGAAAAGTCTCTCTGACTGTGCCCGCGTGTCTCCCGGCTCACAGCAATGGCGATTTAAATTGTGGGTGGCAATTGTCCCCGAGCCTTAGTTCTCGGGGACCTTCCGCTGCCTGGATCGTCACTGTCTTCACTTGGTGACTTTCTGTCGTGGACACTTACGTGCTGATTTTATTTCTGCTTGCAGCCTACCTTGGCCTT
Organism: Glaucomys volans; assembly: GCA_020662805.1. Lineage (NCBI taxonomy): Eukaryota > Metazoa > Chordata > Mammalia > Rodentia > Sciuridae > Glaucomys > Glaucomys volans. The sequence goes on along the minus strand of JAJEJO010003579.1, from coordinate 868,189 downwards.
GGTGTTCTTGGGCCCTTCCTTAGAGTCATACCCTCTCTCCTGGGTGGCTTCCCAGGCTATGACCTGGGGAGGAGACGGTCACACCTCCACCTTCCAGCTCACACCAGGCAGGACCCCACGTCTCTTCCCTTCCCTCAGCTGGGCCCAGCTGGTAGCCCAACTCAGTAGCTGACGATATTTCTTGAGTCGCCAACAGCAGCAGCTCCCGTGGGTGCCGTGCCACTGACCTGGACTCAGTCATTACTGCGTGGGTGCTGCCCTGCTTTGCTAGGTCCTCCAGGATGGCTGCTGTAGTATGGTACAGTCTGAGTACGTCCCCCAAAGCTTCAAGTGCTGGCAGCGTGGTCCCAGCACCGTGTACTGGGAAGGTGGTGGAACCGCTAAGAGGTGGGCCTGATGGGAGAGGACAGGGTCCTAGGGGCCCATCCTTGGACAGGTTCATCCTGGTCTTCTGGAGCGGACGGCCTCTCATGAAAGCAGGTGGTTATGAAGTGAGATCACGCCACACATTCGGGTCCTTCTGCACACTACCAGCTCCTTTCTGTTTCTGTGCCACGTTGTAACACAGGAAATCCCTCACTAGAGGTCAAACGAACTGGGGCCACTCAATCTCGGACCTTGAACTTCCACAAGTGTGAGCTAGGTACACCTCTCTTCTGTGTAAGGTACCCCGCCTCAGTTATGTTGTTACAGCAACGGAAAATGGACTAATAGGATGACCTTCGTCCTTTTGCTATCTTAAATCTCCCACTCTCATGGAACAAGTTCCACTTGGGTCACCAGGACAGAACCATCAGGAGTCATGACCTCCCTCTTAGAGCTCCGGGTCTTGCTGCTTCTACCAGGTGAGAAACTTTGAAGTGAGTGAACACCTCATTCCTCTTAGAGAGAGGAGTGTCTGCTCAGAGGAAGGCTGGGGCTGCTCAGCTTTGGAAAGGACGTGGAGACAGGCGCTGGACACCAGGAGGCCCTTCTCAGAGCTGGTTATGATGAGCGTGCAGCCTCGCGTGACCGACTGTCTTATTTGCCTGGATGTGAGGAACCCTGCTCTCCAGAGGCTGATGATGGGCTCCCAGGGCAGCAGTTCATATCCTGCACCACATCTGCTTTGCATTCTGCTCGCCGTAGATGCGCGAGGCTGGCTACCTGCCTGCGCCTGCCTCTCCCTCCTGCCCGCCTTCCTTCCCCCTCAGCGTGGCTCCTCTCTCTGGAAGGACAGGATCGTTTCTGTCCTGAACGGGTCTTCCCTAGAGCAAAACAGCAAACAATGTCAGCTGTGCCCTTCGGTTTGTACACCTCCTGTGGCCACACCAGGAAGGGGCAGAGTTGCCCCTGAAGCTCCATCGCCTTTATCACAGTGGTTAGAACGTGAGGGGCACTTGGACAGCTCTGCCTGTCCCTCCAGGAGCCCCGAGTTCTGGGCTCCTCCAGAGCCCTCCTCTTCTCCTGCCTCCCCGCATTCCCCTTTGCCTGCACTTCTAATTGGAAAACCGGGGGAGGGAGGCAGGGTGAAAGCGGAGATCCTAAAATAGGTCAGGCTATCATGCAGGTTCCAAAATAAACGTCACCAATGCCAAGTCACTGAACCAGACAGCCCGAGCTGACAGTATCTCATTTGCCTGCTGCTTCTGACTTGGGGTCTTAAAGGAACAGTGAACACCAGTGTAGAGGGCTTTCAAAGGAACCTGGTAAGAGGGAAATCTGGGGGCGAGTTGCAGAGAATATTGGGTAAGGGAGATGAAGAGAGACCCTGCCACGCCAGGGTTCAAGTGCAAACCAGAATCTGCCCTTGGTGATAGTCCACCTTGCTATTTTTGGTAAATAACCTGGGGTTGGGAGGGGGCTGGGGAGGGGAGGAGTAAATCCGTCCCTCCCCAGTGCAGGTCTGAGGACGGACTGAGCAGGGAGCACACAACTAGGGCTTCATGCATCAGCACAACTTTGTGCTGAATTGTTCTCAGTGGGCCTCTTGCCGGGGAGCGTGAATATGAATGGCCCTGTTGTTCTGGAAGTTGAATTGCAATTACGGAGATGAGAGCGGAAACCTGGTCCTAACACTGCCCAGTAAAACAGTGCTCCTCCACTTCTGCATGGCACCCATGGTCCATTTAGTTTCATATACACAAAGTAATCTCTCTGGTAGTCAAACCCCATGAGCCACCCAGAATACAGAGAAGAAAGAACTCTGTTGCCTAGCAACCAATGGAGCATTACAACACGAGATAAATCGAATCAATATTGCTCTAAATATTGAACCCTTAGATGATGGAAAAACCCTCAAAGCCATGTCCATAACTCCTCGGCCCTTTCCTGTCCTGGACTTAGCAGCTGAGTGGGGCCAGCTGGTGTTGTGACAATCTGTGCAAGCCCACAGGGAGGGAGAGGACAGCAGGCTGAGTTCCACAAGGGAACCCAGCAGGAGTAATTCCAGAAAGGAGGTACTTGAAGGCTGAAGCCCTGGGAATCTGGAACCTCCTGTCCACCCTGGCAGCACCGGGGGTTCTAGAGTGAGGTCACTGTCCTGAGCCCCTAAGCTGCCGGCATGTGATCCGGAGTCATGAAAGAGCACAAGGCGACTCTGCCAGTGGTTTTTATGAACCCTGAAGTGGGTGCACATGAGGTTCTGCCCCTGAGGTCCTCCTGTTCCCACTCCCCTGTGTCCTGGGCCCCAAAGTGGACTATACCTTCTCTGTTCGCTCACATCTCAGATTGACAGGTTGGGACCTCATTTCCCTTCAGGTCTCAAGCCCACCCCTGCACCATGGTAGAAATAGACCCAGTTTGGGGGTATTGAAGCACTGCCACCTCCCTGGCCTTTGCACCTGGCCTCTCTTTCTTCCTGGAAATAATATCTCGCCCTCTTCCTAGAGACCATCTCCTGGCAGAGCATCCTCCTGAGGAGTCTTGACACGACCCCTTTTGCAGAGCTTGCCCTGGGCCCCTGCTTTGGGCTCCTGCCACAGCACAGGTAAACCTCCAGGTGGGCCTCAGTGAGAGCAGAGCTGGAAGAGGGGACTGACAGCAGCCAGTCCAAGCCCTGGTGTGGTGCTTCAGGGAAACTGGAGCTGTTCCTCTGAGCTCTGTGATGGCCACATGAGGCCTGAGCGAGGCCTTCCACTTTATAGGCGGGGAGACTGAGCCCACAAAGCAGCCTGTCTGTCAGAGACAGCTGTGACATCCTAACAGGCAGCAACTCCAGGCCTCTCTCTGCTCTTGTGGCCACTGAGGGGTGCGTGGCTGAGCAGTGGGCCCTCTGCTTACTTCCACTGGGTCAGGCCAGCGCCCTTTGCAAGGAGGGGATGAAGGACACAACCTCCATGCGGCTCCGCCTGAGGACGTGCAGGGTGACCCCCTCTATGTGTGAAAAGCAAAGGCGAGAGGGGGAAATGGATTCTTCTTCCTTCCGGTGCAGCAGTGCCCTTGCTGGCGATTCAGGGGTGTGTGTGTGTGTGTGTGTGTGTGTGTGCTGCAGCCTCTCCTGTGGGGCAATCCTGGCGGCCCACTGTTCATTACTCTGGACCCCTGGTTCCCCATGGCATTACTGTCCACCTTGGATCCGGGCGTCTCGGACGTGGGGTGGATTCAGGGGACTCAACACAGGAGGAAGAGATGCAGAGCTGCCATCTATCAGTTCCCCATGAAGAGGCTCGGAGGCAGACTTCCCCACAGAGGTCGCTCAGGACACACGTCTTCTTCCTTATGGGTCCCCTACCTCCAGGTGCCTATGTGTCAAGCATCTCAGTCTTCAAACTGCATGGGAAATCTACTTCCCGATCCCCAGGGAAATCTCTGAACTTCAAGATCCATTACTGCTTTCCCTTACCGCACCCCAGCAATCCATTACCCAAGGCTAACTCATTGAAGGAAAGGTAGCCCCCAGGTAGCGGGTGAGGGTGTCACCGGGAAGGCACTACTTTCCCCGAGGCCCAAACAGCCGACCTGGCAGGGATGGGGACCTCCATATCTTCTCGCCTTCAGCACACTGAGTCCTGCTACCCAGGGCAGAAAGCCATAGAAACCCACCTGGCCTCGGGCAAATCCAGGCCACAGTCCCCTCCCAGGCGTTCTGCACCAATACATTTCTAGAAGGACTTCTGAGTCCACAACACTCTTCAGGTAATTGCCACCATAGAGACGACAATTGGTTGCTGTCCTATACATCAGGCACGGTGCCCTCACCCACCCCACTGCACGATAGACACCATCAGCCCCACTCTGTGGGGGAGGAAAGGGAAGCTGGAGGGATCAGGCAGCGAGAGGACACCTTGAGGAGAAGTGGGAATGGTGATCTGAATGAGTGCTTGTGTCTGAGGTCAGGGATCCTGAGCCTGTTCCGAGAGGTCCCTTTTGCAGAGGCTGGTCAAAGGAGACGGTTTATAGGAGGTGCTCTAGTGGGGACCCAGAAGGTGACTGGCGGAACCTCACCTTCACCTGGAAAACCAGGAGATGTGGAATCCAGTCCCAGTTTTATTCAGATTTATCAGCATCTCTACTGTGTGCGATGAAGGAAGAAGGCGCCGCTCTCCAGATCCAGTGCAGACCAAAGGCCGAGCTCCTGCACGCAGGGCAGACACGGGCAGCGGAGATCCGAGGCTGGCGCACTCAGACAGCTCTCCCTCCGTCCCGCCGTTGACCCACACGGAGGGCAGGAACCACCTCTGCGGGCACCCTCTGCCCAGGGAGCCCAGGACCCGCAGCCCTGTGGTCTGGAGTGAAATCTTTGAGTGCACGGTTCCCGAGGTGTCATTTCCTTACAAGTGAGAATGAGGCTCTTCAGGGAGGTGTTTCTGGATTGAAAGGAATACCTGAATCTCTAAAACCAATCCATGGGGCTGGGAATGTTTGCGTTGCTGGAGGACCCGGGGCATGCCTGTCCGTGGCTCCTGGGAGGACTAGCTAGCCACACAGTGGGAGGCTAGTTAAGGAGCAGGGGCAGAGCAGCTGGGCCGGAGCATAACCAGCCCGCTGCCTGGCCGAGCACTGTCACTCACACCTCACCTTGTAAAAGTGGGATGGCGTGCACTCAAGGTGATGCTTACTCAACATGAAATTTTTACTCTGAAATGTGCTTCTCCTTTGGAAAACATCCTAGCTCACTCCTGTCAGATTCTACCATTCCTCCCACCTTTGGCTCCTAATCATTTATTGCTCTGTATTTTCAACCAACATTCCCCAGAATGTTTGCGCAAGTTGTTTCCGTGACTAAACTGGGTTTTTTTTTTGGAGTAGCCCCATCTTGGTATTCAACATCGTCTTCATTGCCCAAAGGACAGAATCCGCCCCTGGAAAAGCTTCTTCATAAAACCGTGTCGTGCAGACTGCTCATGGGAAAACAGATGATTCACGTCGGGCCTCATGGAAGCTGGGGTCCTCTCAGCTCTTGAGTCTGCTCTACACTGGATTCATCCATTGACGTTCTTTGCTGTGAGACTTTAAGCACTTTTCACAAGTGTGAGGGGACTTGTTTCCCTCCCCACCAATTTTGGGTTTGGCCAATGGAAGGCGAGTACTCACATCAACTGTGAGTCCTACTCCAGGAGCTCAGGAGGCTGTGTACTCCTGTTGATGTCGGCCACAAAAAAACCACATCCAGGCAGTGGCTGGTCAAGAGAGGTAAAGGCACATGGAGTGGCCCTGGCTGTCGCCACACCAGGCTGACCACAGCCTGGGGCAGAGCTGGGAGCTGGGAAGCGAAATGCTTGCTACAGAAAGGCAGTGTATTCAGGGGCTGTTTGTTATGCAGCAGTAGCTGATTAATGTATTATTTTCACATGGGGCAATGTGGGTCAGGTGGGGAGACAGGATGGGTGGTAGGGAAAAGAGGTTTCTAGGGTGCCAGGAGAGGGGGAAGTCATTCTTCGTCTATCACAGGTTCTGAAGGACCTTGTAGCAAGAATTTCTCTGAACTCTCCAGACCTATCATGGTGCCAGACAGGCCATTATGCTAAAAAGTTTTTTAAGGCAAGAATTCAGTGGTGACCTGTACAGAGCTAAAAGGGCAAAACTGAAAGGCAGTAAGAGAATAACCTTTTACATCAGGCAAAATTGATGGCCTGATTCCACAGCCCCAGGCTTGCTCAGCTCAGCAACTTACAGCCACCCTCCTTCCTGTTCAGGAGGGCAGAGCTCATGCATGAGAAGGGTGAGGGTCTCCCATCCCACCCAGCTGCAGAAGGGCATTGGAGAAGTTTAAAGAAATATGGGCATAGCTTAATTCAACCTTGGCAATAACAGAAATTTCCAGATAAATGGCCACAAGGTCAAACCAGTATTATGACCATCTTTCAGAAACGGCGACACCATGATTTTAGCCACTGAGGTGGTGTTCCTTCTTGGGTAGAAAGGTAGAATTTAAAAAATGGAATGTTAAAAAAATAAACCCACTTAGTATCAGAAATGTGTTTCCAGAGGACTTTGAAGAATACTGGATCTAGCTTAGAAAGATGAAAATTATCCGTTACCTGTAAAAAGCAGAGAGGTCTTTGGAGAGAGGGCAATTTAAGTTTTGCCCACATATTTCAACATAAATTTAAACTTCTGTGCAATTAGCTAAAATAACAGCAACAGCGGAGTCTGCCGAGGTCGTGCCCGTGTACACTAATTAATGATTCAAATGAAGGGGGATTTCTAAGCCCTTGGCAGCTCCTCACTTGACCTGCCTTCCCCTCTGTGCCCATGAGCTCTCCTGCTGAAATGGACCCCGGTCCAGAGTGATGCCCGCCTCTGCCAACGCAGAGGAGCCTGGCTGCTGCCCCAGCGCTGGGCTTTCAGCGTGTTCTCCTAGGAGGACCCCTGGAGCAGCTGGCTCCATATCCAGGGGGGCGAGTCTTATCTTGGAAGGAACTTGGAGGACAAGGGGAGTCACGAGCCACTCTATTGAGCGTGGTGCCTCGAACATCAGAAATACAAAGGACATTTTTATTCCTCTGGCAGACCCGTGGGGTTGGCCGACTCGGCCTCCATCACGATTCCCTTTGCTTCTCTCACTTGGAGCTCAGCACACGGGATGCGGTTCTGCCCAGTGAGTCATGAGCAGAAACCTCTGCTGGGCCTCGGGGTGTGTTGTTGAAAATCTGCATGCCCCCTGCTACGGGCTGAATGTGTTCCCCCAAGTCGAGGTGCTGGGGACTCATTCCCAGCATGACAGCCCTGAGCCTGCAGCCTGCCTGAGAGAGTGAATGGACGCCAAGCTCCCCGTGTGAGTGGGCTCCCCTCGCAGCGGTTGGTTAGGGAGGCCTTCTCTTCCGGTCATGCTCACTTGCCTTCTGCCACGTTACGAAGCAGCAACTCGGCCCCATCAGAAGCTGGAGAGATGCTGGCCCCATGCGCCACTGCATTTCTCTCCCTCCAGAATTGTGAGCCAAATAAACTTCTTTACAGTTGCTTAGTCTGTGGTGCTCTCTCTTTGCAGCAACAGAAAATGGACTCAGACCCTGCTTGGAATTTGTGTCTCTTTCTCTTCTGACTGTCTGCCACTCACACGTGAGGTTTAGGAGGGCGCAGCCCTCTTGTGACCGTGAGGCACCCCGCCTGCTGTTGCAGTCTGTACGTGGAGGACGGCAGAGCAAGAGGAAGTGAAGAACTGTGCTCGGTAGTGGGTTAAGTGGGGCGAGGGGATCAGCTGCAAGTCACCTGCTCAATTTTCAGGAACTGTGCAAGCCTGCTGTTAAGCACAACCATTTTAAAAATCATCTCTTATGAACTTACAATGAAATAGATCATGTTAAATAGCGGTAGTCCCAGGCCCACGCCTCCTGATTCTTCCAGCGCTGTGCTGTGTTATCTAGTGCTCTTGAGGGCATTCACAGCTCTGAGCGTCTTGTGGAAACACTTGACGGTGGCGTGTGACTTCTGTGTCAGGGTTGCTAAGTGTTTGTCAGCCCAGCTGCTGCTGGGTCCTGATGGCTGCCGTATCCGGCTGCATCCCCTGGAACTTGTGTGGGTTTAGACAAATTAGCCCCAGTATTTTAAAGCTAGCATTAGTCAAGTTGTTTTGTATTTGCAACACAAATTAGTTGTACCTTATATAAGTCATCGATGTCACCCTGCTGAACACAGATACCCAGCATTCAGTGTAACACCATGGAGGGGCGGAGAAAGAACCATCCTGCTTGGAACGGTTGGACTTGGCAGGAGAACTTGGCAGGCGAGGTGCCGAAGTGTTGCGTAACCTCCGAAACTTGACTCGGCAACCATCAGCGCTCGCGTCCGCGGCCCCTTGTGCGGCTGGAAGGTGGCAAGGGGCTTTCCTTCCCGGGCCCAGCTTCTTCCTTCCCACCCACACCGCAGTCGCAGGTCCGGTTCCTAGTGAGAGCTGGCCACGTAAATGCGTCGTTTCAAAGCTATACAGTGTGATAAACTGACCCTGAATTATGACCTTAAAATAATAATTTACTCTTTTTCCAAAGCTATCAAAAAATTCACAAGCTCCATAACCTGTAAAGTCTCCAGCGTTAGGCTGTCATTACATACTCCTCACATTTTATGAGCTCACATGAACTTGAGCGTGAGGAAGCGGCAGGCATTGGTAAGGACGGTATGTGTGGAAGAGTTAGGTTACACGCTCAAAGTGAAAAAAGGAGTGGAGCTAGACTGCAATTAGTTGTATCTTCTTGTTCCTTTCTCTTGGAGATTTGTGTGTGTGTTCCAGTGTAAATATTGGGTTTGCATGAAAATCCTCTTTCTGGTATTCAAACAGGCTGGTTGCTCTTCCCTCCCTCTTTTGACATTTCTCCTGGGACTGTTTAGAGGAAGGAGCCAGAGATCAAGAATTTGGGTCTTTGAATGCAAAATAAATCCTTGCCAATGGAACTAGATTCTTTAGTGGGGATTCTTGGTGGAGAAAAACTTATTCTGGACAAAACAAGTGGTCTGATTTCCTCCTCCCTTTCATACATTTGTCTCCTTTTAGCTCCTTTACCTTCTATTCACTCATCTTTTGTGAAATAAGTGTTTACTGAGCACCTACTTTGTGCCAGGCTGACTTTCAGTCCTGGAGAACACAGCCGTGGGGGCAACGGTCCCTGTTTTCATGGAAAGGGAGTGGTGACAAGGTGGACCAAAGGAGACAGCGAGTTAACAGACGAGAGTTCCGTGCAGAAAACAGAGAAGGTGCTGGGCTGGCTCATGGCTGCAGCCAAGACTGGTAATTCCATCCAGACCCTGGAGATGGTTAGGGGACACTCGAGTGGCGTCTTAGTTTGGGTTGCTTTAGCAAAGCATCCTTGGCTGAGCAGCTTATCAACAACGAAACTGCATTCCACACAGACCTGGGGGCAGGAAGCCAGTGAGGCGGGTGCTGGCAGGGTCAGGCTCTGGGCAGTCCCTGTCCTCGGGTGCAGCCCTTACTTCTGGTTGTGCCCTCACGGGAGCTGGGACGCTCTGGGGTCTTCTCTATACACACGCTAGCATCATTCCTGAGGGCTCCATCTTCATGACCTCGCCCTCCTCCAAGGGGCCACCCGACACAGGCACACTGCAGGTGGGGTTCAGCGTATGCGATTTGGAGGGACACAGACCTGCAGTCCATGGCAGGTCGAGCCTCAAGAACAACAGAAGGTCCTGTGAGGATGGGGACAGGGTGTGGAGCAGAGAGGGTGGTGGGTCCGAGGTGGCTGTGAGGACGGACGAGCTGGGCACAGCACTTGGTGGAAGGAGCCAGCTGGCTGGACGGTTCCCTGGGGTAGCGGGTGGCGGAGTCAAGGGCCGGGTGGGTCAGCTCCGGGGAACTTGCAGGCCCCGTGGGTGCTCGTGTCTGATCCTAGTTATGGTGGAAAACTACTAACACCTTTAGGCAGAGGAGTGACAAAAAACCAACCGCATGCTTGAAATAAGGGAGGGGCAGATGCATAGTCAAGAGAATCACCGAGAAGGCCAGAAGCATCGGTGACATGAATAAGGGTGGTGGAAACCGAGGGAGCTTCATGAATTTGAGCCGTGGTTTTGAGACAGAGCCGTGGGGGGCAGTGAGGGTCTGGCACAGGGAGGGGTGAGCAGGAGCTTAGGGGTCGGGGTGACTTGCTGGCTTGGCCTGAACAACCAGTGGGCCCCTGACTGCGCTGAGGGCTGGGGAGGGAGCGCTCCGAGGGGAATGGCAGGAGTTCTGCTGTGAGGGTCCAGTCACGTGTCACTTAGTGATGGGGACACACTCCGAGGACGGTCGTTAGGTTATTCTGTCCTTGTGTGAACATCACAGAGCTTGCCCGCACACCCACGGGATCTGGCAGAGCCCACAGCTCCCAGGCCACGGCCTGTACAGCGTGTTACTGTGCCCAACCCTGACGTCACGGGCCAGAGGGATGTTCAGCCTGTTGTGATCTCTGGGGACCACGGTCACCAAGGCAGTCCAAACTGTCATTGTGCAGTGCTCCTCCGTATGAGGAGCCGGCTGGACACTCATCATAGATGGCAAATGGCCACTTGCATATAGGACTTGAAATCCACGGAAAAGGTCAAGGAGTGAGATAAAAATTTGGGACATGTAAGTAACGAACGTGTAAGCCAGTAGATAATGTCCGCAGAGCAGATGGAGAGAATGGCACACTGGGACTCGGGGTGCTGCAGTTCATCGTCTGTAGCCTGTGAGCCTTCCCCTGACTCAACCTCACATCCCCGTCCTTCCTCTCTCCTGTCCCCTGCACAGATGTCCCCTAAGGTAACACCACCTACTCGCCCCTCTCACTGTGGGCCCCATTCCTCCTGGACAGTCCCGTCTACTGGACAGCAGCTACCTGTACCTGATCTGTGTTGGTGCTTTCCCAAGTCTGAGAGTCTATCCTTATCTCCCTTTAACCTTAATTAAACTCTATCCATTTAATTAATATCCATTTATATCAAGAGGTTTTTGTTGAACAACTTCTGCACACCAGGCACGATCCCTGGCAGGTGGCTGGCCATCGAGGGCCGCACAGGACGGCACTTCTTGGTGACTCTAACCCTCAGCCTTGGGGCATAGAAGTTTGATTCTCTCAGCATATTAAGTGGAACAATTTCTCAGGGTGCAAATTAACTCAGTTCATGAGAATCTCATGTATATAAATCAAAATGTCAATTCACTAATTTACAATGGGAAATGCGACTTAGACGAGTAGCAAACATTCCACCTGCCTGCTCGGCACGTTTTCTCCACCTAAGAAGCTAACACAGAGCCAAATGATCAGAAGGTCGCAGGGATTATCAGAGATCAGAGCAGAGGGCCTAGGAGGCAGGTTTGAATGTTTAATATCAGGTGCAAGTAGTCTGATGCATCTGGGTCCACAGAGAATCCGTGTGGCTTCTTAGGACACCACAGGATGCTCCGATGGGCCTGCCCAAATGAGTCTCTCTCGCCTTTCCTATTCTGTATTTGGTGGTCATATCCCTTATTCTGTCTAGTACATTCTTTCTCTGGATAAGTTAGTAAAATCTGTTAACTCACCACCAGGACTAGCTCTTACTGAACAGACATTTCATCTTAGGGTAATGCCTACATTTCCAATTTCCTGCCTTACGTATGGAGGGATTTGCTTTGCTATTTGAGAGTAGATTCATTTTAGTGGACTTATTTTCTTCATTTCAAATTCTGTAGCTTCGAATATTATTGTCTTGAAAACAAACATTATTAGAAAAGTTTGTTGAATGAATGGACGAATGGACTACCAGCCCCTGCCATGTAGCTTGGATAATTAGATAGAAAAGTGGATTTTATTGAACATATTTAGTTGACTTCAATAAAACTAAATGGCTGAAAAAACATTCTAGCTTGCTTTCCAGAGACAGATGGTCCTGTCAGTGTCACTCTGCTGGGGTGACTTCATGTCACGATGGAATCCAGCAGGACAGTCTCCGTCACTTCCCTGTAACTCAGGAGGACAACTTTCTGCTCTACATTCTTGTTTTGATTGTTTAGCTCTCCCAAGTTTGAATGGTGGAAATTACTTTGTCTACTTCCCTCCCTCTCCAGGTTCTTTTCTGTGTGTTAGCAAGAGGTGGGTGAGTGTCTGACCATCTGAACAAATGACAGAATTCAGACTCAGTGTGGTGAGGTCCAGGCAGGAGCCAGGTCGCAGCTGGTGGGCCGTCCTACCACCTGATACTTTTCTGGAGGTCAGTTGAGACCAATGCAACAAGACCTGTGCTCCAATACTTCCAGGAGTTTATCCCAACGAACTAACTAAGGAATTGGCTAAAGAATTATATGTAAGGATATTTCTTCTAGTGTTATATCATAGCAGTGCCAAACAAATATGAAAGTAGACAACATCAAATGAAGATTGGCAGGTTATGCAGCCAGACCTCTGTATTTGTGTCATACATTGTGGATTCAATCAACGGCAGATCAAAAATACTCAGGAAAAAAATTGTGTCTGTTCTGAGCATGCACAGACTTTTTCTTGTCATTTCCTTTAGCAATACAGGACAACAGCTATTTACATAGCAATTGCATTTTACAAAGTATTATATGTAATCTAAAGATGATTTAAAGTACATAGGAGGATGTGTGTAGGTTATGTGCAAATATTGCACCCTTTTGTATAAGGGACCTGGGCATCTGTGGATTTGGGTACTCATGGGGATCTCAGACTCAATCCCAGCAGGATACTGAGGGACAACTGTAAGATAGAATATTTTGCAGCCATTAAAAAAATCATGCTTTGGAAGCATGTGTAAGGACAGGAGGAGATGCTCCATGTGCACATGGTTATTTATGTCCTAGCATCCTTTCCCTTTGTTCTGAGGGCTACTGTGGGAGCCCTCTGATGTTCCCTATGACACTATCACTCACACATCAAGAACCTATCTATACATTTTAAAATCTAATGTGCACAGCCTCACAGACTCCAAGGGTGCAAGCATCTTACCCCTATAGACCTATGCTCCACCAAACAGGATACAAGAATAGGGGCAATCACGGAAGAATTGCACAGAAACCCATCAGGAACTATTCTGGGTAAGCTCTGACGGAAGATGTGGTTGGGGCTGGACCTCATAAAGTGTCAGGAAACGTGGAATTTTGCAGGAATTTGGGGCTGCAGGAGTCAGCAGTACTCTGTACGTCTCCAAACACAAAGAGTCTTAGATGCATGTGATTGAAAAAAAAGGAGCAGGTTCACCCAAAGACAAAGTCGCATGAGACTTTCTCCTGCGTGTCTCAACATGGGCGGTGATGGCGGTGCGCCCCAGGGCAGCCAGAGTCGGTGGAGCGCCCATCGGCTGCCGTCACCACAGTGTATCCCTGGCAGCACCAACTGCACCGAGCTCGGCGGGAGCTTGCGGGTGCGGTAGCCAGCACACCTCGGCTTCTCGGTCCACCACTCGAGGAGGCGGAGACCACTCCTATTGGCTCCAAGAAGGGGCGTGTGCTAGCACTGGCCAATCAGAGCACGCATCATCCCAGACGTTGGGCTGGCTGGGAGACGAGCAGGTCACTGATTGGAACTAGTGACCTGGGACTTTGACCAGAACTTGAAGTGGGGCTGGGGTGAGAACCCCAGAGCTGCTAACTGCCTTTTCCTCCAGGAAGAGCGGGCCAGGGTGAGCGGGAGACCCGGCTGGGGAGCAGAGCAGAGGCAGGCGAGCCCTGAATTCTGCGTCCCCATGTCTGATGGACATGCGGTAGCTCTGGGAGCCCACGCATCCTTCCTGCGCCTTGTCCTTTGGAGTCGTGTTTTCTGTAACAACCCAGAGCCCCGGCTGGCGGGCTCCCTGTAACTAGTTGCTGTAGATAGCAGAAAAGAGAACTGCGTATTGTGGGGACTTGTGCACGCAGGGAAAGGTGCCAAAATATTAGCTATGAGCACCTCTGAGTTGTGGAACTATCATGATATTTTTTCCCTTTCTTTTCAATACTTCCTAGGATATTTCAACTTTCCCCCAAAACCACAGATTAGTTTTTAAAAATCATACCCAGGGGACTAAACGCCTCTTGGTTGTCCTTCTTTTTCAGTTGCAGAGGCAGAAGGCCGTTTGCCTTTCCCCACAACATCAACAGACCTTTCACAGATGCTCTTGTGGGCTTCAGACGAAGACCATTCAGCTCAGGTTGTAGGGTGACCTTGTGTTTAGTCAGATAACGGAAAGGACACAGGGTGATTCAAGTCCCTGGTGTTGTCTCTGGTAACAGGGAGCTGATCCAAAGGTCTGTGATTGCTAAATCCTTGCTAAGGCTGAGGGACCAAGATGGCCACTGTGGCTGCCCTGGAGCCTGGAGGAGAACGTGCTGGGCAGGGGGACCGCAGGCAAACCCAAGGACCTTCATTAGACATCCTGTGCATTCCAGAGGTCTCTGCGTCTTCCCCTGCTGGCTGGCTTTGCCACCCAGACTTCACAGAGTGGGGAGAATGGAGAGAGGGAAGGGGTGGGGGTGGGGCAGGAGGGAGCAGGAAGGAAGCCCAGCAGAAGACCCCTCAGGAGATGCGACTGGTGCTTATGAAAGCGCCACCTCTTTCCTCACCCCGCCGTGCCCTGGGAACCTGGCTGTCCCCAGTAGGCAACCAAGTGAATTAAGAGCCTGAGTTTTTAAAAGGGACTGCAGAACTTTATGGCAGGGACTATGACAACATTTATAGGTCTCCACCAAGAGGAAGTTAAGTAAATCTCCTGCCTGGGGACACAAAATAATCACCTGCCACCTTTATGTGGTCGGGAGGGAATGGGCGGCTCTGGAGGCCCTTCCCCTGCCGGCCACTCTGACAGTTCGAGGCCAATGGGATGGAAAGTTCTCTTCGTCCTTCAGGCATCAGCTTTCTCTGCCCCCCCTTTTGTCCCCTGGAACCGATTGCCCCTTGGGGATGCACCCACATTTTCAGCGTACAGCAAAACTCTTGGGCTTACCGTGATTACACGTCCGTGAGCCTCTCATTATTCCTTTGAATGTCCTCGCTTCCACCTCTACCATGTCTCCTAGTACCTGCACGGGTCTGTGCGTTCTTAATAAACGTGTGTTTGGTTTTGACTTTTCCTAGCTGGCTGTTTTCACCTTTTCCTCTGAACTGAAGAGATGATTGGCTCGTTGCCTCCTCCGTTGCTCTCACCCCAGAGGACTGTGAGAGCTGAGCTTCCTCTGCTCGGTACTGCAGTCCTGGGCCCTCAACCTCTCTGTATTCCACTCTTCTAGGAACCTCGGGCTCTCAAGCTCCCAGGGCCTTGGTAATGTGTGTGCCGAGCACTGCATCCTTCTTTGTAGATATTTCCCAAATTAAAATGCACACTAGGCACTTGCAAAAACTCAAAGAGCTCCACTTCAAGCCCTGCAGGAAGGGCCTACTTGGAGAGAGGATTGTGTAATGAAAAAACAAAAGGCTCTGGGGTCAGAGAGCCTTGGCCTTGACACCCATGCACAAGAGGGCAAGTAACCCAACCAGATGAGCCTGTTTCCTGCTCCAGCCTGGGGCAGAACACTGCCTTTGTTAGGAGGCAGCCGTGAACTTGAAGTGTAAAGATGCCTGTTTAATCCCAGGCACACAGTAGAAGCTCAAAAAATGTTAATCCCATTCCTCATGTTTTCATTTTCTGGGTTTTTCTAGTTGCTTTGTATGATTTTCCAGAATTCTCTCAGCTGGGGCACAAAGCATAAATGATGTCTTAGCTGAGTCCAGTCCCCAAAGCCCTGCATGCCCATTGCTCCCAGGAAGGCAGAGTTCAGGTTGGAAAGCCCCCGGGGGTTTCCGGGATGGACATGCCAGCGGCCTGGCAGGTGGTCCAGATGGGTGTGGACAGGGCAGTGGATTCCAGGCAAGTCAGAATTAAGTCAGAAGGCACAGCTGTTGCCCCTACCCCACATGGCAGAGAGACCCAGTCCTTTCCACAAAGGCACCAGCAGTTCCAAAGCCACCGTGTGGACCACATGTCCCTCCTTTCCCTGGACTCACAAGGGAGATTTTGCATCTGGTGTCAATGCTGACGGCCTGAGGATGGAGGCCTGGCGAGCTGATGTCTTATGATTGGCTGCTCAGTGTTAAGAGTGAGCCTGCTTCTTCAGCAAAGCCAGAAGGGAAGTCAGTATGGGACACAGACCCTCCTGAGCCAGCAACCTTCCAGAAGGGAGCAGAAGCAGTCCCAGAACAGGAGGTGACGTCCACACCTCTGGTTTGCAGCCCAGGTGGCCCGAAGAGCTGGTAGGGTCTCCCAGTGCCTGGACAGAGAAGGAGAGGGCTGGGAATTCAGAGGCACCCCTGGACCCTCAGTGCTACTCCAGTGCATCAGCCCAGACCAGAGTCGCACTCGCATCGCCTGTTGGTCCCTCTATTCTCCTCACACCTGCAGCCCCCAGGGAAGGACAGATGCCAGACAACCAGGACCCGCTGTGCTTTGGGCCTAGAGGTCAAAGTGCATTTACGAGAGACCCAAATAGATGGCGCATGCATTTCTTTTCAAACAGGCTTGAGGAACTCAGTGTTGGCCTGTGTTGGTCAGAGGAAAGCAAGAGCAGCCAGGGCCAGTGGTTTCATCAGCATCTGGGTCTGTGCTTCTGTCTGCCCATCATCCAGGGAGGTCCTTAAACATCTGCTCTACTTGGGTGGGGTTTCTCCCCCTGGGATCCACGTGCTGCAGGGGCTCTTAGAGTGGTGTTGTTGAGTTGCTAAGATCTTTAAGAGGTGGAGCCTAGTAGGAGGTCCTTAGGGGCACAGCCCTCAGAAGGAATTAGGGTAGTTCTCAAGGGATCCCAAGAGGATCATTATAAAAAGAACAAGCTGGTGCCTCCCTTCATTCTGGCTTTCTGTTATGTTGTAATCTCTTCCTCTCACACGCATATCTACCAGAGCCAAGTTCATGCTACCACTGTGCCCTTGAACCTCTAGAACTGTGGATTAACTAAACCTTTTTCATTATGAAATTCCCAGCCTCAGCTAGTTTGTTACAGTAACAGAAAACAGACTAATACAGTCTGCTCTGAGGCAGGCCACATGTTAGGATGGTAGGTCCCAAACTCAAAGTCTACCAAGTTTGCCAGGCTGGAAGCAAAATAAACAACTTCAGAAACTTTAAAACATGCCAAGCCTGGGATTCTCAATATGTCTAGGTGATTTCCCAATAATCTGTATTTTAAAAAGTTCTCACTGAGTATCTCCATATTAAGGGTATGAGGAAGAATGATCTGGACTCTGACTTCAACTCACAGGAAGGCAGGTCATTGAAATACAAGGTGAGGGCTGTACTGACGCGTGCGAATGTGCTATAGAGACCCCTGGGAGGCCCTCTGGCACCTTGTGAGCACTCTTCCCAACGAGAAGACATGTGAGCTCTGAGTATTGAAGAATGGCTGTGATTTCCCTGTTGCACAACGGGGTAAAGGACATTTCAGAGCAGGTCACAAGGGATTTGTTCGTCTGAGGAGCGATGAGTGGTCTAGTGTGTCTGTGTGGCCTGGGAATGGGTCACTTCTAGGTAGTAGGAGCTGAGACGGGCCAGGCAGTGTCTCACGTGAAGCCAACTGGTGGCTTGCACTGTGTCCTGGGGGCCCCTGGGCGCCACTGGTGTGGGTGAGACGAAGGACCAGTTAGGGTCACATTTACCCTTTAGAAAGCTCACTTGGCAACCTGTATGGAGGGTGAGTTGGAAGGGGTCAAAGAGCGGGAAAAGCAGTCAGAGGCTCTCGTAATCCCCGGACATGGAGAGGGGGAGGCCCCGGCTGGTGTTAAGGCCTCCGCATTGGGATGGATGGTGGAGGCAGAATGCGGAGTGGCTAATACCTCTGGGATTTTCCTAAACAGGTGGCAGCACTCATGGGCCCGACCCTGCAGCCTCCCCTCTGTGGTCACCAGGGTGCACATGGCTGGCATGACCTCCAAATGGGCCACAATTGCTAAATTGAGTGTCGTGAACCACCATCATCACTCATGCTAATACACAGGGCTGCTTTAGAAATCCTGGCCGGGCTTTCTGGCAAGTGTAATGAAAAAATTAATTGAATAATCATCTCATGTAAATAGATTTCATGTGAGCCCTCCTTTTGGGGGGAGGAAGAGAGAGAGGGAGAGAATCCTGTGATTTATGGTTTCCAGCCGCATAATGAATCAGGCCGGTGCCCTGCGGTGAGTCGGAGTCGCCTGGGCCTGCATTAGGAGCTGGTTAGATCATTTTGAGCTGTGTGGCTCAGGTGACCCCACACAGTCCTGAGAGATGGGGGTCATTAAAACCTGCCACACCGTGGGAACTCTCTTTACAAAGAGACTCAAAGGCTAGCTTTGCAGAGAGGCAGCATTTCTCTTTGGGACATGAGCTGTTCTGTCACTGAGGGAAAACGGGTGCAGATCCAGGCCAAAGCGACAATGACAGAAAACAAATTGATGGCCTCAGAGGGAGGGTGGGGAAGGAGGAGGGAGAACCAGGACGGGGAGCTCCCCACACCTGTGCACAGGCGGCTGTGCCGGAGATGATGAACGAGTTGGCATCAGGTCGGACGTGTTGACTCATGCGCACGAGGCTCCCAGTTAGAATTTCTAAATCTGCACAGCCAGTGTGGTCCCAGGGAAAGAGCGACTGGGAGTCAGAGGTTGAGCTATTAATCCTAGTGTAAGACACTCGAGCATGCTCCTTCACTTCCGCTAAGCCAGAGTTTCCCTGTGTGCAAACGAAGACCTGTTCCGACAGGTAGTTTGGAGTATCAAATGTGCTTATGTGTTTGCGAGCTGTGTGCATATGCCTTTCCGTGCATTTGCTCACAGGAAATTGAGAGCTAAACCCAGAAGTCACAGGAAGGACAGTCCCACCTCTATGCTGGACGATAACCCAGTATAACTTGATGCTGGAGTAGAACACCAACGGAAGGCAGACACCCAGCCTGCACTCTTCTGTGCAAACCCTGACTTGAGGAACTCAGTAGTAAACCCACTAAACTCTGGAAACGAACTAATATCTGACTAATGGATCTGGGGTTATTTTTTTTGTTGGGGGGAGCCAAAGGCCAAGATTGTATATTTGAATGGGTGTGCTCTTCCACTGCCGGGCATCCTGGGGTGAGAAGGGCAGGTTTGAGTAGGAAAACACACTGTACCCGCGCATGCTGGCCTTGGATAAAAGCAACACATGCCTGGGCCTTGCTGCTGTGGGGAGAAAGCTGGCCCTTAAATCTGTTCGTTCCTGGAGCTTAGCGGTGAGGGTCCTGCTCTTCAGGGACCCTGTCTGTGCATTTGAGGAAGCCACATTTAGTCTATAGAATTAAGTTAGTTATCTGTACTGTCATTCTCTTTTATTAACTCCAAGTCTTTCATAAAGTTCATGGAGAATTATAGCCTGGTCTTGTCCCCACTGTGGGGCCTGGGGAGGTTATGGCCAAACCTGCTGTGGTTTAGTGAGCAACAGCAGCCTAAGAGCAACAGTGGAAAGGCCGCTGCACCCCCTGGGTGGGCTTTTGAGCTCTGTATACACAGTCGGATGCATTTCCCAAGGATGGTTGGAACAACGTCTCCCATCAGATGTCATGTGACTTGATAAGCTCCCATCCAGTCGTGGGCTCCGTGCCCCCTGCCCTGGAACCCGACCAGAACATTGCAGCTCTCTCTACCAGTAGAGCCTGGTGGAAATGATTTCTCAGGGAGGCCATTGAAATATGTCCTGCCCTTTTTGTGCCTTGTCTTCTTGAGATACTTGCTCTTGGAATCTGGCCTCCACACTGTGAGGAAGCCCCGGCCACAGGCAGATGTCCCTCCAATAGCATCATCTGAGGTGCTGGCCAGAATTGTAGTCCCCAGGTGTGAGGTCGCCCTGGTCGTCACGTCTTTAGTTAAGGTCCCAGATACTGTGGCACAGAGACAAGCTGTTCTCCAGTGTCCTTAAATCTGACACCTACAGAACCCACGAGCCTAATAGAATAGTTACCGTGTCAGGAAACTCTGGGTGGTCTGCTTTACAGAGATAGAAGGCTGAGACCGCCCGCACACCTACCCGAATGGCCAAGATCATGAAACTACCAGAGGCAAGGCATGGATGGAAGTGGAATGTGCTGGTGGACGGAGTTGGGTGTACAGGACAGGGGACCAGGAGGGACATTGACTCATCTAAGACTTACTGCCTCAAGAGAAGGAAGCAACTCTCCACTGATTTTTTTTTTTTTGAAAACGCATAACAAGCTATTTCACTGGAAATAAGGCTCTGCTTTACTAAGAACCAGAATTCAACCTAACTAGAAACCAGAACCAGCCTCAGTAATTCGCTGAACTCAGGCGGAACCAGTTCTGAGTATCCTGCTTATTTTTAGTGACCCACACAGACCAAACCAAAGCTGTTTATAAAACCACGAATACGCGTACCCCATTCAAGTGACGACCAAATTGGGCTTCCCACTTTAAAAGTTGTCATAGCATGAACATAGTTTGCTATTCTTTAAATTAATCTGAAGGAAAGCCCTCTTAAACAAACGAGTCGTCATTTACACCTGTTGGGGTGCACACGCAGCCATTCAAAACTCATTGATTGATAAAATTATAAAAAGGACATTATTGATCTGGGTTGAGGAGGGACCCGTTGTGTCACCCCGAGGCTCCCAGTGTCCCGAGGGCTCTGTGTTCTGTAGGGCTGCACACACTATGCTTGTTACAGAGAGAGGGAAGGGGAGCAAGGAAAAGGGGCAGAGGGAGAAAGTCTGCCAGAGACGGCTCGCTCCCCACCGGAACTCGTGCCTGCCTTCACCTGGTGCGGAGCTGCTTCTGGTCCAGCTGGTGTGACCTTTGCTGCTCTCGTGAGCTCACGAGGCCTGGACTGGCCTCGCTGTGTGAGCAGAAGTGATCTGAACCCACAGGCTGCTAGGTCTGGATCTGGTTTGTCTCCACCAAGACCCGTGTTGCATTTGACTGCCTCCGTGGTGGTGGTGGTGGCTGGTGAGGCCTCTGCAGGTGATTGGTGATTGGTTCTTAGGAGGGGTGAATGCTGCTGTCATGGACTGGGTTAGTTACCTGGTTGCAGGTGTTAGGGAGGGAGGGCACCTGTCACGTGCTCTCTCTTCCCCATGTGATCGCTTGCCCTTCTGTGTTTTTTTTCCCATTAGGCAAATCAGTCTGAGGTCTTCTGGTGCCATGCTCTTGGACTTCCAGTCTCCAGAACTGTAATTCAAGTTATCCAGTCTCAGGCATTTTGTGATAGTAACAGGAAGTGAACTGAGAAGTGGGTCAATGCAGTTAGAAATGAACCTTCCCCACTTCTTCCCTGGCCTGCCAGCTCCAAGATTATTGAAGAAAACTCCAGGATCCTGGGAGATAGATGGTGGAGCCACCGGATAGAAGAAATGGGGTCTTGGCTCTGGTACATGGATGAAAGATGCTTGTTAACCAAGAATATTTATGGGAGACAAGGGAAAGAGGGTGACAAGCCTCTGGGATTGGGGGGTTACCTGTTAAAGCAGCTACTGTTACCCTACTATTGCACAATCAGAAGAGATAAAGCATACAGCATGCTGAACCCAGGGCCTGACAGACGGCAGTGATCAATGAATCTTCTCGTTTGCGTCTTTGAATGAAGGAAGGACGTCTGTCTGCCTGCGTATGAGAACCTCACACGATGTAGCAGTTCATTTATCTGCAATCCCCATGATCATCCCTGTGGGTCCCACATGCCTAAAGAAGTCTGTTTGCACTGTGGCTTAGACAGGTGCTTGGTGGGGTGAAGAGCCAATGAGTGACCGTGGCTGCTGGTGCAGAGCATGTGCGTCCTTCCAGATTCACAATATAGATATTTATACTCTCTAAGCATCACTGAAAGAAGAGAACGGCTTTGTGACAAAGCTGGATGCCTCATGGAAAGTCTCCTGTCTCAAGATGCAGTTTATCAGAGAACCAAGGGACATGCCAAGATCTCCCTGCTCCCGTCACGGTGGGGTAACAGGTGACCCAGGAGAGCGTAGCCCGCAGGCCCTGTGACCTGCTCCTGCCCTCTCTGCCCTGATGAAAATCCCAAGCACTTTTTAGAAAAGGAATATTCCATGCAAAAATGTTTCATTTTGACACAGTAAGAGCAGAAGTAAATTATAACAGTAATTTCATTTGTTTATTTTGAAATCTAATGTTTTAGGAATGTGAAATGTAACATAACACCTAATAGCCTGGCAAAAAGTTTAATTTCCTATTATAACTCCTCTTTATCTCACTCTTGTGTGTGATTAGATAAATTACTTTCAAACATTCTGATTTTATACAATTAATTTTTTTCTTTGTCAATAAAATCTAAGGGAGGCACCCAACTGTCTGAAGATAAGCTAAATATTAAACTAATTATTTGAATGCTGAAATGTTTTGTGATTGGCAGCCGGTGCTGAAGAACGGTGCCTTAACTGTTTTGCGGCTGTGACCAAAAGATCCAGTAAGAACAATTTTAGAGGAGGAAAAGTTTATTTGGCACTCAGGTTTTCAGAGGTCTCAGTCCACAGAGAGTCAACTCCATCGCTCTGTGTCCTAGGAAGGGCAGGACCTCATGGAGAAAGAGGGTGGCGGAGGAAGGCAGCTCAGGGCCTGGTATCAGGAAGGAGAGGGGGTGGAGGAGAAGGGAGGAGAGGGAGCTCTGCTCACCAAAAACCACGTAGGTACCCCAGGGGCACACCCCAGTCACCCCCTCCTCCAGCCACTGATGAGGTTAAAACCCTCACTACTGAATCATTTCACCTCTAAACTTTCTTGCATTGTCTCACACGTGAGCTTTGGGGAACATCTAATATCTAAACCACAACAAATGACACCTTTCCCTCTTCTTTTTCTCAAATTCTGTTGCACCAACTTTTGCTTGAAAAATTATTTTTAGGGTTCACTTTCTGGATACAGAAAAAACCCTCTGTGGGAAATGCTGGGTTGGAGCTGAACCTTCCATTTGTGCATCATCTACTGGCAGGTTTGTCCCCAGTGGGAGTCAGAGGAGGGGAGGGCGGGAGTGGCCTGGGAGTGGTCAGTGTTGCTTTGAGCCAGGACCCATAAAGGGCAGCTCCTGAGGGTGGAAGGACAGGGGGCAAGGACCGTAAACACAGTGTCCCCTAAACACAGGCCGGAGGCTTAGGGGCTGCGCCGAACAGTTTTTTGGAGCCCAAGTCCAGGGTCAGGAGAGAGGTGGAAAGGAGGCAGAGGGAAGCAGGGTAGCTTCAGCTCAGAGTGATAGCTGCCTCTCTTGGGCTGCCCGGAGGGAGAGGACGGGGAGGATTCGTCTGTCCCCAGGCCTCGCCATTGTTCACAGCTTGCCCTGTTTCCAAGCTATGAGCTTATTTGGTGGGTCCTGAGGCAGCCTGGACCTCGGCACAATGTAGTGCAGGGGGACGAGGCCCAGGTAGTAGGCAAGGCACGTCTGGCGTGCCCACTAGTGACCCGGGGGCCAGAAGCAGCTGTCACAGTAGGTGCTGGGCCTGCAGCACCAGCCGCAGTGGTCCTTCCTCCAGAACTGCAGGAAGTCCCGCCATGCCCAGGGCTGCCTCAGCCGGTTCTGTGGGTCTGAGATAGACCAGCGGCAAGTCCTCAGGGATGGGGCTTTCAGTTAAAGCTTCTGGAATGATAGGTCGAAATTCAACTTCTCGGAAGCACGTCCCGCACTCTGAGGTGCGGGACCCCTGGGGTGCAGGCCAAGCTCAGGCCTCCCAAGAACAGTGTCTCTGCCACTTCCCACTGGTGTTCGGCAATGCTGGCTTCATGGGCCCGGTAATGGCCAGGGAGGGAGGGCACTTTGTCAGCCGCACTTTAAGTTTAATGGTGTGCATGGGAAGGACGGTAACAAGCTCCTGGTGAAGGTGGACAGGGCGGGGCCGGGTGGGAAAGACCATCGCTGTACTGCTTCCCACCTTGGCTCCGTCTGCCCTGCCCATGTCAGGTTTGTGGTAATAGGACTAGTGGCATTTGGAAGTGCCCCTGGATGATCGGGGGATCGCTCATCCCTTCTCCATGTGGCAGAGGAACTGTCCATACACACTTTCCTCTCCACATCAAGGGGACAGGTGAGTTTTCATTTTTGACAATCTGGGGTCCCTGACTCTCCACTCTTCTAGGTATCTCGGGACAAAACAGCGGAGGGAAGGTGGGCCATGCCAGGAACTGAGGCTCACCCTCAGCTCCCGGAAATGTTAAAGGGGAGTTTAACTTAGGAAGGTTGAAACCTGCAGATCAGAAAACCATGAGCTTGGCAGCTTGAGACACTGAAAATATGTTCCAAACAGTTTCAGGAACTTTTTTGGTCCACTTCTGGTTTCATGGAGACATTTAGAAGGCAGAATATCTTAATTCCTAATCGGGGAAACCTGAGAGCTCCTCCTCTCTTCCTTTGGATCCCTCTTTACTCTGAAGCTCAACTTTCACACACAACTTGCTGGTAGCTGCTTCAACATCAAGGCCTTGCTCTGGACTTCTGGGGAGCTAGCGTTCTGTCCATGTAGCTCTGGGATGGATACCCTTGGTGGCTGGAGAATCTGCTCACACTGTTTCCCTGGATCTCCAGCCGGTTATCAGACTTGGTAGCTGAAGATGGTAGTTTTACAGGGTACAGATGACTTTACTGTAAGTGATGCATGGGGACAAAAGAAAAATGAAACACTCATAAACCCCAATCATGCTGTGTTAGTCAGCTTTTCATGACTGTGACTAAGAGACCTGAGAATAAACAACCGAGAGGAGGAAAGCTTTATTCTGACTCATGGCTTCAGCTGTCCCAGGCTGTGGTGGGCCAGCTCCACCGCTGTAGGCCTGAGTGGGCAGAGCATCATGGAAGCAGAGAGGGGCGGGAGAGAGGCGGGAGGGAGAGAGGGCAGAGGGGGAGGAAGATGGGCTGGAGGGGAGATAAATCCCTCCAGGGCATGCCCCAGTGACCTGCTTCCTCCAACTAGGCCTCACCTCCCAGTAGTCCATTCAGCTATCAATGGATTAATCCATCATATGGATTAATCCACTGATGAGGGTCAGAGCCCTCATGATCCAATCATTGCCTGAAAGCCCCACCTCTGAACCTTGGCACACTGGGGACCATGCTTTCAACATGAGACTCTGGGGAACATTCCAGGTCCAAACCACAACGCCTATGAACTTGGGAGGAGCATCCCCAGGAGTTTGTTCTTTGTGGCTGGAGAAGGTACTGATTCAACCGCTTAGTACTTTCAGGAGCATTTGCCTTTGATTTCTTTTAGTAACTCTGATGAACTTTTTTCTTCAAGATGAAATGCATTTCTTCTGTTTTCAAATGTATTGGTAGCAGGGTGTCTATGGTGTTTCCTTATTAAACATAGATATGTGTGGATTTGGATATTGATAATCAAATTTGGTGATGCAAATATAGGATTAATAATAGGTACATGTAGAAATTTTCACAGTAAGGTATTTTTAAAGAAGCATGTTTCTGAAGTGTCTAAATGCAGTGTTTGAAAAGTTACTTTTTGCTGATTTCTAACTTAATTGAATTTTGGCCCATGTGGTCTGTTAGATGGAAGTTCTATGAAAAATTTAAAAAATCTCTCTTACGGTGTAGTCAGTGCTTATACATACTCCATGAGTGGTTGAGAGCATTTGACTGCTCTGCTCTCCTGGTGTGGGACAGAGTGCACACATCTGTTGGGTCAAGCTTGTTAATTGCGTAGCTCAATCCTCCATAATTTCTTGACTGCTTTATTTATTCCCCCAAAAAGATATGCTTTACTCTCTCCCTCTGTTGATGGGTTTGATGACTTCTCCAAGAGTTCTGTGATTCTGATCTTACAGATGAGACTGTCCTACTCATCATAGCCAATGCAGCATCTCTTTGTCTTCCCAGTGGAGATCTTTGATCAGGAGGGAGAGCACCCTTCCACTCCTAACAGTGCTTTTGCTTACCTCTGTCTCATCTGATATCATTAAACTTCATCAGACTTTTTTCTGTCCTTTTAATTCTCATTTGTACACTAGTGTATCATGATGTTTTAGAGCAAAAATCTCAATCTGACATTTTCCTAATCTGCTAACTGGTGAATATTATCCTGTTTACATTTATCACTGGTATAGTCAGTATTTCTGGCATGATTTCTACTCTCTATTTCTTCTGCCTTTTTTGTGCTTTATCTATTTTCTTTCCATGTCTGCTTTTGGACTGATTGTTTAGATTTCATTTTCCTCTCTTAGTACTTTGTAAATCTCCACTCTGCCTTATTCTGTTGGTTACTACTCTTAAAATTTTATTTTTTTTATTTTCTTGTTTTTTTTTTTAAACTTTTTAAACAACTTGTATTTTATTTTATTTTAGCAAATGTTATCATTTAAATAACATTTAAAACATGTAACATGTAGTACATTCTATTTCCTTATGTGCATTTTATACATAAGATTTAAAAAACTAAGAAAATTTTGAAACATTTCAATGACCAATGTTTGTAACATTTTTCTTAATTTTGAAAATAAAAAGTTATTCAGGAATTTCATTAATTTCTAATAGTCTACTTTTTTATTCATTTAATTTTGATTCATTGAACACAAATGAAGTACAGCTATTGTTTCTCTGGTTGTACACAAAATAGAGTCACACCATTTGTGCATTCATACATGTACACAGGGCAATGATGTCTTCTGTCTCATTCTGTTATTATTCTTACCCCCGCACCCCGACCCCACCCTTCCCTTCCCTCTATGCTATCTATCCTTCCTCCATTCTTGCCTCCCTTCCACCTTGCATTATGCATCATCATTCACTTATCAGAGAGATCATTCAGCCTTTGGATTTTTGGGATTGGTTAACCTCACTTAGCATGACAGTCTCCAACATCATCCATTACCTACAAATGCCATAATTTTATTCTTCTTTATGGCTGAGTAATATTCCCTTGTGTATATATACTACAGTTTCTTTATCCATTCATCTATTGAAGGGCATCTAGGTTGGTTCTACCATCTAGCTATTGTGAATTGAGCAGCTATGAACATTGATGTGGCTGCGTCACTGTAGTAATCTGATTTTAAGTCCTTTGGGTATAGGCCAAGGAGTGGGATAGCTGGGTCAAATGGTGGATCCATTCCAAGTTTTCTAAGGAATCTCCACACTGCTTTCCAGAGTGGCTGCACCAACTTGCAATCCCACCAGCAATGTATGAGTGTGCCTTTTCCCCACATCCTCGCCAACACCTGTTAATATGCTCAAAGAGCTTAAGTCCAAACAAAAACAGAATCTTCTCTCTCTGAACAATGGTAGACCACAGAATACTTTAAATTCTATAACCCACCCCTTCTTACATATTATAATAGCTCACTATTTAGTTTTATGCTGATTTTAACCCACACATTGTCACTTTTACTTTGCAAATGTTTTAGATAGGAGGTCAGCAAACTTTTTCTGAGAAGGGCCAGATTTGCTGGCTGTAGGGTCTACATTACACTTACTCAATTCTGCCATTACTGTAGAAAAGCCAGAGAAAATCCATCAACAGATAAGAAGGGCCATGTTCCAATAAAACTTTATTTACAAAAAACAAGCAACAGGCCAGATTGATTGGTGATCTGTAGTTTGCCAACACTTGCCTGAGGTACTCTGATGTGGTTATTGTTTTCCTTGCTTACTGTTCCTTCAGAACCTTAGATTTCCCTTGTAGATCATCACCTTTTTCCTGACATATATCAGTTGAGCTGTCCTTTGAGTGAGCATCTGTTAGTCATAGACTCTGTCAGGATTTTTTTTATTTTGTTTCTAGTTACTGTTATTTCTTGGACATATTTTCTTGGAATCCTTTTTTTTGGTAAAAATAGTACAATTTATAATTTTTGTATTTATTTTCCATCTAAAGACCCATCCTGGTGAATTAGTTAAAAAAAAAATCCCAGACTAGTTTTTTTTTTTTTCACTATCTTCCCATTTTCATCATTATAAGGTTGTATTTCAGATTCTCACACTTCCTCAGGGCTGAGGCATTAATGAAAATAGGATCTCTTAGCACTTTAAAGTTATTACTCTATGCTATTTGGATTTTAGGGTTGCTGTTAAGGAATCCTGGAGGGAGTTTAATCACCACTGTTTTGCAGGTGATCTGTCATTTCTTCCTGGCTACTTTTAGGATTTCCTTTCTCTCTCTTCTTTTTGCTTGATTTCCTGTGTTGTGCCCTTAAATGCTCTTTTTATGGATCTTACCTTAGATTTGTCATAATTTCTGAATCTGCAGATTCATATCTTTCACTATTTTTGGAAAATGCCCAGCCATTACTTCTCTTAATTTTTGTATCCTGTAAACTTCTTCTTTTGGAACTTTGATTAGATGTATCATTAGATGTAACACTGTGTCATTCTTCTCTACTCTTCAAATTTCACATCTCTGTGTCTCTTTGTGCTGCATTCTGGGTAATCTCTTCCCATTCATTAATTCTCTTTTCAGGTGCATCTACTCAGGTCTTTAAACTAGGTTGAGTTCTGAATTGTAATAATTTTGGTTTCATATTTAGAAGTTATTTTTTATTTTTCCAACCTGCCTGGTTATTTCAGAAGGCAGCTGTGCTCACTGTTAGAGGATCAATGCCACATCACAGTTATTTTGGAAATCTCTTACTTTTTACTTTATCTTTTATTACTTTAAATATATTAAGTGTATCTATAAAAACTCTGTATCTGGTAGTTCTAACCCTTGAAGTTCTAGGACTCCACTGTTATTTGTGCTTCTCTTAATAAATGTGACCTTCTTCCTCATATCTTTTGTAATTTTTAATGGTGAGCTCATTTTTGACTGTTTTTTATTTTTGAGATTGCTGAAGGACCTGGGGTGGGAGTGATATATATATTTTTTTCCAGAACAGGATTTGTTTTTGTTTCAGAAAAAATCCCATTGGTAAGAGAACAGACAGGCAGATCCAGAATAGCAGAGAGTGCAGTTTCCTGGGGACTCCGTGACAAGAGCGTGGTCCTGGGAAGCAGCACAGCAGTGGGTCCTCATAATGTGGGTGGAAGGAGGGGGCTTACATTATGGTCAGCACAGAAGTGACTGTGTCCGGGTGGAAGTATACCTGTTTTTTCTCAAGCTAATATCAGGGACCTCCGCCCATTCCTGTTGCTGATGGACACCAGGGTCTAGGTGTAAGGCCCACATTCACTCCTATGGTCTTTGTCTGTTTATAGTGAGCGAGGACTCTGGGGGGAAACAGCATGCCAGGATACTCAGGGGCCATCACGCAATTGTGAAAGATGGCTGCAGATAGGTCAAGCTGAATCCCCGGGTGTTTTATTTCTGTGTGGTGCCTGGAGTGCACCAACATGGTGCCACTTGAGTCTCATAACTTACCTTGGGCCTTCCCGGACCAGTGAGCAAACCCACACCACACTCATGGAAGGACAGGGTTGTTCACACATGCTCAGTGGAGACCCCCTCCACCCTGCGCCAAGACAAACATGTCTTCTATTTGTGTTGGTTTCTTTGCTTCGGGAGGATTTCCTTTTTCTGAGCTCAGCTTTTCATTATGGGCATAGCTATTTTGGGCTCCTGGCTGGATGTGGAGAATCTGAGTCTTAGATCCAACTCTTTACCATGGACATATGGAAAACTTGGTCTTCTATTCCCTGCCAAGTCATTAAAGCCCAAGTCCAGGACACCGAGATCAGCCAGCACCCCAGGGCAGCTTTGGCTCAGGGATGTGATTACCACTCAACTTCATTGTGATTGCTGGGAACTTCTCTGAATTTCTTGTGAATTTTGCTGTGATATATCAGACCTCTTCATTTCCTAGTGAAAAGGACTCCCATCCTGGGAGTCTTTCCTGTGTTCCGTGTGCTCTTTGCTCCCTTTGTATTTTGCACTTAGAGTGAGCGCTAAGGCTCTGCTTGCCATTTGCCCACGTTGAGCACAGTCAGTGGTGTTGGTTCCGATAGACTCTCCTTGGTGCTGGAACCTTGTCTTCTTGCTGGAGACTGCAGAGTGAGGCTGAGAGAAGGCCTGAGGCCGGGAGGGAGGAGAGAAGCCGGAGGGGAGAGGGAGGGGGCTGGAATGTTTCCGGGCAGACCTCTTCTGCTTTCCTTCCTACAAGTCTGTCGAGAGGCCTGTCCTCGGCTCTCACTGAGGTCACTCCTGGGCCCCAGGTCATTTCCCCAGTTCCAGGCAGTCCTGGAATTTCACTCTGACCGCCATCTAGTCTGTTTAGTCTCCAGCCGACCTCACCCATCTCTCTCCAGGGGCTTCTTTTACACCATTCCCAGCGGGTGGAAGATGCAGAAGGTGAAACCCAGGGATTTTGGCCACAGTGTTTTGGACTGTGGGAAAGGAGGACAAAACTGGGTCTCTGTGTCCCTTTCCCTTCCAAGTCTCTCCCTCCCTCAGGAGATCTTGTCTTATTTATTTTCTTTACTGCATTGCTAAATCCCTGTTATTGCTGAAGGTAATTAGCTTTGAGCAATTATAATCATCCTCTATTCCCTCTCTAGCTTTCCTCCCAGCCAGGGAGAAGCAAAGGTGAGACATTGAGATTGTGGGGGAGGGTTTCAGTTTCGAAGCATTTTCTACCTCTTTTTCCCAGATCACCCACACAGCATCTCGGCCTACTTTAGAAATTGAGGTATTCATGAGATGTGTTAGGACTTTGTTCATCCACCATCTTTCTTCTGTTCTGTTTATTTATTTATTTTTTAAATTTTTTTGAGAAGATGGCTATAAGATGGGTGAATTTTTAGACCTAGAGTTCCAAAAAGGATTATGGTGTAAACTTACATCCTTTTGTTTTTAGATTACAGTGGCTTTAAATTTATTTTAGAATTGAATGTGTCAAGTTTGAGAGCTGAAGAAACTCTGATCCTGATTTCTTGGCTCATGCTATTTTAGCAGTGCATTTGAGAACCGGGTAGGTTATTCTGTGCGGAGTGAGCGCTTCAGAACCAGAGAGACTTAATTGGAGTTCTCACTCCACCACGTAGAGTGGTTTGAGTAAGTTGCTCTGGTGGTCTCAGCTTTGTCCTTCAGCATCCTTGCAACATACTGGGGTCATATGTGAATGAGACAAGGCTTGTTCTCTCTGCAAGGTCATTTTCAAGGACAGACTAAAAATAAACGATTCCTTCAAGTGGAGAATGCTCAGTCCAGTGGAAGGCTGCTCTGGGTGGTCCACAGAGGGCGACCAATCCTGACGGTGTTAGAGGAAGGTCAAGGGGAATGAGTGCTCACCTCTGCTGGGTGAGGATGCGCCCAACAAATAGCTGCTGGAGGAAGAACCAGGGAGGGGAGGTTGTGACATGGCTGTGACACCATGAAACTCGCTCACCCTCCATGTTTTCTGCACCCTCCATGAAGAGGTGAAATTTCTCCTTTTAGTATAGGTATAGGGGACGCTGGATGTGTTAAAGTTGAGACGCACCATGGTCAGATTTAGAAAATCACCTAGAAGATGGTGAAAGATGGTTGGAAAGCAGGTGGTGGATTGTACAAGTAGAGCATCGGGATCAGCCACCCCTGCAGGCTTCTCTTACAGCATGACCTTGGCACTCCTTCCACTGAGGAGTCTGGGCAGCCCATGGTACTGTGGCTTCCCAGCCAGATCGCAGAAGGCAATACAGCTTCCACCTGGGCCTCTTGGTGTGCTGGCTTTGGTATTCAGTCAGCATGCACTAAGGATGCCAAAGAATTTGTGGAGATATCTACATGGAGAAGAATTCAGGATCCCAACTGACAGCCACAGCTGAGAACCCTACAGACAGTGGGTGTCAACTTAGGAGCCATGAGAGTGCGCCATCTTGGAAGCGAATCCTCTAGCCTCTGGTGGAGCCACCCTAGCCAATGCCACATGGAACAGAGGGGGGCTTACCCTGCTAAGCCCTGTTGCACATTTGAGGGCAAAATAAAGGGTTGCTGTTGTTTTAAGACATTGTATTATGTGTTTTTTTTAAATAGAGCAATGGATAACTGACGTCAGGAGAGAGGATAAAGCAAGTGCATCTATTAGGGGATGTAAGTGTTCAGGAAAGAGATGATGAGGGCCTCAGCTAGGGCATCGATTAACTAATTGGACAGAGAATATGACATGTTAGGCACTGGGTTATGACAAGGGAATATAATATGAACTAAATGGGCAAAGTGCCTTTGCTGGAGAGGTTGACCAGCTGGTGGACAGAGGGGGTGAAGTGCAGCGGGCACCTCCTGAACTGCTTTGTTGTATTTACTGAGGCTGCGTGTTCTTCCCATCCAACATTAAGAGGCATTTAAGAAAGATAATGTGGGGCCGGGGTGTAGCTCGGTGGTAGGGCACATGCCCAGCACGCAGGAGCCCAGCAGCAGGAAAAGGCAAAAGCAAAACAAAGAAGACAAACCTAGGGAAAGGCATGATTAGGGGGTAATTGACATGCAGAGAGCATGCACACGACATTGGCTTTACTCTCTAAGCTCCTGTGAGTGAGTTAGGAAGGGGTTTTGGTCTTTGTCTCCATTAGAGAAAACCTTCATGTGGGCACTCTCCCTGCTCTCCTGGCACCATGTGATTTTAGTTCAAAGCGCAAAGTGCACGCTATTTGCATCAGCGCTTGTTCCTCTTTCTTTGAGGAGCAGAGTGGGAGGATTACCACGGTATTCCCTTCAAGTGCTTTCAGGCCCTGATCAAAGGAAAGGTTTTAGAGTCTTAGTTTGTCTGAGATTCAATATAAGACTATTCTAGGTTTGGGGTTTTGAGCAAATCAGTTTTGCTTAAACACCAGAAAGAAAGAGAACTAACCTGTGCATTGTAAACTACAAAGTCCTACACAAATACCCATTATGTTTATTTTAAAATGGAGTTTGGTATTAGTTGTATTCGGGGAATTAACCATTAACGAGGTCGCTTCACTTTAGATATAACTGCTTGTTCAATAATTCATGGAACAATTTATTCCAGCTCCTCTTCATCTCATTTTTGGCACAAGGAACTGCCCTTTCTTCCTCCTTCCCCTGACCACCACGACAAGGAGCCACCGTCACGCCCCGATTTGGCTTGCCAACAGTGCAATCTGGCTCTGGTCTCCACAGCTCTGCTGGGAATGACCTTGTGAGTCAGTGGCTTCTTGATGCCAGATTTTCTGAACTCCTCTTAAAGCTCCCTTGGCCCGGACTCTGCAGCGTTTGGTAGAATATGACTACCTCCCTGACCTGGAAACGCCGGGCTCTGGCAGCCGCGCGGACACGCTGTGCTTGTTCTCTGCTTCTGTTGCTGGTTTTCCTTCCACCTCCTTCTTCATCTGAAACGATGTCATGACCTGGGGCTCAGTGCTCCAGTTCCCTCCAGTCTCCCAAGATGCCATCGTCTGTCATTTCCAAGACTCCACCCATCCAAAGACCATCTCTATAGTCTGATGAGACTTGGAAAAACTTGTCTTCTGCCCTTGAAACCCAAATGTCTGGAAATCACTCTTTTTAAGGATGCAAAAATGAACAAACCCTAGTCTCTCATGGCAAAGAGCGTGTAGTTCTCTGTAAAGCAGAGTTGACAGGTTCACCGGGCTTCGCGAGCTGTGTCTTCTTCAGTCTGGACTTCCTCAGGAGTCCCAGCAGAGAGCAGCTACTTCATACTTGAAGTGGTGTGACCAGAGGTGGCCGTTTCCATTGCATTGAAGTGACCTTAGAACCAGGGAGGTTTAAGACCAACACCAAACAGGGCTTTCTGTCTTATTTAAGATGAGGGGAGAGCCCAGAAGGCAAAACTTCATGCCATCTGATCTCTAAGCACAAATGTAGCAGGTGGTGCTCCTTGGTCATCAGCAAGAAGAACGGAATGGACTCCAGCTAACTTCAGAGAGCAGAGTTGATTGAGACCATGGAGATGTCTCTTGGAATTGAAGAAAGAACGGAATAACTAGGCTTTCAAAACCTAAAGACAGCATCACCACTCTGGAAATCTGAGCAGTTGAAATACACAGACCATCACGTGCTGTTATGGTTTGGCCATGAGGTGTCCCCTGAAAGTCCTGTTAATGTAGGATCACTCAGAGGTGAAATGATTGGACCGTGAGAACTGTAGCCTAAGCAGTCCATCCAAGTTTGAATGGGCTGATTGGGTGGTACCTGTAGGCAGGTGGGGCATGGCTGGAGGAGGTGAGTTCCTGGGGGTGCCCTGGAAGGGTGCATCTGCCCTGTGATCCCTGCCTTCTCCCTTCTTTCTGCTTCCTACCTAGCTAAGAGCCGGGCAGCTTCCCCCCACGGCCCTTCCCCATGGCAGTCTGCCTCACCTCGGTCCCAGATCAATGGAATTGGCTGTCTGTGGACTGAGACCTCTGAACCCATAAGCCAAAATAAACTTTTCCTTCTCTAAGTTTTTCTTGTTAGGTGTTTTGGTCAGAGCGAAGCAAAAGTTGACTAAAACACATGCCCAGACCTACGACTGAAAGTAACTCACCAGAACCAGGAAGTGAATTAAACTCTGTAGGCAAGAGCAGGGCCACCCACCGTGATGGAAAAAGATGGATTAGGAATGGATGGTGCCTCATCCATAAGGGGCATTCAATAAAAAATTAGAATGAAGAAATAAACAAATCAGGTTGCTAGATTAATTAAATGACATCTAAGATCTCTATGAATTCTACTGAAATTCTTTTATAGACCAAGGTGAATCTTTCTGGGTGAGTCTGTCTGGCATGATGAGTAAATGCATTTCTGTCCACTGGGAAGGTAAGAATGCTATGAGAAGCTCTTATTGGGATTCAAACAGCGCCCTGGTCATCAGCAAACCACATGAAGATAAGCTCCAAAGAAACACCTACACGTCACACTGACGGGGCATTATGGGGTGCTGAGGGATGGCAGAGAGGATGCAGCGATGTTCCTTGGACATTGAACACTTGGGATTTGACAGTCTCACGTTCTCTGAATTTCTTTTAAGGCAGGATCCTGTCAGGGCTATATTTTACCACCCACTTTTGCTGTTTTCTTGTAAATGGCAGCGAACAGAAGAGGGGAAAGAGAGACACCTTGTTAATCAACTCGGTTCCAATTTTATAGCATCGGGCCCAGCGGGACACCCTGAGCTCTCAAGGGCAGGCCGGAAAACACACGCCTCGCACAAGTTAGAGACTGAGGAATTCAACAGGCGGCCAGCAGCCGGACTCCTGTCCAGCCGACCTTGACACGGTCTGGCTGCATTTGTCACCCAGAACACGGGATGGACAGCCCTATTGACCCTGCGACGCCTGGGCGTCTGGAGCCTAGTTTTTGTATGTCCTTTGTTTGGTGGTGCCAACTTCTAGGCACCAATTTCTCTTGTTTGCAGAACAGACAAGCCCAAATTAGTGGCCTTAGAGCAACTATGTATTTGGCTCTCACAAGTGGCTCCCACTTGGGGTCTCTCAAGCACTGTGGTCAGATGCTGGCTGGGGCTGGGGTCTCTTGAGGTTCACCTGGGGCTCGTGCACCTAGTGCCTCAGTGGGACCTGCTGGGCCCACTGGCGAGGCGAGCATCTCCTTCCACGTGGCCTCTCCCTGGGGCGAGCCCAGCTTCCCCACGGCAGGGCCGCTCTAGAGTAGGGAGGGTCCTCCGAGATCCCCCCAAACCATGAAGTCACCAGGCCTTGCACGACCTGCGCTCAGAAGCCACTCACAGTCACCTGAGTTATAAAGGAAGTAGTGGGGCCTTTGAAGGTTCAGGAACAGGGGGTTCCTGTGACTATTTGCCAGCTTGCACATCAGGGAGTGGTCAGAGCTGGGCTGGGACAGGCTGTCTGCTGTCCCTCTGCACACTCTTTGCTCTCTGCACCCTGGAGTCTCTCTGCTCCTCACGTTTGCCCTGTTCCCTGGCTCCACAGGCACCTGCCAGCCTCCCCCAGCCACACTGCTCCTCTCGTCCTGCCCCTTGGCCTAGGCCATTGTCACCCCCAGGTATCACACAGAGACCACTCCTTCAGGGAAGCAGGCCAGACTGCCTCTTCTCTTGCAAACCCTCAAGGAAGTGGGCTCCTTCCCTTCCTGACATCAATGGCCATTTGTATCCATTGGCTGAGTATCCCTCATCCCAAATGGTTGGGACAGGAAGTGTTTCCGATCCCAGGTTCTTTCAGCTCTTGGAATACTTGTACATGCCCAATGAGACCTCTTGAAGATGGGAGCTGATTCTAGACGTGAACTTCTCTATGCTTCACGCACACTTTGCACCCGTAGCTCATAAGAGCATGCGATTGTGATATTTCCAGCACCCTTGTGTTTTGACTGTGACGTTGAGTTGGAGGTGAAATTTCCACTTGTGTCGTCAGGTCAGTGCTCAAAAATTCTTGGATTTTGGAGCATTTCGGATTTCAGGGTTTTGGGTTGGGAATGCTCAAACCCTGCTTACATCTGCTGCAGGATGATTGGCTAACGGGTGCCTCCTCCACAAGACGTAAGGCCGTTCCAAAGAGCCGTGAGCCTGCTCTGCATGTCTTTTTTTCTTTAACCAATATATGTCTTCTACTCTTCGCACACAGTGTGGCTGCCTGCGACTCTCTGCTGAATGAATGAATGAGTGAATGAATGAATGAGCCTCCTTTTCAAGCTGCCAGGCCATCTATGGCTGCTTCTTCAAGATCATCCGCTTATCATATTGGAAACAAATCTGCTGATGGAGGGAAGATTTTGTTGCGTTTTAAGAGCAGGAGAGAGGAGGAGTAATTTGGGTGGGACTTTCAGAGATGTCACCTTCTTACTGGGACACAAAGGGTGGAGTGTGGTGGATTGAATTCCATAGGATTCCTGAGGCCTGAGGACAGAGAAACAGATTAGTGAGCTCTTGTCTCAGCCAAGAACGGAGAATGGTGTCCCATTTGGTGGCTGAGCAGGGGATCTGGACAGGAAGGAGTGGTTGGCTCTGGCAGGCGGCAGGTGGGGTGTTAAGCAGCAGAACTGGGGTGAGTCTGGTCAGAAGTACCCGTGGACACACAGCACGTGCTGGAGGCTCAGACACGGGGATGTGGCCGCGCCACTCTGCAGGGAGGCTGAGGCACTGCGGGAGGAGCCCAGGTGCCTGTGGTTCTCTGGTCTCTGGGTCGCACTCTGCCTTATTACCCAGGTGATGCGACTCAGCCTCTACCCCGCTTCTCTGCAGCAAGGCTGGTATTTCTCTCCCGGTGCAGGGTGTGCTGGGTGGCTCTGGTTCTGTGTCCCTCTGAATGTCGCTGGCTGTCTGTGGCTACCGTGCCCTCCTTGTTATCTCACCTCAAGCACTCCAGCTCTCCCACTCCAGGGCAGATACCCCAAGAAAATGGAATAGGCATGTTGGGGAGACGCCCACCTTCCCATGTCCAGTGCCCACTGCTCACAGTGGCCAGACAGAATCAACCCCGTGTCATCGCTAAAGGGAGTGTGAAGGGTAAAGAAATGTGGTCCAGATACACCCGGGACACCCTTCAGCCACCACAAGGATGAAACCCTGTCATTTGTGACAACCTGGGCGGACTTGGAGGACCTAGGTGAATACAATCAGCCAGGCACAGAAAGGAGACTGAATGACCTCACCTACACGGAGAATCCAAAAGCTGGTTTTCAGAGAGAGCAGACGGGTTAGCAGGGGCTCACGTGGTCAGGAGCAGGGGCCCGAGGAAGCGTTGGTGGGGACGTATGATTACA
Organism: Glaucomys volans; assembly: GCA_020662805.1. NCBI lineage: Eukaryota > Metazoa > Chordata > Mammalia > Rodentia > Sciuridae > Glaucomys > Glaucomys volans. The sequence goes on along the minus strand of JAJEJO010003579.1, from coordinate 830,793 downwards.
GTTCAGTAGGAGGAAAGAAAACCGTCCAGAATATGCACATTTAGGGAGAGACGAAGTAGGTAAGCCATGGCTGGCCGGGGTCGGGGACAGGATAGGGCAAAGGGAGATGGGGGATGGCTGCAGATGGTTATGGACTTTCTTCACTGGGTGGTGAAAGTGTTGAGATGGAAACACTGAGAGCCACCGGGTGGTGCCCTGGAAATGGTGAACAGTCACCACCTGCTGTGATTTGGATCTTAATCACCCCCACAGGCCCAGTGACCTGTCACTGCCTGAGGCACTGTTGGGAGGAGGTGGCACCGTCAGGAGGTGTGTCCTGAGGGAAGGTTATGGGGGTCTGTCCTTGAAGGAGACGCAGGGCCCCCACCCCTTTCTAGCTCTCTCTCCCCAGCTGCCCCGAGAAGAGCAGCTTGGCTGCCCTGTGTGCTCCCCCCATGACGCTCTGCCTCTCCACAGGCCCAAATGCAATGGGGTCAACAAACCATGGACTGAAACCCTGAGCCAACACAAGTCTTTCCTCTTTTTAAGTTGATTTCCTCAGGTGTTTTGTTATAGTAGCAGAGAGCTGACTCCTTAGCTCCCTTCAGCCTTTCAGCACCTACAGCTGACTTCGCTAGAGAATTTGGGGCAGGGAGCACAGGGCAGGAAACAGCTTAAAACTACAGAGTAGATGTTGCTGTCCCTAAAAGTTATTGGGAAACCCTCATCCTGGGAAGCCCCCTTACAAGGGATATTTCTCCTTGATTTCAGCCAAATGTTCTTTTTTCTTTTTTCTTTTGGTGGGGTCTGGAGCCTTCCCAGAGCCAGGATCCAGCACCAGTGATTACAACTGCCTCAGTCCCCACTAAAATTCTCGGCGCCTGCCAAGTGAAAACTTCAAGTCTCTTCACACTAAAAACACATAATTTAAAAATCTTATGCCAAGGTGCCTTCTACAGAGAAAATGCCTGTAATGAAGAGAAACTTAAGCTCTTTATTCTGCCTCTTCCATCTAGATTCCTTCTGTATGCCCAGAGGCTCACGGAAGGGCCCGGGTTAGCCAGGTCTTCGTGCATTCACGTTGGGCGCCGTGGTGGGCTGGTGGGACAGCCAGAAAACCTGCGGGTCTCTGCTTCCTTCAGCTGTGTGGCCCCCCTCCATGGTTCTCTCCCTAGTGCTCTCCCCTTGACCGAAAATCAAGTTGGTCCAGGGAAACGTGCCCGTCTCCAGCCAGCTCCCTGGGCAGCCTGGTCCCAGCAGTACGTAGACCCCCTGCACTGGCAGCCTGGGGCCACCTTGTCTGCTCTGTCCCCTCCTCTCACACCCCTTCTCCATGCTCCCCAGAGGTCGTCAGTCCTTCCTTTAGTCCTGATGTGAAAGTGTCAGTTCAGGTGTTCTGTCCGTCACAGTGACGGAGAGCGAGCACACACCTCCCCTTCAAGTTCACAGCACCACCGACCTCCGCCCGCTTCACTGGAGGAGGTGCTGGACAGATCCGTGGGGCTGAACCGGGCTTTGAAGCCCAGAATCTGTGTTGGCAGTTGAAATGAATCCCACTCAACCCGTCCACTCAAAGTCCTGTCTGGTTTTGTCCCTGCCTGACTCCAAAGTGAAGACTCTCAGGGATTTTAAGGACAGCGGCATGCCTCCAAGATGTGACTCTGGCAGTGGGTATCCTGGACCTGAACAGAGCGATTGCTTAATTGTAATCCATTGTGTATTTTTAAAATTAAGATTTATGATAAACCCACAGGAATTTGTTGAATTATTAGCTGTCTAGGTTCAGGCTACAAAAGAAAAGCATGGGAATTTGCACCTGTCAGAGAGGGAATCCCTGGCTGGGAGGAGAGGCTTGAGGCTGGTGGGGACTGCCCAGCACCTGGAGGAGGGGCAGGGGCTTCGACCACCAGAAGCAGCTTAGAGCCCTTGCCCACTTCTGCTCCCAGGTCTGACAGCTGTCTTAGGAGTCTCCCTCTTTTCTAAATGCAAACAGTTAAACAGTGTTTCCCTTACTGCTAATGATATGATGACGTCAGAGCTATGAATTTAAATTGTTTAAGAAAAGTACAACTTGCAAACGAAATGTAATCTGCAACTTCATCAGTATGTTGCTTATTTTTAGGAATTCACAAAACTTTTTCATGGAAAAATACAAGAGATTTTAGAAATGGATTTATTTTATTGCATCAATTTATTTTGTTTTGTTTAATTACCAGCACTGCAATAGAAGAGCATATTTTTTATTGTTTCAAATACAGGCATCATTGTTGATGTGCCAGTGGGGATCAGAGATGTCTGATGATCATGGAAGCTGAGCCCAGGCAAAGTGATCTTCAGAATCATTGGGAAAAACTTTGAGTTTTAAAAGGAACTTAAATTTTTTTTTTTTTAGAACTTTAAAAACTTGCTCTCAGTTACAAATGAATAGAGAAATAAAAAGTAGAAAGACAGTTTTTGGGTATATTATCCTTTAAAACTTTAGAAATGTTGAGAATAAAAGTGACTTCTTTGTAGAAACTTATCAGAAGCAGTTTGGACAATGGTCACCTTTTTATTGTGTATCTGTCACCGCCCAGAGAGAGCAGCTTGGTGCACTGTTGCAACACTTTCGAGTTTGCATCAGCTTTCAACTTTTACCCTTTGTGTTTTCAGTGTCTCGAAATGGATCTGACAGCGCCTTTGACGTGAGCTAGGCCAGCGCCACTCCCTCCAGGATCCTTTCCTTCTCTGTGTCAATCCTTCCTCTCATGTTGATAAGTCTGCCTCCGCCAAATTCTCTGGCTCCTTGTGTGGCATCTCTAGGGCAGATGGGCCAACATCCCTGTGGTTGGTTATTTGTTCTGTGACTCCATTTACGTTAAAATCAAATTTTCCTTCTATTATTATCATTGTTTGTAGCACTTTTTTCCTTCTTCCTCTTCTCCTTTTTTCCCTTACACTGGGGATTGAACCTGTAACCTCGCACATGTTGGGCAAGCAGTCTGGCATCTCCCACTGAGCCACATCCCAAGTCCTTTTTTTTTTATTTGTTCCTATTAGCCACACATGACAGTAGAATGCATTTTGACACATCACACATAAATGGACTATAACTTCTCATTCTTCTGGTTGTATGTGGTGTAGAATTATGCCAGTCATGTAGTCATATATGCACATAGGGTTATAATGTCTGGTTCATTCTATTATCCTTCCTACCTCTCTACCCCTCCCCTCCTTTCACTCCCCTCTGTCTAAACCAAAGAACCTCTATTCTTCCCTAGCCACCCAACCTTCTTGTGAATTAGCATCTGCATCTCGGAGAAAACATTTGGCCTTTTTTTCTTTGGGATTGGCTTATTTTGCCTAGCATGATATTCTCCAGCTCCATCCATTTATCGGCAAATGCCATAATTTCATTCTTTTTAAAGGCTGAGTAACATTCCATTGTGTATACATATCACATTTTTTATATCCATTCATCTGTTGAAGGACACCTAGGTTGGTTCCATAGTTTAGCTATTGTGAATTGAGCTGCTATAAACATTGATGTGGCTGCATCACTGTAGTGTGCTGATTTTAAGTCCTTTGGGTATAAACTGGGAAGTGGGATAACTGGGTCAAGTGGTGGGTCCATTCCAAGTTTTCTTAGGAATCTCCATACTGCCTTCCATAGTGGTCGTACCAATTTGCAGTCCCACCAGCAATGTGTGAGTGTGCCTTTTCTGCACATCCTCATCAACGTTGATTGCTGTTTGTATTCTTGATCATCGCCATTCTGACTGGAGTCAGATGAAATCCCAGTGTAGTTTTGATCTGCATTTCTCTGATTGCTAGAGATATTGAACATTTTTTTCATATATTTGTTGATCCATTATATTTCTTCTTCTGTGAAGTGTGTTCAGTTCCTTAGCCCATTTATTGATTGGATTATTTGTTTTTCTGGTCTTAACTTTTCTGAGTTCTTTATATATACTGGAGATTAAGGCTCTATCAAAGGTGCATATGGTAAAGATTTTCTCCCATTTGTAGGTTCTCTCTTCACAATCTTGATTTTTTTCTTTGCTGAAATGAAGTGTTTTAGTTTGATTCCATCCCATTTATTGATTCTTGATTTTACTTCTTATGCTTTAGGAGTTGTGTTAAGGAAGTCAGGTCCTAAGCCAACATGGTGGAGAGTTGGGCCTACATTTTCTTCTATTAGGGGCAGAGTCTCTGGTCTAGTCCTAAGTCCTTGATCAACTTTGAGTTGAGTTCTACGCAAGGTGAGAGATAGGAGTTCAATTTCGTTCTACTATATATGGATTTCCAGTGTTCCCAGCACCATTTGTTGAAGAGGCTGTCTTTTCTCCAAGGTGTGTTTTTGGTACCTTTGTCTAGTATAAGATAACTGTACTTGTGTGGGTTTGTCTCTGTGTCTTCTATTCTCTACCATTGGTCTTCATGTCTGTTTTGGTGCCAATACCATGCTGATTTTATCACTATAGTTCTATAGTATAACTTAAGGTCTGGTATTGTGGTGTCTCCTGCTTCACTTTCCATGCTAAGGATTGCCTTGGCTATTCTGGGTCTCTTATTTTTCCAAATGAATTTCATGATTGCTTTTTCTATTTCTATGAAGAATGTCATTGGGATTTTAATAGGAATTGCATTAAATCTGTATAACATTTTGGGTAGATGGCCATTTTGACAATGTTAATTCTGCCTATCCAAGAGCACGGGAGATCTTTCCATCTTCTAAGGTCTTCTTAAATTTCTTTCTTTAGTGTTCTGTAGTTTTCATTGTAGAGGTAATTCACCTCTTTTGTTAGATTGATTCCCAAATACTTTTTTTGAGGCTATTGCAAATGGGGTAATTTTCCTAATTTCTCTTTTAGTGGATTCATCACTGACATATAGGAACACATTTGATTTATGGGTGTTAATTGTATATCCTGCTACTTTGCTGAATTCATTTATTCTAGAAGCTTTTTGGTGGAATTTTTTGTGTCTTCTAAATATAGAATCACGTTGTTGGTAAATAGTGATAGTTTGAGTTCTTTTCCTATTTGTATTCCTTTAATTTCTTTCTTCCATCTAATTGCTCTCTGGCTAGAGTTTCAAGGATGATGTTGAATAAAAGTGGTGAAACAGGGCATCTTTGTCTTGTTTCAGTTCTTAGAGGGAAAGCTTTCAATTTTTCCCATTTAAAATGATGTTGACCTTGGGTTTAGTATATATAGCTTTTACAATATTGGGGTATGTTCCTATGATCACGTTTTGAACATGAAGGGGTGCTGTTTTGTGAAATACTTTTTCTGCATTTATTGAGATAATCATGGTTCTTGTCTTTAAGTTTATGGATGTGATGAATTATGTTTATTGATTTCCAACTTTGCATCCCTAGGATGAACCCCACTTGATCATGGTGAACTATGCTTTTAATATGTTTTTGTATGTCATTTTCCAGAATTTTATTGAGAATTTTTGCATCTATGTTCATCAGGGATAATGATCTGAAGTTTTCTTTCATTGATGTGTCTTTGTGTGGTTTTGGTGTGGGGGTGATACTTACTTCATAGAATGAGTTTAGAAAGGTTCCCTCCTTTTCTATTTCATGGAATAATTTGAGGAGGAATGGTGTGAATTCTTCTTTGAAGGTCTTGTAGAACTCAGCTGAGAGTCTGTCTGGTCCTGGGCTTTTCTTAATAGGTAGAGTTTTGATGGCTTTTTCTATTTCATTGTTCGAAATTGACCTGTTTAAATTGTGTATGTCCTCCTGGGTCAGTTTGGGTAGGTCAGTTGTCTCTAGAAATTTGTTGATGTCTTCAAGACTTTATTTTATTGGAGTATAAATTTTCAAAATAGTTTCTGATTATCTTCTGTAGTTCAGTAGTATCTGTCATGTTATTTCCTTTTTCATCACGAATCTTCATTGCCTGAGGTTCTGTCTTCCAAGTGATCTAGTCTGTTGGTGATGCTTTCCATTGAATTTTTAATTTGGTTTATTGCTTCCTTCATTTTAAGGATTTCTGCTTATTTCTTTTCAGAATCTCTATTTCTTTGTTGAAGTGATTTTTCACTTCCTATGTTTTCTCTGATTTTACTCCTTTACGTCACAGGTAAGCTTAATGATATGCATTTTAAAGTCCTTCTGACATTTTTTCCACTCTGGTGTGAATGGATTCTACTATTGGAGCATTTTGATTTGTTTGGGGTGATTTGTTCCCTTGTTTTTTCTGCTGTTTGTGTGTCTACCCATCTAGCAATGTGGATATGAGGCAGTACAATTTCTTCCCTGTAGACTTATAATGTCCCTGAGAGTTTCCAGTACCTCACCTTTAAGGGGGTGACAAATAATAACAGCGCCCAATGCAAATGATATACAGCATTACACCAAAGAGCTCCCACTACGATGTCTACAGTTTTGTCACAATAAATAGAAATGATGTGTTCAATTATTATCTATAATATAAACAGTAAGTTTTCAAAAATATTTACAATTTCAAATGGTGGACAAAAAGAAAACAGAAGTGGTGTAGGATGTGATGATTATGAGGAAGGAGGAGAGAAGATAGAAATAAAAAATTATAGGAAGAGTTGGGGAGGAATTAATAGAGGTTAGCTGTTAGCCGGAGAAAAGAGGGAAAGAAAGTCCAGGGAAACAGATAAGTGAGAGGAAAATGTATATAAAGTAAAACTTTAAAAAAAAGAAAAAATTAAAAATAGAAAGAAAAAAGTGAAGATAAAAGAATACAAAAAAACGGAACTGAAATATGCTATTCAGAGAACCCAGTCCTCAATAAACTGATTCGTGAAAATACTTGGTTTCAAAAATGGTAGAAATGTGGGACAGAAAAGAAAAAAAAAGTATCTCAATGAAAAATTGAACAGTTGTTTCCGTTGCTGTTCAAAAGTTTCTCAGCTTCTGTTCTCAGCAGTTAGGTGGGATTGTCTGGAGTGTGATGCTAGCTCCATCCTCAAGATGGTTGGGGTTGCAAGGTGAGAGAGTTAGTCCTGGAGAAGAAGCTCCTGAAGGTGGGGTGTAGGCTTAGATATGCTCTGGTTTCTTCGCTGGGTGCAAATTGGTCTGGAGACTTTAAGTCAGTGCACCTCCTCGGCCCAGCAGTTGCCGGTCCATGTTGGAATCCTCTTTGGGTTCCACTTGTGGGGTGTAGGAGCCTGTTCTTAGCTCACTACATCACCTGCAGACCCCACAGTTCCTGGTGTCTGATTCATTCTCCAAACTTAATCTCTCCTGCCCCTGCCCTTTCAAATTCCTGGTCAGACACTTCTCTCCCAGCTGGTTTGGTGAGCAGCCAGGAGTGGGTAAGCCAGGTGGATTTCCTTGACCAGTATTCCCTTGTGTAAATCTCTCTCCATGCTTGATTTCCTCCTGGTCACTTAGGCACAGTCTTTGTCACACAGTGTGGGTTTTCCTGGCTTGTTTTTCAGGCTAGCAGTAATTGGCTTCCCAGGCTTTTGGTCCCTGAGCTGTGACAGCAGAATCATTCCTTCCTCTGTCCTTTGAGCATGCCTATGAGATAGATGGCAGCTTCCCTCCATACATGGATACTGTGCAGCACAGCTGTTTTTTCAAGCAGTGTCTCTGATCTCTAAGGTCTTTGTATCCTGACATGCCTCAGTCTTCCTGAGAATGGGGTTCCTTTAATTCCTTTATTGCTTTACTGTATTAACGTAGGGACTGCTCTGGTTTGTGACTCTAGCCACTGTCATGGCTGTGGGGTTGGGGGATCTTTCATCCTTATTTTATTATACAAGATCTCCTGAGTCCCTGATCTGTTTTGAGTGCCCAATATTAAATTCCAGTAAAGTTGCCCCTAATTCTTGATCATTCACCCACCTTGTTGAAACTGCCTGTCTGCTCTTGGTTCACACTATGGAACCACAAGGGAAGCAACCCCTCCACTCACCATCTTGCTGCCTCGACCCCAAGTCCTTTTTATTTTGAGATAGGGTCTTGCCACATTGCCAAGACTGGCCTTGAACTTGAGATACTCCTGCCTCAGCCTCCTGAATGTCTGGGACTATAGGTGTGTGCCCTGGTGCCCTGCTGCACTTGGTTCTTGGTGGCCACCTCTCTCTTTCACTTATTCACTTTTGTAAAATGTCACATAGGCCTGCCACTGGGACATATGGGGCCACATGACCACACACATGACTGGCTGTGTGTGAGCTGAGTGCAGATGGCAGTGGCAGGTCACTAACAGGCTTTGGAAGGAGACAAGGGATTGCTCACTGATCACACGATTTGCAGACTGAAGAGCATGCTAAAATGTGAACACTAATGTATTTATGTACAGTTCACAGTTACACAGCAGTAACAAGAGGCGTTTGGTGTAAGATATCCCTTTGTGAACTAGAAACTAAGCACTGTTCATAACCTGAGGAAATTTCTCATGACCTTCAAACAGTGATTTGCCATTTGAATAGGTATATAATCTGCAAATTTCCAGACAGTTGTTCAACATGCATTTGTGCCCACCCTCCTCCCCTGGGTCTGGAGGCAATGACATGAATTTCAACATTTTTGCAAATGGCTTATTCATCCTTGGTTTAGATGGTTGGAGTCCAGGAGGAGTTAGAGGTAACTTAACCTCTAGGTAACCACTACCTAATGGGAACTAGGAGCTAATATTACATTTGTTCAGTTATTTATACAAAAATGAATTTATCATAGATACTACCCATTGCAATTTAATAGAAAAGTTCAAGATCATAAATTACTGCCAAACGTCATTAGTTATAGATTCTGCATTTGAAAATTCACTGACTTGCTAAAATCTATTTGCAACCCCTCAAATCAATACTTCCTCCACTTTCATGGTCCTTTAAAGACCTGTACAGAGTGACGATAATCAGAGTTGGGTGATGTTCATACCCCCAGCAGGGCCATAGAGGCCACGTTCCTCCTGGTTCAGGTTCACACAGAGGTGGCCGAGGAGGGGGTCAGGAGGGAACAGGGCAGTGTGGGGCAGGGTGCTCCAGCCCCAGGTCAATTGCACAGGTTTGATTCCCAAATCCTGCACTTGTCAGGGGGTGGCCTCTGTCCAGTCATTGAGCACTTCCAAATCTCGTTTTCTTTCTTTTAAACTTAAAGAAAGGAACCTACCAGGATGAGTTGCTTTTAGAGTTTGAGGCTGTAATCTGTGTGGCTGTGCATCTACAGGTACGTATTTCCTCCGGGAGCAGCAGTTCAGCATGTGTAATTCAGTGTTCCCTGCAACTTTCCAGAACATCACCACCAGGAATAACGAGAACTGACAGTACGTCTTAACACATAATTACCTGTTAAAATTGTTATTAACTCATTTTCTGGCTATTGGGAATTGGGTCTTTACAATTAAAAAACCCTGAATTCCTATTGATATGCCACAAGGACTCAAAGCATTCAAATGTATTTCCACAAACACCAGCTGACCCTCTGTAGCAACATTGTAAGGCAGACAGGGTTTTGGTTTAAAGGAAAAGCTCTTGACATCACACTTACCTGCCCTGAAGATGCTGTGCCTGGCCAATGTGAGGAAGGGACCCCACAGTCCTGGGCTCCTTGCTCTCTGCTGCCTCTCCTCATCTAGCAGAAGATATAGTTTTGTTCTTAGAGTCTAATATCACTTCCTTCCCTCATCATCTTTTTTATGAAAACTTTCAAACACACAGAAATGTTGAGTGAGTCACATATTGAAATACCTGGACACTTGTCACTTGGACTTAGCAGAGGTCATGATTTCCATGTTTCCTTTATTAAGCCTGCATGTGAATATATTCCCATAGATTGTCCTGAACAAATTGTAAGTTGTAAAGATCATGGCATTGTATCCCAAATTATTTCATTACACATGTCCTAGGTAGGAACAAAAGATTCCCCCACAAAAAGGGGACACTTATACACTGTTGTAAATCACTACACACTATGGATATCGCATGGAAGTTCTCAGAACACTAGTATGGAACCACCCTATGACCCAGCTATGCCACTACTCCATGTTTATACAAAATAACCGAAGGCAGCGCACTCTGGTTCACGCACAACAGTGTTTATAACAGTGCAATGCACAATGGCCAGTTCATGGAATGAGCCTGGGTGTCTGTCAACAGCTGACGGGGTAAAGAAAATGTGGTTCAGATCCATAGTAGAGTTTTACTCAATCACAAGAAGAATGGAATTATGGCATGTGTTTGTGAATGGGTGGAACTGGAGAACATCATGTTAAGTGAAATAAGCCAGACTCTGAAAGTCAGAGTTGAATGTTTTCTCTCATATGTATACGTTAGGAAAAGGGGAAAAAAGGATCTCATAAAAATATAAAGGAGACCCCTAAATTCGAGGAAGGAGACTGGGGGAGGGAGGAGGAGAGGGAAAGGGGAGATGAATGAAGGGAATTTACTGAACTGTGTTATGTGCAGATATGAATACATTTACATTGAGTCCCATTATTACATATAATTACAATGCACCAATAAAAAAGTTACAAAAGAATGCTTGTAAGACTACTATTGAATAAATACATAAAACATTAAAAAATCCCCTACAAAGACAATACCATGATCACACCTGTGACATTTCTAATAATTATCTGATATGATCTAATATTCAATCAATATTCAAATTTTCTCCTCAAATATCATTTGCAGCTGATTTGGGGACCAAAACAAATCAGTCAAGAGTTGTACTTTGCACTTTGTTATCTTGTCTCTCTGAACTTCTGTGATTTAGGACAGACCCCGACTTTTGTTAACATGGCATCATTTTTTTTAAGTTCGCATCTACAATTACTTCCATGTCACACATCAGCATTAAATAGGGATCTGGGTTTGAGTCCTAGCCCCAGCTGAGCACATTCCAGGCCAAATAACCAATGAAAACTTTTGTGTCTCGGGAGCTAGAAAAGCTTTAAAAAGGTAAAATGCACATAAAATTGCTTTGCAAATTGTAAGGTCTTAATATCTGAGTTAATTTTTAAATCTTTTTTCAGTAAGGGGGAGTGATCCCAGGAGCATTCTACCACTGAGTTACACTAATATCTCTTTATTTTTATTTTCTATTTTGAGACAGGGTCTTGCTGAATTGTCCAGGTTGGTCTCAGATTTGTGATCCTCCTGCCTCAGCCTCTGGAGTCACTGAGATTACAGATGTGCTCCACCATGCCTGGAAGTTTCAGTTATTTTTAATGCCATTATTTTAAGAGCTATTTTGAAAGCCAGACTGTTATCGTTTTATTACATGATGGTTGTAACCCATTAATGCAACTTTAAAAATTGGATCAATAAGCTGTTTATAATAAAAATAATTAGCAACCTCTGTATTAATTAAAGCTCACTTGAACTTCTATCTCTTCCACCTTTAGCCATTCTGAGTACAAAGAGAAGGTACTGAAGTGCATTCTCATATTATCACTGGGATTTAAAACCAAAGGGTGAGGTTGTTAGCCCTGGGTCCCCAGACTGCCTCCCAGAGCCCACGTTCCTGCTGGATGCTGTAAGAACTCCCAGCTCTGGCATTTTTGCTGAGATCCTGGCAGCTGGGCTCTGCCCCCAGAATAAATTCCTACAGGACTTTTGCTATTTCCCAAGGAGGAGTGATGGGGATGGGATTTTCTATGCTGTCAGAAATAATGAAGAACTGAAAGCATGAAAGCAATATTTTGAAGAGATTGGTGATCCCTGAGAGTCAAGAATGTAATGAGGAATGCCTGTCACTGCCTTGGCTTATTATCTGGAGTTTCTGGAGTGCAGCGCAGGGAGGGGAAACCCAGCAAGAGCCCAGCAGACTCCCTGAGTTGAAAAGATGGACAGAGAGTTCAGGGGGACCTACAAGGCTGGAATCAACAGGGCAGAGTGCTGGAAAGAGAGAGCTGGAAGGCAAGAGAAGCCTGGAGAGGTGAGAGGCTCCCCCTTCAGTGTTCAGTGGAGTGCTGGTGAGTGCATGCCTACCAGGACACTGAGCAGTTCCTGAGCTCCCACGGGGCAGGAAAGTGCCTGCTTCCACCAGCCAGACCAGAAAAATGGAACACTAGGCAGAGTACTCAGGAAGGTTTTGCTTGAATAGTAGGAAATAATTTTCCTGAATACCATTCCAGACCCACCTAACAAATCATAAAAATGAGACCCTAAAAGATCAAACTATTCCTCAGTAACTGAACTGCTTTTCAGAACAAAACTCAAAAATAATTACAGGAATCCAAACAATCTAACATCCAACCAGGTAAAATTTATATAGTCTGCCATCCAATAAAATATTACGAGGTGTACAAAGAAACAGGAAAACATGGTCCATGATGAGAACAGTTAATCAATCAAAAATAACTCAGAATTGACACAGGTGTTGCCATTAGCAGACATGGACATTAAAATAGGTTTTATAGTTATATTCCATATGTTCAAAAGGTTAAGTAGAGCCATAGAATATATTTCAAAAATTCCAAGTTAGAGTACTGGCATAAAAAATATAATGTCTCAGACGAAAAATACATGTACTGAAAGAACGGGATTAACAGAGGTGGCAGAAGAGGTGACGAGTGAACTTGAAGACATAAATAGAAATGATCCAAAGGAATCACAGAGTAAAAAGAAAATTAAAGAAAAAAAGTGCTCATGTATTTGTGAGCTGTGAGACAGAATTGAGCCTAAATATGTGTGACTTAGGCATGCCTGCTGGAGAGGAGGAGGGGGCAAAATATGTGCAGAAACAAATTTCATCTTCTTTGAAAATTACCCCCAGTTGTAAGAAGTTCCAAGCACACTAAGCACAAGAAATATCTAAACAAACAAGGTCCCCCAAATCCTACATCACCACAGAGTACAAGGCATTTTTAGGTATTTTTTTGGGAGAACCTAAAAAGCAGGTGGAAGGAAAGCATATGCTATGTACAGAGAAATAAAAATGAGGGTGACACCAGATTTCTCATCAGAAATAATGTCAAGCAGGAGGACAGTGGAGGAAGATTTTTCAAGTACTAAAAGAAAAATCCGTCCACTTATAATTCTATATCCAAGGAAGAGTTATAACCAAGGCGAAATAGAGGTGTTTTCAGAGACACAAAAGCAGAAAGCATTCATCGCTGGCACATTCATGCTCTCAGGAATACTCAAGGAAGTCCTTCAGGCAGAAGGAAATCAGGCCAGATTGAAATCTGGATCTACGTGAGGAATGGTGAGCACCACAAACGGTAACCACCTGGGATACGTGTAAGAACTTTTCTTACTATTTAAATCTCCTTAAAAGATATCTATTTAAACCAGAATAATAATATGTTTTGGGGTTTATAATATATGCGTCAATGAAATGTATGGGGACATTGGCACAAAGATCAGAGGGCAGACGCAGAAGTGTATTAAAGTTCTTCTACACAAATGGCTTGATGTTACTTGAAAGGAAACTGAGGAATTGAAAGAGAAACAAATGAAGTAACAGATCAAAGACACAGCAAACAAAGGAGACGCAATGGAAAGAAAGAAGAAAGCAAGACAGAGAAAAAGGAGAGAAAGAGTAAGGGGTTCTGTGGATTTTGGGCAGAGGGTCTTATATTTCAACTAGATCATGCTGTTCGGTGGCTTCTTTCGAGTCTTCTCTGCCCTTGCTGATTTTCTATTTAGTGGTTCTGTTGATAACTGAGAATGGGGAGTTGAAGTCTCCCACCAAAACTGCATTCTAGTCTTGCTCTCTGCCAACGCCAGCAGTTCTGATTTGCACATTTTGGGCCTCTGTCTTTCGTGTCTGCATTGAGGATGGCGGTGTCTTCTTGGAGGGTGGCTCCTTCGTCATTATGAATTACACATGTCTCTGAGTCAGCCTTTGCTCTGCTGTGAAGAAAAGACCTGATAAGAGCGATTAGAGGGAGGAAAGTGTATTTGGGGCTCACGGTTTCAGAGGTCTCAGTCCACTGAACACCATCTCCATTCCTCAGGGCGCGAGGCAAGTCAGAGCATCATGGTGGAAGAGTGGTGGAGGGAAGCAGCTCGGGACATTACCAGGAAGCAGAGAGACACTGCTTGCCAGGTACAAAATTTATACCCCAAAGGCATGCCCCCCAAAGCCCACCTCCTCCAGCCACACCCTACCCACCCTCAGTCACAGCTCAGTCGATCAATCCCCATCAGGGGATCAATCCACTGATTGGCTTCAGGCTTTCATAGCCCTATTGCTTCACCTCTGAAGGGTCTTGCATTGTCTCTCACATGAGCTTTGGGGGGCACCTCATATCTAAACCATCACAGTCTCCTGTAGGTAATGGGCCTAGTTTGAATGTCATCACTGGGCTTCTGAATGACTTGCTAATGACCCTCACTCCAGAGGGTCCTTCAGATTACCGACAGAGATGGAGAACACAGTCCCTGCGGGCAGGGGCCTCTGCCCTGGCGGCTCCCAAGCTGTCCCGGGCCTTATACCAGGATGAATCCACTGTGTTCCTCTTCACGTAGTGTGTAAGCGTGGTCTGAATGTCGGGTCCCAGGGATGCGTGGACCCCATGGTCTTGAATGTCTCCTGGTTGTGTCATGTGAAGACAGAGAAGAGAAGGAATGTGACTTTAGATGGTCTCTGGAAAGCACCGCCAAGGTTTGCCATTGCTTATTTGTGAAACACCCCAGGATAGTGAGGCCTTGTGAGCCTCAGCGTTCTTGTGTGTTAAATGAGAGAGAAGACTTCTAAGGTCTTTCCCTCCCCAAGAGTTTAAATTCCAGGGAGTAGGGGTGGAGAGAAAGAGAGATAATAGGAAAAACCTGTTTCCCAAAGCTGCACCTCATTCCCAAACTCGTTGAATTCTGCCAGACCCCAAACAGATTTTTCCAGCTCCTTCCCCCTCTGATTTTCAGAGCTGTGTATATTTTTAGAGAAATACATTCCATGTGTTTTTTATTAATTTGCACTTAACTTGACAAAATATTGTTTTCTCAGACTTTTCTGATGTCTTGGAACGCTCTCCTGCTTGCTTTATAGGCTCTTCCTTTTCTAGCAGAGGGAGTCAGTTCTATCTGCCTCGGTGAACTCTTGAGGTCCCTCCCCAGGTGGAAAAGTCCTTGAATTCGTTTAAACTCTCAGACTTGCAAGAGTGAAATGGGTCCATGCACCCTGTCCCCCTATCTGTTCCTCACAGGGGGGTCTGATAGTTTTCCTGCCCAAACGAGTCTCCTTGCCTCCTTAGCCAGCCCTGGCTGAGGCGGAGGCAGAGGTCAGGCCTCAGTCGGGGCAGATGCACGGGCCACCATCAACCCTCTCTGGGTCAAGTTCTGTCTTCCCAAGTCCTGTCCCATTGCTGGGCAGCTGCCTCCACTACCTTGCCTGGCCTTTCTGCTCCTTGTTGGGAGCAGGCAGACCCTGGTCCATCTGGCAGGGGTGCACACTGCTCTTTCCCGGTCTTCTCCTGCGTGGTCCTGGGTGCTGCTCTGTGTCTCCCGCTAATGAACACTTTCCTATCATATGTGGGTTTGTGGCCAGGCAAGAAGACTCCTTGTGGAGTCATACCTGGCCCATCAACATGGTGGTTCTCAGATTCCTGTCACATGATGGCTTTCCCAGGAGGCTCTCTTGCCCCAGGCACACCAGGGAAGGTGTGAGTCTAGTTTTCTCCCCAATACTGACCTCAGCCACTCTTCTTTTGGAAGTTCTGCCCCTAGGAAGGAAACAGCCTTTTGAATCTCTCTCTTACCATCCCTTGGTTCTGTTTCTCTGGGTCTTTGCTGATCCCCGTTTTCCTCTGCTATGGTTCAGGTGTCTCCTTCCAAACTCTTGTTGAGATTTTGTTACCATAGTGACATCACTGCCCGGTTGGGCCCTTACAAGGTCATTGGGTCATGAGGGGTCAATGTTGTTACCTTGGGCACCAACTCTTAGCCTTTGCTAACGCTTCCTCCGCCTCCTGAGGAAGTCCCCCCTGGTCTCCTCTGCCAAGGACTGTGACCAAGAGGACGGAGGATCCCCAAGAGTGACCTGGCCAGGCCTGGTCTGCCCATTCTTTCTGAAGGTCAGAGTCCCCCTGCTCCCAGCTGGGACCCTGTGGGGACTGGACAGTCACTAGAGAAGCCTGGCTTGGTGCCATTGAGGTGAGTGTGTCTGCACCTGGCGGAAGCCTGGGGGTGCTGATGAAGAACGGCAGGGTGCAGGAGCACGCAGGGCCAGCGTGGGGACACCATGGGCTCGCCCGAGCGAGTCCTGTCCGCCCCAGTGATTCCATCTGAACTCCTCCTGGGCCCGGCTGCGGTGCGGGCCGGCGCTGTTGGACAGGTGGGGCAGGACACAGCGGACACGGCCGGCCTGCCCTCTGAGGCCGCTGGTGGCGCCCATGGCAGCAGCTGCAGTGGCCGCCAGCCGCCGTCTCCGAGGGGCTCTCCATTTATCTGGTGGCAACAGGAAACATTTTCGCTTTCTTTCCCTGCCTTTCCCGCTCCTCTGGAGCATCAGCATACTGCCGGCTGATAAGTCATGTTTTTTTTCTTTTTTTTTTTTTTCCAAGACACAGCGAGGATAAACGTTTGATCTGGTCTCCGGCCGCCCTCCTCAGAGTGTTTGCACATCGAACATAAATCGCAGCCGCTCCAGGGCCTCCGCTGCCTGCGCGGAGTCACCTCCAGAGCCTGGGCGCGCGGAAGCCTTGTGATCCGGCCCTGTTTCGCCTCAGGCAAAGACGTGCGTGGGGTCTGTGCCTCGGCTTTAAACCCGCCCTGTGCTTCTTCAGGAAGGAAACCGTGGATTTGTGCTGGAGAGCCTGGCTTTCTAGAAGCAGATGCTGGGTGGCCAGGTGCATCAGGGACCCTGCGAGAACACGGGAAGGAGGCAGGACGGGCCAGGGAAAAGGGACAAAGCCTCCACTGACAGGCGAGGCGGGAGCCCAGGGCTGGCACTGCCCATGGAGTGTCCCGTGCCGGGCAGGAAGGTCCAGGCCCTTCGTCCCCATCCTCATTCAGGATCAGGATGCGGGTCCTGGTGTGGCCAGGAGGACTCGACCTCTGGCCCCCCGCCTGCACTGAGAGCCGCTGGAAGCTGCGTGCTGGGCGTGCGTCCCTCTGGCGGGCACTTGGCTTGTGCTGGAATGCGCAGCGTCCGCCACAGCGCCCTCAGACCCCGGGTTCTGGCCCAGCGTGGTGTGGCATTTAGCAGGACACAGCCCATCCGGTCTCTTTCTTTTCTGTCTGCGAGTGGGATTAGGCAGGGGACCGAGGGTTCTTTGGAATAAAGGGGCTATGGGGTCGTTACAGATGCCAGTTAGAGTGGGACCGGGTCTGGGACCTGTTCTGGAAGCAGCGTCAGCAAGGCTGGAGCGCGGCTGGATCGCGCCTGCGGGACGCAGGGCTGAGGGCGTTCCCAGTGCAGCTGGGGAGGAGGGTGCGAGCTCGCCCAGGCCACGGCCTTGGGGACGGTCTCCTCGCTGCCCCAGACGCCCAGCTCACTCTGCTGCCCGGTGTCGCACAGGGTCCTCCAGCCTGAGCCCCTGACCCCACATTTGCATAACTTGCTCCCTCACTTCCTCCCGGGATTCCTCCGCTGCTGCTCCGCAGCCACGGTCTCCGCCCACCCACCTAAATGACGCCCTCTGCCTTCCTGTCGGTATGTTTCCCCGAATCCTCTATCGCTTCCTCAAACACTCCGTGTTGTACTGATGCATCTCTGTCCTTCTCACCCCACGTCAGCCCCATGAAGGAAGAGATTTGTGTCCACCTTGTTGACCGCTGTTTCCTCAGTGCTTAGAATTTTCACCGCACATGATCTGTTTCAACAAACGTTTGTCGAATGAATGAAGAATGTTTCCCTAACATGGTGTC
This sequence comes from Glaucomys volans, assembly GCA_020662805.1. NCBI lineage: Eukaryota > Metazoa > Chordata > Mammalia > Rodentia > Sciuridae > Glaucomys > Glaucomys volans. Next base: position 813,081 of record JAJEJO010003579.1, on the reverse strand, counting down.
AATCTTCTGCATCTTGATGCTGCGCTGTATCATACAGACTCGTCCTGAATGCCTGTGTGCTCTCTAATGACAGGGCTGCCATTTGTCCCCTTTGGGGTTTCCCATCACGGCCCAGCGGCCAGCACATGGTAAGTGTTCAGACATGCTCAGTCCCTTGAAAAGACGTGACCCGGTGGGAGGCTGCTTGCCTGCCGTCTCTTATGTGGTCAAGCCTCGGTGGGTTCAGTTCCACTCACCAGGCATCCAATGAGTACTTTGGGTGAGTGGACGCTGGCTGGAGTCGTGAAAGTCAACGAGACAAACTTTCCATCCTTGAGTAACCCAGTGGGGAGGGAAACATAATTCTAAGAAGAGGCGATCAATGTAGGGGTAGGTTGGCGAAGTGTGGGGTACAGGTCACACAGTAGCACAAGCTGCCCGTTCTGCAAGGGAGGGAAGGTTCCCCAAAGGCCACACAAGGCCTGGGTGAGTCTCAGTGTCCCACCACCACGAAAAGGTGGGGGAGGAGGAGTCAGAGATGTGCATCGGGAGGGAGGCGTGTGCCAGGCACGGAGTGTCCCTGTGTGTGATCAATGCTCCCGGTTCTGTGGGCTCCAACATTGAGGTTCTGGAGTCAGGTCTGAGCCAGTCACAGTGGGTCTTTTGTGTTCCTGAGCTTGAACTTTATTCTGAATTAATCAGGGAGCCTTTGAAAGCAGCTGGAAGGAGGAGAGGAGGCTCAGCATGAAGGGCCAGTGGCTGTCTTGGAATCTTGGAAGACCCTTCCAGGACAGGAGGGTGAATTGCTTCAGGTGGCTCCAGATGAGGCTCTGGCTCCCAGGCATTGAAGCAGAGAGGGTCCTTAATGATCAAGCCTGTCTGCCTGCTGGGATGTGGAGGCCACGTCCTCAGAGGTTCTGAGGCCTTGGCTGGACATGGGGACTTGAGAGCCTTTCCCAAAGTGTGTGACTGCAGGTCTTAGAATCATGTGGGACCTGGTTGACTCTGAGGGTTATTAGGCCCTTCTTAGCTCTGCTGAACCAGAGTGTTTGGGGACAAGACTCAGAGGTGTGCATGTTAAACAGTCCTCATAAGTGTCAAACACCGTAGCTGCAGGGCATGACACCTCACATAGAGAGTTGGATCTGAGGACTCCACATGTCCTTCTAAACTCTGGGCTCTGTCTGGCCATGGAAGAGCATCTGAGGAGCTGTGACTGGATCCCTGAGCAGGAGGATGTTGTCACGGGTGGGGTGTCGGGGTCTACAGTGCTCTGCTCGACCACCTTTGTAATAAGGCCCTCCTTTTCTGTTGCATAAGCTGCTCACTCTTTCCCTACACGTGCTTAGGCCTGGATTTCCCAGGTGGTCAGTCTTTGTGTTAGTCTGCCATCTGTGACTGTAAAAAACTGCCTAAGACAATCAACTTATAAAGATGGAAGGTTTTTTGGCTCACAGTTTTGAAGGTTTGAGTCCATGTGCTTTACGGATTTTGGTTTGTGGTAGCATAGCAGTTGGGGCACATGGTAAAGCAGACTGTCCACCTTCAGCCAGGGCAGGAAAGAGAGAGGGAGAGGGAGGGAGGGTTCCCACAGACCCTTTTGGGGGTGTGCCCGCATGGTGCAAAGACCTGCCACTGGGCCCCAGCTCTGAGAGTTCCTCTGCCCCCAAGAGCACCACCCTGGGACTCCAGCCTTTCACACAAGGGCCTCTGGGGAACGTTCCAGAGCCAGACTGCAGCAGCCTTCCAAAGGAGAGTGCCTGGTGTTGTCCCATCACGTCCCCTGGCTACTTCAGTCCCCCTGTGCTGTGGCAGCTGCAGAGATGTACCCGAGGCGGTGGGGCTGACTTGGTGAAGTGGGATCCAGAGCCGGGAACAGGAGAGAAGGGGTGCTCCTGGCAGGGTGGCCAACCAGCTGATGGGATGGAGTGGCATGAAGCACTAGGGAGCCAGGATGGCTGCTCCCGTGGGTCCTTTCCACACCCACGTCTTCCTGGGCATCGAGGTCGCAGAATAAACTGCCCTCGGCTTCACCATCACGCAGCAGGTGCTGGTCCGGAGCTTCGGCCTTGGGTGCCTCGTGAATCTCCCTTATATCTTGTCGCCTGCTCTGCTTGGACTTGAGGGATGAGCTTCCCTAGGAAGTCACCGCGTCTACCTCTTACACCAACCTCAGACTGGGATTCAGTTTGTCCACCAGGACCATACCGTCCCGGAACTTGTTGAGAAAACATTTTTGCAAAAATGAAATCACACCCCTGCCGTCTTCTTCCCAGCCTCGGGGGAACGACCCCAGCCTGGCTCGGCGGCCCTGCGTGCTCCCTCTTGGCCACACCGCTCCATGCTGCCCTGCGCTCCAGCTGGGAGCTGCGCTCATTCAGTGAGAATTTATTGTTTGTTTCTTTTATTTTCCGCCGTTTCCATCATTGTGTGGTAAACAGTCTTCTCCCAGCGTTGCTCCGAGACTGGAGAATGCACAATTTGAGTTTCGGAGTCACACCTGTTTTCTATTAGTTGTTGTCCATTATTTTAATTCTCCGCCTATTGTGTGTGTTTTGAAAATGTGAGTAAATCAATGTCTTCATTCAAAAGGAGACCCTGAGTCGCGTTTCTCCAGCGAAATCTGCATTATCCACATCCCGCGTAATGAAGACTCCCAGTGAATAACTCTTGATTATCAGGTGCATGCGGCCCAGGAATCCGCGCAGTGGATAATTAGGAGGCGCACGGAGGTTCCAAGTCGCAGCTTTCACAGAGCCACCGTGCTGAGTGATTGGGTGCGAGGACGAGGGTGCTCACAAGTGCTCTCTGGAGAGGCACTGTAAATGGGGCGATTCATGGAGGATGATCAGAAAACATGCTTTTGACAGAACAAGAGCAGAGGACGGAAGGGGGTATTCCACGGGGAGTCCAGACACCCCGCTTCCTGGCTCGTCCCTGCCAGTAGACGCTGGGGAGAGCCAGGCCCCTCTAGAACTCTCTCTCTCCCCCCACTTTTGCTTCTGTAAAAATGACAGTGTCCCATTGCCCATTTCAGATAAAAGAAAACATCTGCAGAAATGTCTAGCTGCAGGAGAGAGAGGCGGCCTCGGCACAGCCCCACATCTATTTATACTGGCATGGCGTTTGTTAAATTGGGCATTTGAACTGAGCCACGGGTCTGCTTGCCAAACAACTACTTTGGTTTGTCTTAAAGTGAAGTTAGAATCCAGTGCGGTAAACAATATGCGGTCATGCCGTCATTTCCAGCTGGGCTCCTCATCTGAACCCGGAAGGCAGGGATGAAGGGAGGCCTGTTTTTCTCAGTTCTTCCCAGAGCAGAGCATAAGTGCTACCTTTCCAGAGGATCAGGGGAGAATTTTGTGTGCTGCCAACGATGGATGACCTGGAGCAATGGGGACGAAGTCTCCCGTGGAGCTCAGACCGGTTCCTGCAGCTGGAGTGGAATGTGCCCTTAAAGTTCCTGAGGCTTAGGGCATGGGGACCGGTGCTTCTTGACATTTTTCACCTGAGGATGCTCGTGGAAAGGGGTGACGCTGTGTGGCACCCTGCAGGCACAGCACATGTGCGTGGCTGGGGCCCTGGGCCTGGTGGGTCACCCTTACCTGGGATGCCAGCGGCTCAGGTGTGCAGGCTGGGGACTTCTGTTAAGACTGAGCGCGGGCAAAGCAGGCCACAAAGAGGGAGGTCTAGTTTTGTTTTTCTTCTTACGGTTCTGGGGACGGAGCCTGGGACCTCACACTTGCTAGGCAAGCACTGTGCCACTGAGCAATGTCCCCAGCCCTGAAAGTCTGGATTTTCCTTGAAATTCTGGGTGAAATTGTCAGTAGAGACCCACTGGGGCCCTGTGACGTGCCGTGATGTCCTCCGGGTTTTCTTCGGCACTCTGGTTTGTTCCTGAGTGCACGGACCACGTTAAGGCTGGAGCGAGGTCCTGCTGCCTCTCACGCTGGCTGGAAGTTGGTCTTCTCCTGGGTCTGTCTGCATTGGTGGTTCTGCACCCAGAGAATGTGGTCCCTGGCGCTCTAAGCCCACCACTGGTACTTCCCTCATGCACACGCATTGGGCGAGCAAATCACAGGTGCGAGACCTTCCCTTTCTCTTTAGGGGGTTGTTAGTCACTGAGCTCCAGAGCTAGTGTTCCCAGCCTGTGGCGTCATGGATTCCCACCGCGAGTCCAACTGCTGCAGGGAAGGGTTCTGACCCAACCCTCTTAGCCCTGGCTGTGCTCAGCTCGGTTTCTCGACTCATCAAAGTCTTTCTGTTAGAAGCTGAAGATGCCACATCAGGACTAGAACCCAGATCTTCTGACTTCTGCTCTGGGTTCTTTCCACCATACCACAGCAATTCATCAGAGGTCGGCCTCCAGGATGTGCAGTGATTCCATACCAAGGGATCGGACTGTGACCATGAGCATCGTTAAGGGTGTGTGTGTGTGTGTGTGTGTGTGTGTGTGTGTGTGATCATTGTGATTGATCCCTCTGAGTGAGTGCCGGGTGTTGAAAAGGGCAAAAGGTTGCCTTTAATATACATGAGCATCCTGCAACCCTGCCTCCCAAGCCCTCTGCAGAGCTCCCGGGGCAGGCGGAGTCATCACTCACAAGATTCAGACCTGCTTGTACTGAATGCTGTGTCCATGGCCTTTGCCATTTCACTGACAGCAGCTCCTGTTAGAAGTCACTTAGGTTTTGGTTCATGGTATGTAGGCAAGAGTTACGACGTGTCAGTTCTGGGTTAAGACTGTAAGAAGGCTTGGTGCTTCTGCTCCTTCCTGTGCTGTGCTGACATGAATTGGAAGGGTTCCCTTCAGCCTACACCCCAGAAAGAGTTCATATGGAGGAGATCTTAACCCCACTGGTAGCCTGGGACAAAGGCAGTCTGGTTGATCTCAGTCTAAATCAACCAATCCACTGTCAACCTCCAGAAACTTATGTGAGAATAAATATTTATTATTGTAAGCTACTGACTTTTGGGATGATTTGTTACACAGCATTATTGAAACAATAGCTGACTATTATAAACGTGGTACCAGATTTGGTATTTGCTAAATGCTTTATTTTGGAGTATCAAAAGGAAATTATTTTAGTTGGGCATGGTATACACCTATAATTCCAGTGACTCAGGAGACTGAGACAGGGTGATTCCTAGTTTGATACCAGACATAGCAACTTTATGAGACCCTGTCTCAAAATAAAAAATAAATAAAAAGAATTGGGGGTATAGCTCAGTGATAAAGCTCCCTTGGATTCAATTCTCAGTACCACATTTAATAAAAGGAGATAAATAATTTTGAATGTTTCAATGTTGACCAACATTTTGTCTTTATTACTTAAGGAAGAACAACCCTGTGCCTCTCGTAGTTACAGAACAACACTGGGTCTTTGACTTCTATGACGCATTTCTTTGTTACAGTGGAGGAGGGTGTTACTGCATTGCAAACAGCCTTCCCAGGTGGGCCTTTGTGTAACAAGAGAGTCTTTGGGGGACAAAGGAACAAATTAATGTGTGGTGACCTGTGGCCCTCCTGTTGAACATGGAGATAGGCTGAGGAGGTGGCAGTGGAATGCTTGCCTCCATGTGTGGACAGGCTTGTACCCTGAGGCTGAGAAAGGCATGCTCAGATGTCTGAGCCTCCCGAGCCTCTGACTTGTTCCTCCAGTACTTACTTCACTGGGTCCTTGGCTTCACATCATCGCGATGCTCAACTCTCCTGCTTTCTGACCAGCTGCTTCTAGACGGCCACACTCACCTCTGGTTGCTGTCCAGTTTCTCTCCTCCTTCTTATGGTCAGATTTATAGAAAAAAATCATCTGGGCATGCTTCCTCCGAGTTACAATTGTCACACGTGAGACAATGCAAGAAAGTTCAGAGGTGAAATGATTGAGTTATGAGCATCTTAACTAATGACTGCATTTTTCCACCTGTAGGGATTAACTGAGAGGTACCTGTAGGCAGATAGGGTGTGGCTGGAGGAGGTGGGTCCCTGGGCTTTTGGGGTCTATACTTTGTCCTTGATGAGGGAAAAGCTCTCTGCTTTCTGGTACCAAGTCCTTGAGCAGCTTTCCTCTGCCACACCCTTCCGCCATAATGTTCTGCCTCACCTCAGGTCCCAAGGAATGGAGTCGGCTGTCTATGGACTGAGACCTCTGGAACCATGAGTCCCAAATAAACTTTTCCTCCTCTATTTTTTTGTCAGGTCTTTTGGTCACAGTGGTGAAAAGCTGACCAAAACACTCCACTTCCTCATCCTCTATTCACTTTTCGGCCCATTAGAGTAAGGCCTCCGTCTCCCCAGCACCATCCAGTGACTCGTGTTTCCCAGTGGAAACATTTTGTGTGACCAGTTTGCTGGATCTTCCTTTCTGAAAAAATTTATATTGATTTTTAGCCTCTTTGGGGGTCGCAGACATCTTTGAGTTTCTGATGAAAATTTTGGATCCTTTCTCCACAAAAACATACCTAGGGACAAATAAAGAAGTTGGATATTATTTCAGGGGAAGTGTTCATGGTTAAGAATCTCTTGATCTTTTGGAACAACTGTTGCCTGCTGGTGTTTGTTCGCCTTCTCCATCCTGGGCTCCCTCCCGTGTCTATCTCTTAAATGTGGCTTTCCTTTTTGTTTTTCAGGGATCAGATCACCACCATCTTCTTATCTCCTTCTGTAAATTCCACCTCTGTGACTCCATCCTCATATTAAGTGTGATATGCTGAGAACCTCAAATCTGCCTAAAGAGCTGGACCTCATCATGGTGGTGTCTCCTGATTCTGATGTAAGGTCTTCTGTCCTCAGGGGTGTGTTTCCTATTACTGTAACAAAATACCAGAGATAATCAACATAAAAAGAAGAATGGTTTATTTTGGCTCAGTATTTTGTAGATTTCAGTCCATGGTTGGTCAGCCCCGCTGCTTTGGGCCTGGGATGATGCCAGAATTCATGGTGGAGGAAGTCCATTCACTTCATGGCTGGGAAATGAAAAGAGGAGGAGGAAGAGAACAGAGTCTTACAGTTCCTTTAGGGAACACCCCAATGATTATGCAAAGTTCCACGACCTCTCAGTGGTGCCATAGGCTGGGGGCCAAGCCCTTAACAGGAACTTTTGGGAGACACTCCACATCCAAACTATAGCCTGGACTAAGCACTTTGAGGTCTCTTTTCATCCCTCTTCTGGATTGTTCTCTGGCAGCATCAAGTACTCCCCAAGTCCATGCTGTGACCCACGAGCCCTGTTATTTTCAGCCTCCCTTCTTACTAGTTCTTACGAGTGGAAGGCCCTTTCCCTGCTCTCCAGCCTCTGTGCGCATCTCTCGTCACCCAGCATGGCTGCAGGCTAATGGCAGTGAAGAGGTGCGTCCAGCAGGGAAGGACTTCTGCTCCTGGGAGGTGCCTCCAAGAAGGAGGTGCGCTTCCTTCTGTGGCAGTGAGCCCCTTGCGGACGGCAGCCTGTGCCTTTCCCTCAGAGCCCTAGTGGCCAGGGGAGAGAGACTGAGTCACTGGCTGCCAGAGGAGCTGCCAGCGCCAACCTCAGGGACCCAGCCCTCCCCTGGACATGTCAGTGGCAGGAGCTGACTCCCCTTCCCCTATTTTCCAGCAGCGTCTTGGATGAACTGCAGTTGAGAGTGTCTGGGCTGACAATCTGAGCCTTGGGGCTCCAACTCCTGCCCCTGCTTGACTGGGTCTCCCTGGCTTAACAGAGAGAGCCTGTTACAGTTTTGCTGGGTCCAGGGCCACAAAGGCCACATTCTGTACCTGAGGGTGGACGCTCCCTAGACACAATATTGACTTGCTGGCTGATGCTATATGTGACCACTGGCCCCATTTTGTTGGCAAAAATTTAAACAAAACAATCAAAAAATCCTTTTAAAGAAAAATAGTATACTCATCAATTACAGAACAGGTGAAAGTTTTAGGTAGGCATGCAGCACAATGAACAGCCTTGGAGAGTTACCTAATCATTCTTCAGAGAGAAAGAGAAGCATTCTGGAAGCCGAGGCTGCATTCTGGCAAGGAACAAACTAGGGGAGGAGAAAAGGACAGGGGCCACAGTGCCCCCAACCCCATCGTCCCACCACCTGGGTGACTTTGAGGAGCCCCCTCCCTGGCTGGCCCTGTTTTCCTCTTCTGTGAAATGAAGGAGGAGAAGCAGATGATCTCCCAGGCCCTCTCTGGCTCTAAACGTCCATGATGTATGGCAGTTTGAATTCAATTGATTATTTTCCAGACTCTTCTGTGTGTGCCGGCTCAGCCCCAGCTCACTCGGCTCAGCCTTGCTGACAGTGATAAGTTGCAAAGTCATAGAGAAGGGAGTTTTCTGTCTTCAATTCGGGAGACATATCTAGCTCTATTACTTGGGGTAACTCAATTCAATTCACATTTGATTCAATGTTGACTGAATAGTTACTTCAGCCAAATTACCAAGGAGTCTCCTGGTTTCCCTTGTGAACCCTGGGAAGTCTGATGATCTTCTATTCTCTCTCCTTCAATCACCAAACGCTTATTGATTGTCTACTGTAGCCTAGATATTGAGCATTAAAGATAAATCACGTGGGAATTCTGCCTTTTGAGAGCATACCAAATGGTACTTTGAATAAAAACAGGCTCTGGTGTCAGCCTTACCTGGCTGAGCTTCCCAGCAACTCTTCCTTTTGCCAGCGAGGCGACCCGGGTGAAGTTCAAGTCCACATAATTAAGTTTGGCTTACTCTGCAGAAGTGAGGATGGTAACTGTGCGTTTGGCCCTCTGAATCCGTGGGTTCCACAACTTGAATCCAAGGAATGTTTGGGAGAAGTGCATCTGTTCTGAACATGTGGAGGCTTCTCTCTAAACGCATGGCGTAGCCACTGTTTACCTCGTCCCAGGCACGGGGAGCAGCCCAGGGATGATTCCACGCACACGGGAGGACGTGCATCGGCTCACTGTAAGTCTTTGCTCTCAGGGACTCGGGCATCCTCCGACTTTGGTGTCCACAGGGCCTGGGACCAGCCCCCCGCAGACGCTGAGGAAGGCAGTGTCTGGTTTGCATGAAGCCCACGCAAGCTCAGTGCACAGTGCAGGGACAGTTCAGCTTCTCATGTCGTCATAAGACATGGGTCCACAAATGGTTTGATGTTTGTGGAAAGAGGCTTGGTGTTCACTGGATTTTTGGGACAGTGGCATTTACAGTGGCTTGAAAATGAGCTGAGGTCCTGCAGGGAGGGAAGGAAGGAAGAGGGTTGGAGATTGAAGGATGTGAGGCGGAGGTTGGCAGCATGAGCTGGTGAGGTGAGGAGGGCCCCTGAGAAGTCGGGGAGCATCACCAGCATCCCCTGCAGATAAGCCCGGAAGTGCGGGGTAGAGCCAGGCGCTGAGGGCCCTGAGTGCCAAGGTGAAGGATCCGCGCAGGCAACCGGAGCCATGGACGTTGAGAGAAGGCATGGAACACCTGCCGTGGTTTCCTGTGGTTTGTCCTTCAGCAGGAAACCAGGGCTGTGAGTGTGGATGTGATGTCTGACTTATCTGTGCTCCATCCAGAGGCAGTAAGCAAATCAGGGCTCCAGGAAGTCTCTGCTAAAGGTGATGTGTGAGGGTCACAAGCAAGCACTTACTTACCGTATTTATAGAACATTCGCTATTCCCTAAGAGGTATTGAGAATGAATCAACTTATAAGACAGACCAAGTACCGCATGCAGTTCACATTCTAGAAATGGGGATAACAAAGAAGTAAATGCATGAAGTCCATTTTGTAACATAACAGAACACCTGTGGTTGGGGTTTTTTCAAATAAAGAGGTTTATTTGGTTCACAATCCTGATGGCTACAAGGTCCAAAGAGCAAGGTGCTGGCACCCTGGGGGACCCCCTGGCTGATTCACAACACGGCAGAGAGTGGGAGGGAGGGGCCCGTGTGCAGGCCAGGAAGCACGAGAGATCAAAGAGTGGCCAGCCTGCTCTCGGGGGACCCCTGTGACTGCCAGGAAGCACACCTGCATGAGAAACGTCAACCCCTCTTAAAAAGTGCCACCTCTGTAGGGTCCCACCTCTTCCTGACATTGCCACCCTGGCACATGAACCTTAGGAGACAAACACATTCAAACCGTAGAATCGAATTTGGCAAGTGATGAGTGGGAGGAGGCAGGGGAGGTTGTGTGCACCCCGTGGACAGGGAGGAGGGGATATTTGAGGACAGGATGCAGGTGGACACTGCAGGGGGGTGGACTCGAGCTGAAGCAGAGCTGAGCAGGGCGTTGAGACACTGCTGCGGCCAGGACATGCTGGGGGACGACCCCATCCGATGCTTGCAGCCCTCCAAGATCTATGCCAGCTAGGAGGACAGGAAGACCCCAGGTGCCCAGGGGTGCCAGCAGCAGCCAGAACCCCAACCCTGGAAACTGGGAATCAGGTGTGTGAGAGAGATCGGGGTCTGCAAGTCACACATCCAAATGCAGCAGCTGGTCAAGGGGGACCTGTCCTAAGTGCCCTCATGTGTGGCGCAGAGGAGATGCAGGTGCAGAACTGCGGGGAGAGGTCGAACAATCCCCGAGGAGACCAGGAGCAAGCTCTGATCACGGCAGGGGGAGGCAGCCAGCTGTGGGGAAGGCATGCCAGGAAGGCCATGGAGGTCCACGCACCAGTGCACAGAGGTCAAGTGTGGAGAGGGCAGAGTGGTTAGAAACCTGCAGGACTGACTGCAGGGGAGTGGAGAGCAGGGGGCTCACGTGAGCACCAGAGGCATGACAATGGATCCAGCAATCGGGAACTGCTGGATAAACTGCTCGCAGTGAAAAAAAGAAAAAAAAGAAAGAAAGAAAGAAAGAAAGAAAGAAAGAAAGAAAGAAAGAAAGAAAGAAAGAAAGAAAGAAAGATGGATTGGGTAATAATAAGAGAAGGAGGAAGGGTTGTGGGTTTTCGTTTTGTTTTGTTTTCAAGAATTTGCTTTTTCCCATAGAATGGGTTCTGTGCCAAATCTGGGCCTCCGTGCTGAGGCTGCGGATTTTCTTGGTTTCAGGACTTTGCAGAGCTGAGGCTCAGACAGCTGCTCTCCACTTGGCCCCACATCCTGTCTTTTGGCTCATGTAAAGAGTAAATAAATCAACTGGGCAATAAGCCTGGTCCTTGATCCAGAATATTCTTCAGGCTTTAAACCACACTCACTCTCATCTGACTGGTGGGTTCCACCTCAATGTTTCTGATTTCCAATTTGCACACTGGCTATTTCCTCCCAAAGCCTTCTGCATAGTAGGTGCACAGTGAGTAATTCTTGTTTGAATGAATGGGTTTAATATGTGAAGGACTTTGAGGCTCCCATAAAGGGCCCGCATGTCTCATGTGTGACACGGAGCAGGCACGGGCTATTCAGAGTCTGTGTCATGTCACCTGCAAGGGCCAGGGTGTCCCTCTGGAGATCTCCATTTGAGGATTGATATGCCATGGTCGTTCTTCTGTTCTCAAGCATGAGAAATTTCTTTTCCAACACCTCACCCTCCTAATCGCATTTACAAACAGATAATGCTCTTAAAAGTCAAATAATATCAAGTAGCAGGGGCCGGGAAGTGGAAATACAGTGTAGCCTGCGTGTGTCTCCTCTGAGATTCAGGATGTCAAACTGTGTTACTTTGGTTATTGCCTTACAGTATTTCAAATCGCGTTACATTAAATCTCGCCACTCCGAAATATGAAGTGAGCCCAAAACTGTCGGATAATAGGCCAACACCAGGGTTGCCTGACAGTCTGAATTATCCTGAGTGGTTTGGCACAAAGTGATCATGCCACTCTTCAGGGAGAGGGGAAAGGAAAAAAAAAAAACAAGAGCAGAGCCAGACACTTCTCTTCCGACCAAAGACACTGCACTGGGATTCAGAGACCCACGCTCAGGCGTGGCCAGCAGGCTGGCTGGCCGGTGCCCGCGTCATGCTCTGCAGCCACCTGGGCTCCCCTGAATCTGAAGACAGAGAAGCTGAACCCTCCAGGGTCTTCCCCGATGAAGAGAGCTGCTGTCACTCGGGGAAAGCAGTGACAGGTGGAGGTGACCATGTGATCACCCTGCAAGGCTGCAGCTCCTCAACAGGCTCGTGACAGCCCCATCCCGGAACCTGTCCTGCTGTCACAGAAGAGTGGCACCATTTCTGAGGACAGCGTGATCCGCAGCTTGGAGGCCTACCTTACACACAGGCGTTTCGCAGACCGTTGGGTGTGTGTGCGTGTTCACACTGGCTTTACTCCATCGGCCAAGGCACGCTATTTTTACCACCGCTTTTTATAATCTAGATTTGCATCTCTATTAAAAACTGCAAATAATGAGCATTTTAATGTGAGTTGCAGTGACAACTGTTGGCGGTGGGAACTGGGGAGAAAACGTGGAGTGAAGTCAGGCAGCAGCTGGGGCTGGTCTGGCCCCAGAGGCCTGCTCCACACACTTGGGTGGGTTGAGAGAGCCTGGCCTTGGGTCCAAGTCAAACCAGGAGGGTCACTTCCAAGGCAGATTGAGGCCAGTTAATCCGAATTTTTATTAAGAGCTGCTCAGGTTGGAGGCATGCATCACAGTGAGGCAGGAGCCTGGAGACAGCCAGCCAGGTTGGATCAGAGGAGTGACCGGAATCGGTATGAGGAGAGGGTCGGGTGGAGTACGGTGACTGCTGTCGAGGGAGGGCACTTGCACTTCTGCGGCTTCGTGTGTGGGGCGGGGCTCACACCCAAGCCAAGAGCTGAGACGCAGCCTCGCCTCCTCTGTCTGTTTCTGATGACTTTCTGTACCATCTTCGAGGATGGGTCCCCTCCCTGCCTCGTCCTTCCTCTGCACACTGCCATTTGTTTCCTTAGGATGTGTCCTTTGTGACACTCCACTACCACCCGAAAAGAGCCTTCCTCCAAGGCACGGCTGTGAAGACTCCCGCGTCCTCAGTCCCCACTCAGTTTGCCATGACAAAGTTAGGAGGAGGAATAGCTCTCCGCTTCATTTTATCTTGCGGTTTTTTTTTGGGGGGTGGGGAGTTTTGATCAACTCCCACAAGTTCTGGGGGACCCTTCTGAGGTCCTGGAACCATTTTTTCTCAGTGTCTTTGTAAGAACAAAAACCCCAGCAACTGAAACTAGGAATACCCGTGGTGGGGTGGGTCAAGACTGTATTGGGTAGACCAGTAGGCTGGTCTAACCAGACCAGCATTCGGATTGGGGAGCATTAGTAATGGGGTGTGCTCACCCACAGACTTCCAGAGCATCCTGTTTCAGAGTCCGTTCTGGGGCAGAGGATAGCAAAGAGGACGCAGGAGAATCCAGAAGACCTGCTTGTTAGCAGTGTGTTTTTCTAAACTGGGTAACTTCTCTCCCTCTTGGCAGCCCCTGTTGTCCTTTGCTGAAGGGTTTTGACCACGAGAGCTCCAATTCCTGGCAGCTCATTCGGTTCACTGAATAAGGAAATAAAGACCCCAGGGACTCTGCTCTGAGCACCTACCCCAGGAGTGCTGGCCCCTAGAGCATACCTCCTCCACCGCAGGATCTGTCTCAGAGGGTTTCTTGCTGCATCAGGGAGGACTGTTCAAGGTGTCCGAGAAGCAGCTCCCTTGGTGGGTGTGCAGCTATCCCAGAAGGCCTGAGGTTGTGCATCCTTTCCCTGCTCCCTTCCTATGTTCATGGAGTGGTTGCTCATCAGAATTCACTTATCCCAGAGAAGTGTGATTTAGAAAGTGTACCAGTCGGCATTCCCCCTGGAGCATCAGAACCAATAGAAGATGGATCTATCTGTCCATCCATCCATTCATCCATCCATCCATCCATCCATCCATCTCATCCGCCTGTCTGTCCATCTACCCATCCTTCCTTCCATCTATCTGTCCATCTTTCATCCGTCTGTTCATCCATACCTCTGTTGATCATCCATTTCAAGGAATTAGCTCTTGCAGTTGTGAGGTCAGCAAGCCTAGACTGCTCTGGGCAGACTGTGGGCTGGAGGCCTGGGTAGGAGTCATTGCAGTGCTGAGTCTGAACTCCCCAGGGCTGGATTTCTATGTTACTGGCTTGAGACAGAATTCCTTTTACTTTAGGGAATCTCATTCTGTCCTGAAGGCCTTTGAGGGACAGGCTGAGCCCACCTACATCATGAAGAGGAAGTTGCTTTACTATTCAACGTCTGCTGATTTACATATTAATCATATCTAAAAAAAATCCTTCCACAGAAACATCTACACTGGTGTTCAACCTAATAATGGGTCACCATAAACCTAGCCAAGTTGACATATGAAATTAGCCATTATACAAGGGAAACTCCAGATGGGTGGATACTTAAAAAAAGAAATAGGCAAGGGACAGAATATCCACCTTCTTTTGTAATTCAGATTTTCAGTTGCCCCTTGGACAGGCATCCCGTTTTCCTGTACCCTGTCTCCCCAAGGATGAGTGAGGGGCCTCTCCTGGGTCCCCATTGAACCCCTGTGGTTATGGCCCTTACTGCCCTGTGCCACAATGAGCCACGGACATGTCCAACTCTCCTAGGGACAATGGGGCGTGCACGCTGTGGATCTCCAGGGAGCTCTGAAGACAGAGAACTAGTTCTGCAGGAATGTGGAAGTCTCCCTTGCTGCCCTTTGCCACTACTGCTCCCTTACTACTCAGAAATGACATACCCGTAATTGTATGCATGCCCCGCCATCTCTATGCAGGCAAGGCCCTAAACATCCCTCCCTGTCCAATCATGCTGTTCAACTCTGTTTTCAAGGAACCATTTAGGGGTCAATTGAAAATGTCAGTCATAGAAGGAGATGGGACTGGGCTAGGGTGCCATTAGAGCTAAGCAAGCCAGTCAGGTCATCTAGTGTTGGGAGCTGTTTGCTATATTATTTTATGGGGCGGCTAAGATGGCGCCTGGCGTTTTGCACCGTCACTGTTCTTGCTGGGTAAACATATGATGCTGTTTTCAGGAAGTATCTTTGGGCAGCTTGCGCGTGCTTAATGTTATACGGTTAGCACGCATTGTACATGTGTACTAGGTTGTGATTGGTTGCTTGTTCATGTGTACTAGGTTGTGATTGGTTGCTGTATGCTTATATGCTGGTCATTTCCGGTTAACGAAAGTTGTTGTAACGGGATTGTTGGAAGATGAAGTAAAAACCACGCTTACTACCCTTTACCTCTCCGAGTCGTTCTTGCCGGTCGAGAGCGACAATCTAGGTCTAATAGACACAGACAGACACATGGACCTGGCATGGTTTCAGGTGCTTCGAGATGAGAAAAAGATAGGAGTTTAGGAGAAATCCTAAGGAGGGGGAGTCTAGCCACGATTTTCTGTGGTGAAACTTCCATGAATGGTCAATAGATAGGGAGGGTGGACTTGAAGGTCAATGTAGAAGACAGCTTGATGGGTATTGGCTGGTGGAACCAGGTTCAAAATATTAAAGCAAGAAGGACCCAAGACGATTGGCAGAAACAGAGTAGAACCTGTCTGCCATAGACAGGTTTGGGCTATCACACCGAAAGTGCAACTGTGGGACTTGTCTTTGGGGTGTATTCCCCTGAGTTGGTGATTCATGGAGAAAATCAGCTACGGAGTTCAATGCAATACTAGTTTCGATACACTGAAATTTTATCTGGGTTGTTATTGAACTTTCTTTTTTTTTTTTTGGAACCAGGGATTGAACTCAGGGACACTTGGCCACTGAGCCACATCCCCAGCCCTATTTTGTGTTTTATTTAGAGACAGGGTCTCACTGAGTTGCTTAGGGCCTCGCTAAGTTGCTGAGGCTGGCTTTGAACTCGCGATCCTCCTGGCTCAGCCTCCCAAGTCGCTTGGATTACAGGCGTGCGCCACCGCGCCCGGCTTTTGAACTTTCTTATTTGTCAGAGACGTTCTTTAAAACCTTGACATAAATTAGAAACAATCTCTTCTATGTTTTTAATACGTAATTTAAAAAACAAGAAATGAAACAGTGAATTCTACAGAAGAGTGGGAAATGAAATTGCTCCCTCTTTCCCCCTCTTTGATTGGCTTGTGGCCTTTGGTGTACACAGACACCTCAAAAATGAATGAAGATCTTATATGCATCCAAAATTTATCCTAGAATGCCTATGATGGTATGGAACTGAAGAGAGAAGAGAGAGGTGGGGAGCGCAGCCCCCAAGAAGAAAGGTGGGGAAGTGAGCAGATGGAGGTGTGCATCAGGAGCTGAATTGGAGCTGAATTCCACTTGGATGCCGGAGGAAGATCACACCCAGCAGCAATGCTTTCCTGCTTTGGGTTTTGCCACTTTTACCATTTTATTTTTTTGCATATGGATGACAGAGCCCAGGTCTTCTGCGTGCAAGACAAGGACCTTTTTTAAAAAATTATTTTGAGACAGGGTCTTGTTAAGTCGCTCAGGCTGGTCTTGAACTGGCGACCCTCCTACCTCAGCCTGCTGAACTGCTGGGATTACAGGCACGTGTCACCATGCCTGGCTATTTCCACCTCCTAAACCTTGGAAACCACAAAGAGTCTGTTTTCCTTAACCAAATGTTTGCAACTGTTGGGGACATGGTGTGAGCTTATTTCTTTATTGGCTTATCAGAAAGCAATGTGTGTCTCTTTCTTTGCCATACAACCTGGGTGTGCAGGGTGGGAGTTACAGGTTTTGGAATCTTACCCATTTTTCCAGTGTCCAACTGTGGGATGGCGTCATGTGGGAGCACGTAGCTGAGTGGGGCTTGGCTGCGTCTCCCAGTGGCAGCCTAGGTAGGTCTGAAGCTGGAAGTGCATCCTGCCTGTTGGATGGTGATTAGTTAATTTATTGAATGACTACTTACTGGGTGTCTACACTGTACCAGCTTGATGGCAGTTAAGTGCTAGGAGGCTTTCCAGGTCAATTGTCAGAACAGGGTACCCCAGGGTAAGGCCACAGTCTGTTGGTGGTGGGCCAGGGAATCGGTCTGCACCTGTGTACCCAGCCCCAAATGGCAGGGCTTCCCCAAGTCAGAACCACAGGCAGAGTGTCCAGGAGCTGGGATGGACAGAAACCTAGACGGAGAGCATCAGAGAAATATGCCAGAAGAATAAGCCCTCGGCACTGTGCTGGGGGATTATGTAATCCCCCAATTCATAGGTTGAATTCTGGCCCTGGTACCGGAGAATGTGAACTTATTTGAGAATAGGCTGGTTGCAGGTGTAGTTAGTAAAGATGAAGTCACGCTGGAGTAGGTGTCCACTACGATGCCTCTGCTCTCCTTATGGAAACAGGAAAACTTGGATATGGGCACATAGGCAGGAGAACTGCAGGTTGGAGACCTGCAAGCTGAGGAACACTTACAGTTGCCAATGGCTGTCAGAAGCAGGGCCTTCAAAAAGTGTGAGAATGGCACCCATTCTTCCCCATGGTCCTCAGAAGGAACCGGTCCTGCCAACATCTGGTCTTGGATTTCCAGCCTCCAGAACCGAGGCAATACATTTCTTTGGTTTAAGCCACCACTTTATGGTCCTTTGTTAGACTAGCTCCAGAAAACCAATATAGGTGCCAGCTGGACCATTTTCTGACCCTGAAATAGGGCAGCCTGGAGAGACGGCAGGAGCCCAGGCTGGGCCAAGCTCTAGTGACACAGCCTCCATCACAAAGCAGGTGCGTTCCACATGGAGTGTCCTGATGCTGAGACACATGGCGCTGCGTCCTGGAGTGCTGAGCATCCCACAGTCAGGTGGGCCTGAGTCTCGGGTGGGAAATGCACCTGTAGCCAGGGACAGTGGCGCTCTGCCTAGAGCCCCTGGTTTGGCTGTGTGGCTTCCTCTAGGTTTTGTGAGCTTCCCTCCTGACTGCTCGAACCTGCAACCTCCTTCAGCTGATTATCTTGAATGGACCTTCACCCAGATGCACCACACCAAAACCTACCCAGGAGTTTATATTCTCCTGAGCTTGCTGTAGTCAACGTGGAGAAAGAATAATGAACTGTGGCGGAAACTATGCTCCAGGTGTTTCAAATTGCGGCTGCTGGTGACTTAAAATAACACAAGACAAATTTATTATCCTCCTCTTCTGTGAGACTGTCTTAGGTCAGGTTGTCCCCAAACTGATTTGGAGACAAGGAGGTGATCAACAGAGGATGTGTACCCAGAAGAAACTGATTCGGGTGTGGCAGAAGCAGGGCAGAGAAAGGGAAGCAGCCAAGCAAGGGTCCCGCTTTTGGTGAAGTCCCAACATCAGCCTTATTTCAAGGGGGAGCCCTGTGGCCGGCAGAGTATGGGTCCCCACAGATGTTGGGTCTCCTCCCAGAAACTGTCACTCCTACCTCATTTGGAAATGGAACTTTGCAGATGGGATTAAAGATCTTGAGAAGATCTTGGATTGTCCTGTTGGGTCCGAAATGCAGACGTGTTTTTACGGGAGCGAAGCAAAGGGAGAGTGGATATATGCATGAAGGTGGAGGCCAGGACTGGAGCAATGCGGACACAGCCAGGGAGAGCCAGCAGCTGTCAGAGCTGGGACAGGGAGCTATCTTTCTCTAGAGCCTCCAGAGGAAGCAAGAAACCTGCTGTTGGCTTGGTGATACTGCCAGGGACCTGCAGCCTCCAGAACCCAGACAGAATAAATTTCTTCTGTTTTTTGATGTTGAGCTTGTGGTTATTTGTTGCAGCAGCTTGGGGAAACTGGTCCTTACCCTCTCTTGGCTCTGCTTGCCTGGCTGGAGTCCACCCAGAGTAGCTGAGGCAGCTCTGTGCATACCTGACACATCACTCTTCAGAATCAGGGGGAAGGGCAGTCACAGGCTTTGGAAGCACAGAAATCTGACCCGAGGGCATGTGTCATTTCTGCCTGGTTTCAGATGTACTTGTTTTAAGGTCAATTGATAGTGGGAGTCATGGGATCACAGCTCCCTGATGGCCCCAGACACAGTGAGCTGGGTTCTCACCAGGCTTCTTGTCGTGGTTACAAGAGACCCCGGGCAGTGTGTATGGAAGCACATGCGTGTCAGCCATCACACATCCATTGGCTTAATGCCAAACAGAATTGCTCTTTAATTTAAGCACGCTTTTAGAGAGTCACACTGAAGATGTAGTGTGGCTATAAATTGACAAAACGATCTATATTTTTTTAAATTAGGGAACAAAATGTGTTCCCATTTCTGGGCCTCCACGGTCAATCTAAGTCTGAGTAATGGAGAGGATTAGTGGGCCAGGGCCAGCCCAGGGCTCAGGGTAAAAATGTTAGGGGTCCCCTTAGAGTTTCATTAGCTAAATCTAGTTTATAAAGTGCTAAACTTAATGATCAGTTTTGTTCTTAAGCAGACAAGGTTTCCCTATAGCCTCCGAAGCAGAAACAAATACGCCTTTTGCAACTGCCCTGCCCTCAGTGTCTGTGTGGCACTTTGGTGGGATAGTTGTAAACTCCTCACGTGTGGGGGTGCGGAGAAGACCCCGGCCTTCTCGTAAATGCTTCATCGTGGACCAGGTGAGTGAACTGGGCATGCTCTATGACCAACTGGTCTCTCCTACTCATCACCTGGCTCCTCCAGGTACGGAATGAGGTCTGACTCACCTTTGTTCTCCGTGGGGCCGAGCACATGACCTGGCACACATTCCGCTTCTGTGGGTTCAGTTCAGTTCAACAAACAGAGCAGCCCAGATATTCTGGTGCAGTCATGGTGGAAAGTGGGTGAGGGTTGGGTAATAAAATCTACCGCTGGCCACAGGTGGGTTTGCATCAATTAGCCTTGCAAGTGAGGGCGAGCCTGCTCTGCCAGTTAGACCTTTGTTTATTTAGGACTCAGTGAAAGAAGCCCTAACATTTCTGGTCTTGTCAAACTTCTCAGCAGTATCCAATTTTCTAGGGCCAATGTCATCCGGATTACTTGAGAGCCACAGTTGGCCTGGAGGGCAGGAAGACTTACAAGCACTCTTTATTCTCTCCTGTCACTGAGCCCTGGGTTTTTATCACTCTGCCCTTTCCTTCCTTCCCTGTCGATTGTGTGTCTCAGGAGGATACCGTCCATCCTGTCTGGCTCATTGGTTGAACTCGGCTCTCACCTTGAGGACACTGTTTTTGGTGCCCGGCTGGCCTTTTTGGCTCTCCTGTGTACCTCACCTGTCCCCCTCCATTCCCATCCTCTGGTGACTCCAAGCTTCCCCCGGCCACCTTGCAGGGGTGCACTGTGGTCTGAGCCTGGCTCCTGGCTCTGACCCACGTCCCCCACCTTGATAAGCCTGATGGGACTTTGAGGATGTGCTCTCTGATCCCAGTCCTTCCCTGGAACCTGAGCTCTGGAGGCCCATTAGCCAGGCCCTCTCCACATACCTGGTCCCTCAGGGAGGGACTTTCGACCACTCTGTTCATGAATCCCCTGGGAAAGACAGCCGAAGCCGACAGACCCCAGGTCTGGCCGTCTCGTCTTCTCTCTATTACTCCCTCCTCATTTCCCATGGTCTGCCTTCTCTGCTCCTGTCTGTCCTTGACGCCCACCAGCACACATTCCTGACCTAACCTGACAGACCGGCAGGCTCACGCCGTCCCGTGTTCCCATCCAAGGACTTGCTTTTGAGTTGTTCTCTGGGAAGCCTTGACCCTTACAAGGATGCTCCTGGTGGCCTCCCTGGTTCCCACCTGATCCAGAGTCACATCATCCCTTCTTTGCTAGTGGCATCCCTGTGCTTGATTTCCCCTCTCTGCTCTCCTGGACTTGACCTTCCACTGGCTTCTCATCCTCAGTCCTTCTCGCAACCCTCGTCCCTTAGCAGAAATGAGAACCTTCTTTACTCTTGACAGATCCCTCCGGTCCTTTGACCAGACCCTATTTCTCATGGAAACTACTGTCAAGCCTTGGATTTCTCTGTCCGTGCTCTGGTTATATTGCGTGAGCTGTTTATCCTTCCCCTACGGGACCCTCCAGTTCCATGGAAGACCCCGGCGTTGAATGTCTTCTGAACTGCAGTGAGAAACTGCTGAACTCCTCGGCACCAGGTGGTGCCTGGCACGTTGACCTTCCGTAACCCTCTTCCCAAGGCAGGTGCCCTTCCTGGTGCCTGTCTCACCGCTCTGCCTTCCTCCCGGGGGCTGCTGGGCTTCACCAGCGAATCTTGAGATACGCCTTTCTGTTCATGTGTTGCGAGGACATGGAATTCTAAGAGGTTCAGACAGCCAGAGCCAAGAGCCACGTGGGTGATGACATGGAAGCCCGCTCAGAAATATCTCTACTGCCTCAGAGGCGGTTTGATTTTTTTAACACTTGACAAGAGTGACTTTCTGGCCCACGTCTCTGCGTTCCCCAGCTGTTGTCTTCAGATACCCCAGTCACGACCTGTAATGCGACACAACTCTGCTTTAAAACAGACCTGCCCCATTCATCAGCACTCATTCGTACCTGCTTCCTGGTTTTCCAGGCCCTTCCTCACACCTGGCTGTGTTTCATTGAAACGCAGACTTGCTTTGAAGAGCCAGGGGGGCCTCCGCATTGTTTCTGAGCTGCAGCCTGTTGCTCAGATACGTGGGGAGCTTTGATCTGGGGTTTAAGGCATGTAAGACGAGAGGCCTCATCACACTAGACTAGAGCAGTGCCGCTCGAATGTCAGTGCACATCAGTCTTCTGGACCACTGGGAAGCTTGTTAAGATACCAGTGCCCAGCCCTGGAACCACCCCGGCTTCCGTTTCTGATTCAGTGGGTCTGCGGTGGGCCTGGAAATGTGCATTGCTGAAACGTTCCCGGGCTCTGTGGGTGCTGCTGGCCCAGGGACCTCGATTTGAGAATTGCTGAGCTAAAGCATCAGCCCTTGTCCCTGGCTGGATAACCAGGACACACACCAGACTCCCGAACTACCCAGGTGGCCCAAGGAAGCCAATGCACGAATGGTCACGGCAGATAGGGTCACAACTGTGACACCTTGGAAAGAAACTTGGATGTCCCACAGCAGGAGGACAGACGGATCAGGATGTCAGTGGAAAGACATATACACAGAGTGGGTCACCCCAGGAAAGTTGAAAATGGATGGACTGTGGCTACCTGTATTGAAATGGGTAAGTCTCACAAATGCAAGTTTAATGGAAGAAAGAAGAGCACAGGGATGACAGAAGAGCACAGGGATGACAGCGTTTCATTTAAGTTTCAAGAATAAACAAGATAATGCTACGAGTCACTTCAACACATATGTAGTAAGAGCACAGAGATGAACAGAGACACCTAGGAGAAAGATTAACCCCAGGAGAACAGCATTACTGACCATGAGCAAGAGGTGGTGGGGAGGTGGGTGTGGCGCTGCCACAGCACAGTGGGGAGAGGACCTTCAAATTTATTTCTGTTATGGTTTGGACGTGAGGTGACCCCAGAAGCTCCTGTTAATCCAGGAATATTCAGAGGTCAACTGGATTGCAAGAGCTGTAACCCAATCAGTGCATCCTAGCCTGAGTAGACTAAGGGGGTGGTACCTAGAGGCTGGTGGGGTGTGAGGAGGGGGTGGGTCCCTGGAGGAAGGGAGCCCCTCTCCCCCTTCCCGACCCCACCACAAGCTGAGAGCTTTTCTCTTCTGGGCTCGTCCCCAGGATGTTCTGATTCACATCAGGCCCAGGATGTGGACTGAGACCTCTGGAACTGTGAGCCCCAAATAAACTTTCCTCCTCTAAGTTGTTCTTGTAGGATATTTTAGGAGAAAAAGTTAACTGAAATGAAGGCTGTCTTTCCTAGAACAGGTAAGGGATTACAGGTACATATCATGTCATTCTTTAAATCCTTCTTGTGAAACAATGAATTTATTGGTGGACACAAGTGGACACACCAGTGACAGGAGGACTCTGGGGGGCACTGTGCTGGGAAATGAGCCAGGCACAGGGACAGTGCTGTGTGTTCTCACTTACATGGAGGATCCAGGATGATCAGCTCTTAGAGGCAGAGAACAGAAAGGTGGTGCATGAGCCCCCAGAGGGGGCCGTGGGAGGCCACAGGCAGAGCAGGTGGTCCCAGGCAGGCGTGGCGAGGGGCGAGGACTGGAGGGATGGGCGCGTGCACTGCTGTGGTTCAGTCACCTGCACTGTGGACATAGGCCACGAGGTCAGTTTTTCTCCCATGAATTTATAATCACAATTTGCCAACTGAAAGGAGGTTGTCTATAGGGGCCTGGTGTGGTGGCTGCACCTGTAATCCCAGCCACTTGGGAGGCGAAGGCAGGAGGTTCACAAGTTCAAAGACAGCCTGGGCACCTTAGCAAGACCCTGTTGCAAAAGAAAATAAAAAGGGCTGGGGGTGCGACTCCGTGGGAGGCCCTGGGCTCTATCCCCAATCCTGCACACACATGTGCAGACACACACACACACACTAATAATGAACACTTTTTAAAAGAAAGAAAAAGAATATGTGTGTCTGCAATAACTTGGAAGGCAGACTGAAGCCTCTAAGCCCTCAGCTCTGCGGGGAGGAGGTGAGCAGGCTGTTGCCAGTGTCACCTGGGTTTCCCTTCAGTGAAGAGAAGAGGGGAGGTGTTTTGTAATTGCTGGATTTTGTGGTTCTCTGATCCTGCTTCCACAACACTGTGTACGTTGAGGGCGTGGAGGGCAGGTCACTTCTGTTGTTCAATGCAAAAGTTACCACACCACAGTGCACATTAAGGACGATGGTCGTCAACCAGGCAGGTATCATTATTCTCTTCCTGGACTCTGTGCTGGGTGCAGTACCCAGTGGGACTCTGGGTTGTCTCTCCTGATGAGAGTGGGAGTGTGTTCTGTGTGGGCCAGAAGGTGCTCATGGACACTGGTGGCCAAAAGAAGCAACAGTGGCTCAATCACAGACTGTCCACCAAAAGTCTGCTTTTCTAGAGAGGAGAATTTTGCTTGGATGGGTTACCCAGCCCCGCTGACATCTAGACAATGGATTCTGGTCAAAGAACTATAAGTAAAATGCCTTTTACAGACTAGAGAGGTTAAAAAGTGGCTGAATTTTTGCCACCCTCCTTTGCCCATCTACTGGATAGATTGAGAAGTCTTGGGGCCTGAGAGGAGAGGCTGACCCACCAGTCAGAAGGAACCTGGATCCCTGAGTCACCTGGTGGAAGGGTTCTGACCTACCAGGAACACCTGCATTTGCCTTACTTGCATAACAAGGCCCTTTCTTTTGCGTTAAGCCACTGGTTGTTTAAGAGTGTATTTGTTATAGCAGCTAGCATTGCCAAAAATGATCTACTCACATAGGATTTCACTCGATTTGGGGTCTTTACTTTTGTCCTTAGTTGATTGTCTTTTCAATGGAAAACCAGCATGGCTGGGGGCTCTGTGGCTTTGCTCGCCCATTTTCCTTGTCCCACTGTGCAGGATTTTACTGACCTAGAGTGAACCAGCGAGCATGGTGTCTTGCATTAGTGAGCTCTCAATTTTTGCGGGAAGAAACAAGAAAATGGATTTCATTTTCCACTGGTCATGCTGTGATGACAGATAATTAGAAACTTTAATCAATCTTGTTTTGTCAGCATGACTTTCATATCAAAAAGAGACTGTGTGTTTAAAAAGCCACAAATAAATAGAAAATTTAGGGCTGTGAAGCATCAGTAATGAATGATGATAACAACGTTAAGTAAGGATATCACACAACCCTTTCAACAAACCTCTTGTGTGTATCAAATTCTTTCCCTCCACACCTCTCTGCATTTCCATTTGCACATAATTTTCATTTATTTATTTGCCCTTCATAAATTACAAATCACAGCTCCAACTTGCATGGACAGAGATGGAAGAGGGATTTTACAGTATAACTTACTCCTGCCCAGGTCACTTAATCAGTCTCGGCATTTGACATGTTCAGAGCAGGACTTTGACCCAGTGGGGGCTAAATTCAGATTGCAACATCATCGTCTCCAGCTTTGTGATCTTCAGCAAGTTACTTCCTCTCTTTGGGTGAAATTTCTTTCACTACTAGACTACTACTAGACGAGGGAAGTGCTTGGCTCCTCCCAAAGGCTTCGTCACCATCAAGGGAGGTCACATGCGGGGAGTGCACCACATGCTAACTGGTACCCAGTGCCCAGAGACGTTTGGAAGATGCTCACTCTTTGCTGCTCCGCTCTCTAGTGGAAGAGATTCTTCTTTTCCTCAGGAAACGGATCTCCTAGCTTGGGGACTAGAATTGATCAAGACTGTGTTTGGTACCTCCTGCTGGAAGTAGCGAGGCCCTTGTGCTTGTGAGTAAACCATCACGCCGGGGTGGGACAGTGGGGTTTTGGATGCGCAGAAGCTCCAGGGAACGTGCATGCACACTGTCTTCGTCATCTCTCTGGGAGGATCGGTCGTACCCATACCAAAGAGGAGAAAGTAAAACCTCTCCCCTGGAGAACATCAGACACTGGGGTGGAGGAAGCCGGTGGTCAGGAAGGATGCTCGGCATGTGGCTGCCCATGGATGCTCTGCCTTGAGGCATGTGGCTCTGCTGGAAACTCGGAGCGGGCCTGAGGTAGAGGCTACTGCTGGGAGGCCCAGGCATAAGTCATGGGAGCAGGAAGAGGCCTGGGCTCAGCGTGCAGCTAGAGGCCAGGAGTGCTGAGGTCTCACGAAGGATGTACTTGTGATGGCCACCCAGGGCTTGTGTGTGGTCAGATGCTGGACGCTGTCACACCCTTCCCAGGTTGACTCATGGTTCACCGTGGTGGTTCCGCCTGCTGCTGCTTCTCTCCTGCTCTCCCCACAGACCCGAACTGTGCCTGTTCATCAGGTCCAGTGGGTGCTTTCCTCCCTCCCCAAAGCATCTTGGCCAATGTGCTCTGAGGACCATGTTGTCGTCCTCCATCCTGCTCACACTGCAGTACGTAGTTCACGTTACGACCAGTGCATCATCTAGTAATCTTCTCTTGTGGTTTTACTTACATTTTTCTTGGTTTTCCAACCAGATAGTGAGCTCATCAGTGCAAGTCTTCATCCACGTGGTCACCGACCACCCGACATGGACCACGCGCCCGCCCTGCACCAACGCCGTGTAAACAGCTTTCAGACATTATCCCCTCCTCACAGAAGAGTGTGAGGGCGATCACTACGGTTTCATAGATTTTCCTCTGAGCCTTAGATTCTTACTCATTTGTCCACAAATCTGGGGCCTGAATCACACAGCAAGTAGGTGGGAGATCAAGCTGGATTTAAGCTCCGTCCCAAGCCTACTTGTCCTTCCAGAAGAGAGGATGCTCTCAAGGTTGACCATGCCTGTTTCTTGTTTTGTATTCATCAGAGAACCCAGCTATGTGCTTCACATGTAATTAAAACTTAATAAATCTTGATTAAGTCTTTGGAAAGGGCACAGTGGGGAGGCTTTCTAAGACTTTGCCTTCACTTCTAACTTAATCTCTCCCCTTCAGACATGCTGAGTGGAGTTTAAGATGAGCAGTGATTTAAGATGGTGCTTGTGGATTTTGTTGACCATTCTATGACGGCTCTCATGGCCACCAGCACTGGGGGACGGCTGACCTGTCTGGTGTGCTGGTGTGAATAGGCTTAGGGTTTGGCCCCTGCTGGTGGAATGGACGAAGATGGGATCAGAGTCTGAGACCGTGGGGCTTGATCTGGGCTCTGCTAGTACTCTCAGAAGATCTTGACATTATTTAGAAATCAATGTTTATAGGCTTGGTGGCCAGAAAGCCTGCTTCATAGATTCAGTCAATCCTGGGAGCCCCCAGAGTATTTTCAGATGAATTCTTCTCTAGCTGAACAGGCTCAGTTTTAATTACACCAGGGAGCCTGTTACCAGGGCTGCTTTTGTCTTTCTGTCGCAGAACGCCCAGAGATCACAGTCACCAGGGACCCAGCACCTGAGTCTCCAAGACCTCCTGTCACAGCTCCCCCACACACCCTGAAAAGCACCTGAAAGAAATACAGTCAGTCCCATATCCATGGGTGCCACATTATAGATTGGACCAACTGAGAATGGAGAATATTAAGAAAATCGCTTCTGTGTGGAACACAACAGGCTTTCCCCTTGCTGGAGCTCCATGAGCAACGCCGGGGAACAGCTGCTTACCCAGCATGCACACGGGTGGGTACGATGAGTCATCCGAGTGATGCAAAGTCTGAGGAGAGCTGGCAGGGCTCATGCGGACACTGGGTCATTTTATGGAAGGCTTGAGCTTCTTGGCTTTGGTGTCTGGAGGGGGTCCTGGGACCACCCCTGAGGAGGCTGAGGCTCAGCTATACGCATGGACTGAGATGCACCTGCTCTGGGACCCAGAAGACTGTTCCAAAGCCCTGGGCAGTCTCGTGCTGAGCTAGGCCAGCTTGCTTAGAGCTGGTTTTTGTTTTCAGCCCAGGGGTTGACCTGAGAGAGAGGCAAGGCAGGCTGGGTGACCTCTTCCTCCTTTCTTCTCAGTCCCATGACTCAGGGTGGCTTCTCTGCCTTCCATCACTACAGGCTGAAGACAGGTCGATGTAAGGGAGCAACAGCAAGTCACTGAAGTAAGCAAGGAAGCATTTGTTCTTATAGTGAGACCAGAATGGACCACTCATCCTGCAGGGGTGGGGGGAGACATGGAGAGAGAGAGAGAGAGAGAGAGAGAGAGAGAGAGAGATAGATAGATTGGGAAATCTGCGTTGCTAGCATAATGAGGAGCTAAAGACTAGCTGACCAATGTACTTGCGAACTCCTGTTGGAGGGGAGGGCAGGGAGGTAGAAAGGAGTGATGGGGTCCCCTAGGAGCCAGTAGTGGGCCCTGTTGC
Source organism: Glaucomys volans (assembly GCA_020662805.1). Taxonomy (NCBI): domain Eukaryota; kingdom Metazoa; phylum Chordata; class Mammalia; order Rodentia; family Sciuridae; genus Glaucomys; species Glaucomys volans. The sequence continues at coordinate 785,516 of JAJEJO010003579.1, read as the reverse complement.
TTCTACCCAGGGAGACGAGGCCACTCCCGAGGTGCCATCAGAGGCCAGCCCAGGAAGTGGGAACTGCCTCTGAGAGGACACATGCCCACTGGGTGACTCTCTCTCTCTCTCTAAATTTTTTTGTATCGCTTGTCCTATTTAGCTCTACCTGACAGCAGAATGCACTTTGATTCACTGTACACAAAAGGGGGACAACTTTCCACTTCTCTGGTCGTACACGATGTAGAGTCACACCATTCATGTAATCACACACGTACAGCTTCTCACACTTAAAGAAGAAAGCATCCACTCCACCATGTGTGGGGGCTCTATCCTAGGTCCTGACAAGAATCTTGGCGGGGGAGGAGGGCTTCCATGTACTTGGGGACGACGCTGCTATAATACTAAAGAGAGAGGAAACATCAACTGCTATGGATCTAGCAAGACCGAGGAAGAGTAGAAAAACACACATAATGTCAACAATGACAGAGAATTACCTATTATAAAGATAATAAGGACAAAGTAGAACAACTCCAAACCTGTAAACACTACAGCTTAGAGGAAATGGACTAAATCTTCAAAAATGTAGAACACCAAAATCTATGCAAATTCACCCAGGATGTAAGAGATAACAAGAACTTTTAATTATTAAGGAAATTTAAATCATAGTTTAAACCCCCCTGAAAAAGAAATCTCCAGCATTAAAAGTTCACTGGTGAATAATACCAAACACTTAAAGAGGAAATAACACACACTTGGCAGTCTCTTGCAGAAAATAGAAGAGGGGAACACTTGCCATCTCATTTCACAAAGACAAGATTACCTTGATACAAAACCAAAAAAGGGGGGGGGAAAGGGACTATAAACCAAAATCCTTCATGAGTGCAGGTGTAAAATTCCTCTGAAAATATTAGCAAATCAGATGCAGTAGTATACTAACAGACAAGGACAGCATGTTCACATGGAGTTTTCTCTAGGAATGCAAGGCTGGCTCAATATTCAAAATCCATCAGAGTAATCCACCATGTTAATGGTCTAAAGAGGAAAAAAATCACATAGTACCTATAATATAGAGAAAGCATTTGACAAAATTCAACATCTGCTCATAATACATTTTTTTTTCCCAACAAACTGAGACAAGAAGGCAACTTTCTCAATCTGATAAAGGGTCTCTGCAAAAATTATAGCCTACATCACACTTGAGTAGGGACAGATGAAATGCTTATTTTCTAAGACTGAGGCAATACAAGGATGCCCACTCCCTTCAGGCTTATTCAACTTCATACTAGAAGTTATGGGTACTGCAATAAGGTAAGAAAAAGAAATAAAAAGGATACAGATGAGAAGTTAATAGGTTAAATGGTCTATCCTCACTGATGACATGGTTTTCTACATGGAGAAATTCCGAAGTATCTACAACCACCCAGAACTAAGAAATGAGGTGACATGTTCAACACACACACACACACACACACCTTTTTCTTACATATTGACAATGCACAATTGGAATTAAGAGAATATAATTTAACATAGCTCCAAGGTGAAAATATTAGGTATACACAAAGCATGGCAGAATCTGCATGGTGAAAATTATAAAACCCTGATGGATGAAATGAAGTAGGATCCAAATAAAAGCAGGGGCATATTATGTCACACATTGATTTATTATTTTAATGCAATTTCATCAAAAGTCTAAGCCATTTTTTGTCAATATAGATAAACTTATTTTCAAGTTATTATGGAAGGCAAAGGAATCATAATAACTGAAACAATTTGAAAAAGAATAAAGTATAAGAAATCTTTCTTTTATTTTCTCTCTCTCCCTCCCTTTCTACCTTTCTCTTTCTTTCTCTCTTTTCTTTCCCTTCCTTCCTTCCTCCCTCCCATCTTTCCTCCCTCCCTCCCTCCCTCCCTCCCTCCCTCCTTCCTTCCTCCCCTTATTGCAATTCTGGGGATTGAACTCAGAGCCATGCAGGTTAGGCAAGTGCTCTGCCACTGAGTTACATCCCCAGGCCCATACTACCTAATTTAAAGACTTGCCTTAAAGTTATAGCAATCAAGACAGTGTGGGAAAGGTGAAGGGATAAATACATAGATTAATGGAACAGAATAGGGACTTCAGAACTAAATTCACACAAATACGGTCAATTGATTTTGGACAACTATTCACAGGTAACTGAATGAGAAAGAATAGTCCTTTTCAATAAATGATACAACATCTGTGTGCAAGGAAACTTTGATCTAACTTTACACTTTGTCCAAACTTAAATAGAGTAAAAGTAAAACTAATTGGTATAAAGTAAAAATCTAAAACTATAAAATTTTAGAAGTAAACCTAGGATGAACCTTTATTTATTTATTTTTGCAGTGCTGTGGATCAAATCCAGGACTTCGAGCGGATGTGGCAGGCACTCTTCTTTGAGCTGTACCCCCAGCAGGAGGAAATCTTTACAAGATGGGACTGGGTGAAGTGTTCTTCATCGAGAAACCAAAGATCCATAAAAAAGATGCATAGATTTTATTTCATTAATAAAAATTTGCTCTGTGAAAATATCATTAATAGAATAAAAAGATAAGAAAATATCTTATATTTGCAAACCACATGTTTGACGAATGTTTTGTATCCAGAATATATAAAGAGCTCTCAAAACTCAACAGTAGGAAAATAAATAAGCCCAATTAGAAAATAGGTAAAAGACTTAAACAGATACCTCACTAAAGAGGACCCAAGGAAGCCAAATAACTATACAAAAAAGATGCTTAAGATCATTAGCCATTAGGGAAATGCAATTTAAAGTCATGACAAAATATCCCTTCATACCTACCAAGAATGGACATAAAAGGAAATTACTGATAGTACCACACTTCCAGATGTGAAGCCACCAGAACTTTCACGCATTGCTGGGGGAATCCAAAATGACGTGAGCACTCTGGAAAGCTTGGGTCCTTGTAGAAGTTCCTGATAAAATGAGATATATACTTACTATGTGGTCCACCAATTCCACTTCTAGGTTATCCAAGAGAAGTTTAAACTTCATGTTTACACAGAAACCTACATGGATGTTTGTGGCAGCTCTATTCATAATCCAAACTGGAAACAACAGAAATATCCTTCAGTAAGTGAAGGGATTTACAGAGTGTGGTGACTCCATATAATAAATACCACTCTGAACAACAGAGAGAGAATGCGCTACGATGCACACCATCGCTCGAATGGATCTCGAAGGCATCCTACCGCAGGAGAGGAGTCAGCCTTGAAGGTTTATGTACTGTGACGGTTCACCTTGGTTGTAGACTAGATTGAGCCATGCCTAGAAGATTGGGAAAGCACGCTGCTGTGAATCTGAGAGGGTGTTTCCAGAGATGATTGGCATGTGGGTCAGTAGACCCCGTGGGCACCATAATCCAATAGGCTGGGAATCCAGATGGAACGGAAAAGAGGAGAACGGGGGAGCACAGGCCCATGCCCGATTGTTCTGGAACATGTGGGTTTACTGCCACTGTCACCCATGGACCTCGACTCCAGGGTCTTCAGTCTTTGAATGTGACCGGCACAAGTGACTCTCTAGGAAGCTTCTAGGCTCAGACTGGGGCTGCATCGTTGGTCCCTTGTTCTGAGGCTTCCAGTTTCTTGGACTGAGCAGCTGCTGGTTTCCACAGATGGCCACTGTGGGACTCTCTAGCGTCTGATTGTGCAAGCCAAGTATAATTATCTTTTAGGATTTATATACATATTCCTATCAGTTCTGTTCCTCTGGAGGACCCTAACATGCATAGTTTATGATTTAGTTTATATGATTACAATGGTCAATTTTACATGTCAATTTGCTTGGGCTACAGTCTGCCCAGATATTTGTTTAAATGTTTTTCTGAGTATTTCTGTATGTTTTTGGCTGAGATGAGTATTTCACTTGATAGAATGAGTAAAGCAGATTGTCTTCCCCTGTTTGGGTGGGCCTCATCCAATCTGTCAAAGGCCTGGATAGAACACAAAGGCTGACCCTCCCTGGACTAAGAGACTTCCTCCTGCCTGCATGTTGGGCTGGGACGTGGGTCTTTCCCTGTATTTACATTTGAACTGAAATATCTGCTCTTCCTGGGTCTTGGACCTGCAGGTCTTTGGATGAGAACTTCATTATCATTTCTTTTGGTCCTCAGGCCTTGGGACTTGGACTGGAACTTGTCATTGGTCTGCTGGGTCCCCGGCTTGCTGACTCATCCTTTGTATCTCGGGACTTGTTAACCTCCATAATTACAGGAGCCGGGTTCTTATGATAAATCTGTCTGTTTCCCTCTCCATCCGACACCCGCACTGACTCTACGGGGATAGCATGTGAGTTTTGGTATCGTGTTAGTGCGGGCAATCACAGGAATCTGTACACGTGTTCAAATTAACACACTTGCACAACTCCCAGAATACCACTGTTATCAAATACTAATTTTTTAAAATAAATTAAAATACTTGGGAAACTCAGAGAAGGGAAGGAACAGGAGGTGGATTGAAGGTGGAGATGAGCTGACCATCAGGCAGGACCGGGAGGTGGCTGGGTTTGAACAGGGCCCTGCAGAATGACTGGGACTCCATACTGGGAGGAGTGGGGGGTCTGTCCAGGGGGTAGGACCTGCTGCAGAAGGGGCCAGGGTGAGCCGGCAGAGGCAGCCTGTGGGTGCAGGGATAGCAGAGGTGCAGCCTGCCAGGCAGGAACGAGGAGACTGAGGCGGGTCAGGGCCAATCAAAGTGGCCCTGTGTGTCCAGGGGAGAATTCCTTCCCGGCTCTGTGTGGGGTTTGCAGTTACTAAATAATGTTGAGTGGTGATTCCAAAACAAAATCCAGGCAGCTCAAATTCCAGGGGATTTTAAGTTTCCTGGAAGCCTCCTAGGGGGAAAAGATACTGAAAAAGGACTTTTTAGATATTCATTTATAAAATTCCTTCATAAGTTTACAAATGAGACCCTCTATAAAATATTGTATTCACTAGGGAAATAATTCTGGGATTGATCTAAATCCTTTAGTCTCACAGTATTTATGTAAACATCTGTCTCAGTCAGGGTCCCGGCAGGAAACAGATGGCACACTCCAAAGGAGAAGCTGAAGGGAGCGTGGGGCAGGGCTGTGTACACAGATGTGGGCGGGCTGGGGACCACTGGAGTGGGGCCAGGCCTGGGCTGTTCCCTCCTGCACCTGAAGGGAAGGGAACATTCCACCAGCTCCTCGGACCTGACACCGTAGAAGGAGCCCCCAAAGGGAGAGGGGCCCTGGGTGCAGGAACCCAGCATCCCAAACCCAGCCCAGCAGACGGAGAGCTGGGGATACTCTGATTTCTGTGTCCTCCTCCCCAGAACCTCCTGCTGGCCCAGCTCAAAGACAGCCAGAGTCCCCACTGATGGGGTCCATAGTGACCCTCTCCTGGGAGCTGGGTGTGGGGCGGGGGTGGAAGATGGGTCCAGGGAAGATGGAGATGCAGACACAGTACCTTCTTGAGTTCCTGTTCCAGGCCTGCTGGAGCCTGAGTTTAGGGGCCTGCAAGGAAGAGGGGGAGCTGGAGCATGAGCTGGGGAAGCCGAGTCCCATGTGGCCTGCCTTTCTCACGTGTTCCGATGGGCTGTTGGCCCCAGGCAGCAATCCCCACCCGCTGACCTGGACAATAGGCCCTGTGTTTTCAGTGCACTTTGTGGAGGTGCCTGGGCAGCCCTGGCTGCCGGGGGGTGAGTTCGGTCCCCCTCAGGCAGGCCTGTGCTGAGGGATTGAAGGGACCAGGTTTGGGGCTCGGGGTGGGTGGCCAGGTCCTGCTGGGAGCTTCCCAGAGGAGGGCTCACAGCTCCCGGAGGGCACTGCAGGCATGGCCGGGGGACCCAGGCTTGCCGGCTCCTCGGGCTGCCGCTGTCCCACTGTATTTCCATCCATCAGAGACAAGGACAGCAGGCGCACTAATGGGACAGGGCATCGACCACAGAAGGAGGAGTCACGGGGACAGTGAGGCGGCAGCCTGGGGACAGGGCGCCTCCCTCCTCGCTGCTCCTAATTAGCGACACGGCACTCAGGGGACCTCGGAGACCAGCTGACGACCATTAGCAACGCAGAGGAAGACTGCTGTCACTGTCACCGGGTCTGATGCCTCTTGTGCAGCCCTCGCGGGAAGCTTGCTTCCTGGCAGGTTGTGATTTGGCCGCAGGCTTGATTGGGTGACACCGGGAACACCCCAAAGCTATGCCCCAGACTGTGCTCTGACTGATAAAAATCACGGTCAGTCAGAACCGGAGGCACCTGGGAAGGCACCTGGGCTGGTGAACTCGGGCGCCGAGGGAACCCAGGCCGGCAGGCGGGGTGTGGAGCACCGAGCCAGCAGCTCCTCTTGCACTGTGCGCATCCCACGCGCCCCCAGGGGACAGGCTTACAGTAGACGGAGGTCGCCCATCCCTGGGCTGAGCAGGAATCTTACCCCAAGAGGTCACTGAACTTGAAGCCGTGGGCATCGGGACCAGGTGGGCGTCCCTGGAGATTCGGGGCAGGGTTTCCTGTGAGCCCTGCATGGTTGTCCAGGAGGGCTGACTCAGGCAGTGGTCGGCAGTCCTTCCAGGACGCCCAGCCCGTGGGTAGCCACTGTTTCCTGATGGTGTTTCATGCCGATCCTCCCACAGGGGGACGCCAGCCACTGTTAGCCCTGAGGCTTCCCCGGGGACCCACAGCACCAGTGTCCCGGTCTTGTCTCAGAGCGCTGTCTTCCAGGGTCTCCCTATCACAGCACCCCAGTCTCTCAGTGATGGACCCACTCCTTGCTCCCTGCCACCAACTTCCGCTCACTGGCCACCTGTCCGTTCTGGTCTGATCACTTCTGCAGTCGCTGCACGCCAGGCACCACCATGCAGAGGTGGGAGAGGATGGCTGATCTTTCTCAAGTTAGCGTAACAGCAAAGGTCTTACAAGGACGTTGGGGTGCCTCATCCCAGCAAGGAGGAGGAGGCAGCAGGGCGCAGGCACCCCCTCACCCCACCCTTTCCTGCTGCCGGATTCATTCTCTGGTGTTCGCAGAAATGGTGGCGGATGATTCTGCAGGTCCAGCTGCCAAAAGGCAGCCTGACTTTGGAACAAAGTCCAAATTCCTGGATAGGACCCAATGGTGGTGAGCGGAGCCAGGTCAGATTGGGTGACATGGCTGTCCTGGGCTCAGGGAAGTCATTCCATGAACTGGGATGGCACAGAAGCCCTCAGGAAAGGAAGGCTGAGCAGGTGGGCCATCACGGTCCCCTCCATAGCTGCTGCCTTCAAGGACCTTGTCTGGAAGTGGAAAAGTGGGCAGTAGGTCCTGACTAGCTGTGCACTGAGGCTTTCTGAATGGAGGCTTTCCCGGGAGCAGAGAGAGGGGCGTGTGGAAAGCACCTGGAGCTGGGTCTTGACTGCAGAAGAGGCTGAGTGTGCGTGCAGGCACGTGTATGTGCGTGCATGTGTGCATGTGTGCATGTGTGTGTGCGTGCATGTGTGCATGTGTGCAGGTGTGCATGTGTGCATGTGTGCACGTGTGTGTAGAGCGGCCACGGGAGGCTGGGGGCTGGCTTTCTGGGTGTTAGGGAAGATGTGTCGAAGCCTGGGGGAGATTCTGGAAACTAGCTGCTAAAGCATAAAAGGCTGGGCAGTAAGGGGGAGGGGCTGAGAAGCCCCAGGATTAGAGCAGGAAGGGGCTCTGGGTGGAGTCCCACGAGCAGGTTAGATTTCAGTCCGTGCTGGACGGTGTCCAGGAAGGATTTCAAGGGGGGAGAATCAGTCTTTCTGGGGAGACCACTGATGGGGGGTGTGGGGGAAAGTCAGCCTGGAGTGGGAGTTGAGAAGGAAGGGGCCCTGGTCCAGGTCCTCCAGGCGGGAGCCCAGCAGGATTGAGCCCCAGAGGGTAGAGAGGGAGGGAGCTGGAGGAGAGCTGGAGGAGACCCGGAGGGCCACCTGACCAGGAGTGAGCTGGACAAAAGTCAGGGAGAGAGAGGGCAGGCAGAATGGCAGCCTTGGAACGCCACGAGTCGAAGGGAGGTTTCCAGAAAGGCTGTCGGGGGTCCTGGAGCCACAGGTGGCCACCAGGGCAGCATGTGTCTCCCAGGAGGGGACTTCCTCCTAGTTGACACCTGTGCTGTGCCACCAGCAGGAGCTCAGGTTGGTCAGAGGGTTTCAGGACCCAGCAGTCAAAGCCCCTGGTGAATTCCTCTCCCTGGAGTTCGAGGTCTGCCAGTCATAGTCACAGGGCTGCCACGGAAGTGTGCAGCAAGAATCCAGGAGGAGGAGCTGGCTAGACTAACCAGATGCAAAACTAGGTCACCAGAAATGCAAAAGGATAAGAGCGATATTGAAAGGTATCATCCATTGAAATTAGTGATTAATCGATCATCATTATGGGTGGTTATGGATCCTTGTGCAAGTTGCACACTGTGCAATTTCACAAGAGGAGCTCAGCCTGCCCGGAGGTGTGCCATTACCTGGGATGAACACCGCATTTTATTTCTGTCTTCTAAGTGTCTGGCCTTGTGCTTGATTATGGTGACCATTCACCAAATGTGTGTTGATTATGAAAAATGCAACTCCTGCTACCTAGGAACTCGTCCAAGGAGTGACCAGTAAATACACAATTAAAATACAAAGTGGCCGGTGCTGGCAGTGGGATCGAGCCCTGAAGTCGATGCAGCTGACTAGTGGCTGCTTGGTGGCTGGGATTACCTACCCTGTCTCCTGAGCCCCTCAGGCAGTTCCCAGATGCCAGATCAGCCTGCCTGAACCGGTCAGCCAGAACTGGCTGGTTCTGACCACCTTGATGAGCCAGGTGTATTCACTCCCCATTCAGCAAGTAGGAAGCAGCAGCAGCCAGCGCTGCACCGTCCTAGGGGCTGGGACTCAGCGGGCCCCTGCCCTCCTGCAGATAGTTCACGGGGCAGTTGCTAAAAGACTGGAATGCTGTGGGTGCAGGATGCAGAGGAAAGAAGACAGGACCAAGGGCATAAGGCGTGTGTGTGAGTGTGTGTGAGTGTGTGTGAGTGTGTGTGGCGAAGGGGCATCTGAAGTGTTACCTAAGGTGGGTGGTGAAGGGGATGCTGGCGTCCAGACCTTTAAGAGGAATCAACCCTCGACGTCTGGAGGAGGAACAGCTCTGTGGAGGGACAAGTGAACGAGGTGAGCAGGTGGTGGGCTTCGTTCAGGGTCAGCATGGCGACCCATGTGGACAGCTGTGTGAGATGAAGTCGATGTGGGGCGGGGGCCTGGACATCAGTTGGGACCTGTGATTTTTCTGGGACTGATACAAGGAACTCTCTGGAGCATCTGGGTGCAGAATGGTGTGAGCTGTCATGTGACGAGGGGACCACTCCAGATGCTGACTTGAAGAAGGACCACAAGGATGGAGGGACAGAGCTGAGTCCACGGTGGGGCTGGAATTCTAGTGGAGACCTGGAGCCTCGCTGGATTCAGAAGTGCCTTTTGAAAGGACAGCACGTGATTAGATTGGAGGAGGTAGGTTTGAGTGGCCGGCCATCGGAACACTGGACAGGGATTACTGCACACCGTCCACTTCTTCCCAATCCCCAGCAGTGTGCACGGTGGCCGTGACGGTGCTCTTCTCATTTTAAACGGGGCTGTGAGTTCTGCCCTCACCGACCTCTGAAGCGCAGGCAGCGTCCTCTTCTGATTTGGGTTTTCTTCCTGTGAAGGCGCAATGCTCTGGGGGAGCCTGCCTGGGAGCCTGGTCCTGGAGGAGCTGTGGCAGGAGCGGCATCCCTGCTGGTGCCACTTCCTCCCTGTTAGCCGCCACCTTCGCAGCTGCCACCTCTGGAGCAACCTCTGGTCCCTCGTTTGAGAGTCATGCCCCTTTCTTATCTTTAGAAAAATTAACCAGAGGGCTCTCTTACCCTTGGTGGCTCTGAAACATCGTTAGACCTTAATCTCTCTCAGCAGAGAAGAAAGAGCGGGAGCAGGGAAGGAGGAGGGATGGAGGGAAGATGCCTTCCTGATTGGTACAGAGGGCAGGAGGTGAGCTGTCCACTCACCCTGGCACTTTAACAAGGGGCGTCTGCCTGAATCTCAGGTGGGACAGGTCGGAAGACAGGGAAGGTTCTGGGACACATGGCACGGCTTTTAAGAACACAGTGAGCTGATTTTGGATCTGCCTCCAGGTGAGGGTCTAGGGATGAATTAGAAAGGCACACTGAGCACGCCCTGGGAGAGCCCCATGCTGTGTTAAGTGTAAGCTTCTTACTGGGGAGCAAAGACGCTGAGGGGAAGCTTGGCCTCCAGAGGCTGAAGTGTCCTGTCCACAGTCCCCGGGAGCCTTGGTGGATTTGCATAGCTTCCTTCCTTCTAGCCACAGTGTGGCTTGCTGGCAGGCAGAGCTTGGTGCAGCCCTTTGGGGACACGATGGGCCAACAGAGGGACAGGCCTTCATTGCAACCCGCTGCCTCGGGGGCTTGGGCACAGGCCGGTGCTGTCCTGGATTGCTCCCTTCAGTCTTTGACTTGACTCCTGTCTTGTCCTCCAGGTTGGTGTCTTTGATCCTGGGATCCCTGCTCTGTGCTCCTGCTGCGGCAGGTGACCTGCAGGAACTAGCAGTCCAGGCCGTTGTAGAGATGGTCTTCCCTCCCATGAATACGAACTGTCCACCAGGGAACACTCGCTGGCTGACACACTCATCCACCACCGCCGGTGCCAGGATCCGGGACTGTGACTTATGCCCAAAGTGGTCAACACACCGGCACTTCAAGGCAGGGTAGCGCTGCAGGTGCTAAGCGGTCTCCTGTGCCCTGGGAGGCCCTGAGTAGAGGGGAGGCCGTCTGGGCTTCAGTGGTGCATTGAGTGACAATGCTCAGCTCGTTCTCAGTGATGTGAGCTCAGGAAAGTGGCCTTCTGAGCCCCCGTCCCAGGGTTTGCATGTTGGTGTTCTAAGAATCAAATGTGGTAGCTACTGCTGACGTCAGTGCTCAGTAGGCATTGTCCCTGTGCCTGTGGTTATAGCCCACCTGGACCCAGAGGCTGGCTGACTCCTCAGCCAACAGCCCGGCCTTGGACTGGGGATGCAGCTCGGTGGTACAGCACTGGCCTGGCATTGTGAGGCCCTGGGTTCAATCCCCAGCAGCATAGAAACCCAATAAAACAAACAAACAAACAAACAAACACATAGCGCAAGCCTTAGCCCCCCCCTGCTTGTGGATCCGTGGCGCCCACCTACTCTCATCTGCCTCATGGGCTCACCCCCTTGTCTGCCTAGATGAGCAGTTTTGGCCAGACTCCTCCACATAGTCCCGAACTCTTCACCCCTCTTCTGGGCAATCACACCCTCCGTAACTGACCATTCCACTCTACAGCCCCTTTCCTACGGTGCTTCACCGCACTTTCTGGGAATAGAGTCGTCCCTCCTACCCACTCGATTACTCTCCATGGCTTCAGTTGCCAAGGGTTTGCTGTGATCCGAAAATACAAGATGGAAAATCCCAGAAATAATTCACAAGTTTTAAATTTCGGTGTCCTGAGCGGCAGGATGAGATCTCGACCCAGCTTGGGACGGGAACCACCCTGGTTCACCATGTCCATGTGTATACGCTACCCGCCTGCCAGTCACTCCGAGGGCTGCCGAGGCGGCTGTCAGGTTGACTTATCAGATCCAGTGCTGCAGGACTGCGCGCTGTGCTCAGGTGACCCTTATTTTACTCTATAAAGGCTCCAAGTGCAAGGAGAGTGACCCTGGCATTTCAGACACGCCTCGGAGGAGCCACAGAGCGATGGAAGAACAAGAGTGTGTGCGAGGTTTGCTTCCTCCGCGGTTTCCAGCGTCTGCGGCAGGACTTGGAGCATATCCCTTCTGGATAAGGGGTGGGGGGCTGCTTAATGTGACTCATGTCATACAGGGCAGCTGGGTGGTCCAAGGCTACGTGGGGTAACTGAGGGGATAGTAAGATATGGCGTGTGAAATGCTTAGTCCTGTGCACGTGTCTTTATTTTTATTATTGTGGGTGTTCTTTCTACAGTCACCCAGTTTGATTCATCTTCAGTAAACGAGTGGACGGCGGCTGCACCTCCCCCCTCCGTGTGAGTGACAGCTCTCTCTTGCACTGGCCTTCTCCTTGGCATCCCTCTTCAGGGGCTGGCGGGGCAGTCCCATCCCAGGAGCCCACGGAAGTGCAGTCAGGCCCGGGGTAGCTCAGCGACAGAGCACCTGCCCAGCACGCCTGGGCCCGGGTTCCATCCCCAGCACTCCAGAAAGAGGAAAAAGTGAAATAAAAGCAAGATGCGAGGTCTTTCCTCTCTGAATTGGTGTCCTCTCCCAGCCTTTAGCAACGAGCTCTCGGGGAGCGGCTTCATTTCATGCCAGTGAATGAAAGCGGGTTGTTTGCCATCGGCAGGGTCATGTACTTGGGGTGCTGCGAGTTCCTCGTGATGTGCGTGTGGGAGGCAGCCCGGCCAGCAGCCGCAGCAGGGGTGCTTGGCGCTGCCTGGTGACCCGACGCCAGGCCCCTCCCTTATAGACCTTAGGGGCTGATGACAGGTGGGCTCTGGGGCTGTCCATGTCCTGCTGAGAAGTGACAGCCCGTCACAGAAGCACTCCGTGGTCCTGCCGTCCACGTGCTGCTTCTCCAAGGCACCGGCAGCTCTAACGGCGGGCTTCGCACTCCTCCTGAGTGGTCCTCAGCAGAGTGAGGGTCTTACTGACGCAAAGCATCGTCCTTGGCACGTGCAAAAATGAATTAAAACCTGAAGAGTTTGCAAAGGACACTCAGTTCTGTCCCATTCAGGCTTCGGCAGGGAAGAAAGTTCTTACGGACATTGTTTCTCAGGGATGTTGACTGGCGTGTGTGTGTGTGTGTGTGTGTGTATGAGTGTGTGTGTGTGTGTATGAGTGTGTGTGTGTATGAGTGTGTGTATGAGTGTGTGTGTGAGTGTGTGTGAGTGTGTGTGTGTATGAGTGTGTGTGTATGAGTGTGTGTGTGTGTATGAGTGTGTGTGTATGAGTGTGTGTGTATGAGAGTGTGTGTGTGTGAGTGTGTGTATGAGTGTGTGTGTGTATGAGTGTGTGTGTGTGTGAGTGTGTGTGTATGAGTGTGTGTGTGAGTGTGTGTGAGTGTGTGTGTATGAGTGTGTGTGTATGTATGAGTGTGTGTGTGTGTGTGTGTGTGTATGAGTGTGTGTGTGTGTGCACGTGCTGTGCGTAAGGGGTGGGGCAAGGCTCCAGTACAATTTTAATTCCAGACAGTACAGAGTTTATTAGGAAATTGAAAACAATGCTCCTATCACCTATTCAAAATTTAGTCTATATTTTTATTTTCTAAAAATCTACCCACACATTATTAGTGTGCTCAGTAAAAAGAAGTGGAAAACAGCTCCGTGTGCCGTGTGGTTCTGGCCAACGTGACCCAGAGTTTCTGCCTGCGTGTGCATGGCCACGATGGCTTCACACGGCCACCCTGGGCCCCCTGGCGGTCGGGCCGCAGTGCCCCTCCCGGTGCATCCCGCCTCTTGGCGACTCGTCGCCATCACTGGGAATTGCCCGCCATATGGCTGGGCGCACACTCCCGCCCCTCGCCGTTCGCTGCTCCTTGCAGTAATGGTTCTATTTTCCTGAGTGAATTTAATTGCAAAACAGTAAGTAATTGCCCAAGTCGGTGAAGTACCAAGGTTCTGGTGGCTCCCTGGGGAATCTCCCCACTCAAAGCGACTGTGTGTGAGATTCCGAGAGTGTGCCTCTCTAGTCCGTGGAATGGTCCAGACCATATTAGAAGTCCTGTTTGCAGTCCCCAGCCCCAGGCCCTCACGGGGAAGGTCTTCCTGGGGCACGTGGGGGGCATCAGATAAAGACGGCCTGGAGTCTAGGAGCTGGTCCTCCTGATGATGCTCTATTTGCAGAGGAGGTGAGTAGATACTTTGCAGGGTTCGTGTGGGACCCAAGAGGACCACGGAGACCAGGATCTTGTAGATTCAAGTCCTCAAAAGACCCTTGCACTCCAGCAGCAGTAATGTCTGGGGTCCAGGAAAATCTCTAATTAATGGACTTTTTAATTTTTTTTATTTTTGCAATCCACCTTTTTAAATGTATGATCTGTATCTCTTAGATCATTATATTTATTATGCAATTAGAGATTATGAGAATGTGTCCCCCCAAAATTCATGTGTTGAAAACTCAATCCCCAAACTGGTGTGCAGATGGTCTTCCAAGGTGGGCCCTCGGGAGGGGATTATAATTACATGGGGTCAGGAGGGAGGGCCCCAAGATGGCACTGGTGGCTTCATAAGAGGGAGAGAGACCGGTGCTGGCAGGCCTGCTGGCCATGTGCCTCCCTCTGCCGTGTTATGATGCAGCCTGAGGACGTCCCCAGGTGCGGAGCAGGTGACAGTGTCCTGCTCCTGGACTTCGCAGCCTCCAGAGCCATGAGCTAAACAAAACACTTATTTTTTACAAATTACCCAGACTTGGGGACTTTATTACAGCAACAGAAAATATCCTAAAACATCAGATCATGTATTTACTTTGATATATCCTGAGTATTGTGATCACATTCATAATGTGCTCATAGCTAAAGGTCCTCCTGACCAAAGTGGGTTTTGCGAAGTGGCCCTGGGCCGGGCCAGCTCTTTGCCTTGACGTTCTCAGCCGGGGCGCAGCCACCCTGCTGGGAGTGCCTCCTCTGCATTTCTGTTTACTCGTTGGCCTCCCTGGGTCCTCCAGGTCCTAAGGAGGGAAGCAGGTTCTGCTTCTCCAGTCACTCCAAACTGTGGGAAAGTGCTGTGGTCAGTCTGATGAAGTACGTATTGTGCAGAGTGTCCTGAGGACCGGCTGTGGACAAGGGAGGAGATAAGAGAGTGGACTTAGCGAAGAGGCTTCAGCTTTGGCCTGGGGGGAGGTGCAGCGTTCCAGTGCACCCAGGGGACGTCAACGGATCGAGGTGGAGCAGGAGGGTGGGGGATAGCTGGGAAAGGGCCACCCCGGGGTCTGTGTGTGCAGGGGTGAGTCTGTACCTCCTGGGTGTCGGGAGGGTGCAGGATTGGGGTGGTGGAGATGAGGAGCAATGCCTGAGAACCCCTGGAGTGAGGTCGGGAGCCGGGGGCCTGGGCCGCTTCCTCTTTCCCTCCCTGTGGCATGGCCAGCGTGGCGTCGCACCCATCAGCACTCGCGGGAGCCCTGGGAAGGTGATTAACACTCAGACATCTGACACGGGAGCATTTGGATCCCACAGCATGCAGCATGGGCAGACTGCAGGGTGGCTGCTCCCCCCAGGAGCAGCCAGCTGTTCCTCCTCCTCACACAGAGCAGAACAAGATGAGGGCTTAGAGGAGAGAGAGAGGGATTTACTTGGATTTGATGAAGGATTTCCTGGCTGTGAAGACACAAAGGGAACATGATCCTTGGGATGGATGTCGCCCACGGATCTGCCATCTCCTTCCTCATCGTCATTCTAAGTGAGGAGGAGAGCAGCTCCCGAAGCAGCCCGGCTCACTGTGCTGCTTTCTGAGCACCGGACACATAGCAGTCGTCACCCTTGTGGCCACCCCAACCCCAACGAGGTGACGACTGTTGCTGCCCAAGAGAGTCAGGGTCATTTCTTTGACACGAGGTGTCCGTAATGCCAGCTGTCCGATCGTTTTGCTTCAGCATTGGGAACGACCATGCCTCGCCTGAGAAGCATTTGATTTGGGGATTCCATTGGTAGCAAAGAATTCTGGCTGGGCAGGAGAGAGAAACCTGGCCACGTCCTCCCAAGTGGTTCAACAGGTAGATGGCACCCAGGCAGAAGCTAAAAGCCAGGAAACCTTAGTCTACTTCTATCTCAACTTTTTGGAGTCTCAATTTTGTCTTGTGAAATAGGAAGACTTGTTTCTGTTTTCTCCACTTCAGGGAGTTTCACAAAGATCAAACATGAGAATGAAAGCGGAGGTGATTCGAAGTCTAACACATGGAGTGAAGGAAGGTGTTGTTACAGACACGTTTCCACTCAGTCTTGCTTTGACTCATTGTCTTAGGCCGTATTTGTGAAATTATGGAGGGAATGTTGAAATCAGTTAGGTAATGATTAAATGCCTGCAGAATCTCAAGTCAGCCCAGGATGCTGGTCCAACCCCAAATTCAACAAAACACTCCTTTAGTTATGGGGAAGTGTTCTGTGAAAGGTGAAGCGCTGCTCACATTTAAAACACTCATGGAATAGCAGAGCAGTTGGTGAACTGAAAGACAGTCTAAGGATTGTTGGGTTGTGAAGAGGGAACTGAGGGGAAGGAAAGATGGCGGAATGAGAAACATCATTACTCTGTGTACAGGTGTGATTATACAAATGGTGTGACTCCACATCGTGCACAACCAGAGAAATGAAAATTGCACTCCATTTGTGCACAATGAGTCAAAATGCACTCTGCTATCACATGTAACTAAGTAGAACAAACAATAAAAAAAAAAAAAGAGAGAAAGACAGTCTAGTATGGTCGATGAGAACCAAGATTTTGGAGACAGACTTCCCTGGGTCAGGTCCCTGGATATGTCTTGGTTCTGTGCTTTGGAGTTATAATCTTTCTCTGTCTTTGTTTCCTCAGCTCCAAGACAGAGACATTGCTACCGAACAAACCTGAAAGGGTTGTTGTGAAAATCAATGTTTTAGCATGAGAGTTTTTAGAACAGCGCTGATCACATGGCCAGCCCTTAATACATATGAATGATTATTATGAGAAGTGCTATAGAGAAATGAAAACTGATCCTTGGGACTCCCTAACTCAGAACACAGAGACCAACATTATGGATCTCTTAGGTTATCTCTGTCTTTGTCTATTTTGTGCTACTATCATAACACATCTGAGGTTGGGTCACTTATAAAGTAAAGAGGTTTATTTGACTCATGATTCTAGTGACCAGAGGCACCAAACAACATGGTGTCCTGGTGTAGGTCCCCCTGGTTGTGTCACAGCATGGCAGAGAAGTGGAAAGGGGATTAGCTACATGCAGAAGGGATCGGTGGGAGAGCAAGGAAGGGAGAAACCAGGGAGGGACCAAGGCTTTTCCTTAAGAACAGCCCACTCTTGGGAACCAATCCATTTTTGAGAGACAGCTGAGGATGGAGCCCCACGATCTAATGACCTTCCACTAAGCCCACCTCTTAAGGTTCCACCACCTCAACATCGCCCCACACTGGGGACCAGGCTTCCACACATGAACCTGGGGGTCGCGCCACACCCACACCCACACCATAGCACTGCCAACTGTTTGCTTTGAGGGGGACTGAAGCGTGTTACCATGAAGAGCGGCTCAGTACATTGGTCCACAGAGGTACTGCACATGTCACTTGTTTCTCAAAGATGTGTTTAGAATTGAAATGCAATGCACATACCATGAAAGCCACCGTACAAGCTGGTGTGGGGTGTTTGCTAAATATTGGCATATTTGCAAAGTCATGCAGCTGGGGCATTTTTAATTCTGGAACATTCTCTTCCAAAGGAAATCCCTGACTCATTAGCCATCATTCTCCACCCTCCCTGACCACCCTCACTTCACCCAGGCCCTGGCAACCACTAACTTACTTCCTGTCTGTGTGGATTTGCTGTTCTGAACATTTCATGTGAAAGAAATCATGTGTCATGTGGCCTTTGTGTCTGGCCTTTTGTACGGGAGTTGTTTTCTGGGCTCATCCATTCTGTATGGGTACTTCAGTACTTTTCATGACTAAATAATAGTCCATTCATAGCTAGAGCACATTTTGTTTGTGCGTTCATCATTTGGAGGC
Source organism: Glaucomys volans (assembly GCA_020662805.1). Taxonomy (NCBI): domain Eukaryota; kingdom Metazoa; phylum Chordata; class Mammalia; order Rodentia; family Sciuridae; genus Glaucomys; species Glaucomys volans. Next base: position 767,821 of record JAJEJO010003579.1, on the reverse strand, counting down.
CCTTTGGGTTGTTTCCACATCTTGGCTACTGTGAGTGATGCTGGGTTTTGGGGTGATTGGCTTGTCCTTCTGGTCAACGTACTCTCCTGGGGTTCATGCATCGTTTGCTGTGTGGAGTGCCTGTGGTGGACAGGATTCCAGGAAGAGCTGCCCTCGGGGTGGGCTTGGTGGCTTGCTGCACAACCGAAGCTGTGGGCTCCAGAGCGACTTGATTTCGTGGGGTGACGATGGAGCTGACAGAGAGTGTCTAACCTAGGACAAAACCCTAGGTTTAGAATGCAGACCACGGGACCCAAGAGGTACCATCTCCAGTGTCCAAAGGGACACGGGCATCTCCCATTTGAAGGACAGGCCTGCTTACTTGCAGGGGACTCCCAGCCTGGCTGCAGGCAGTGACGACAGCAGCACAGGGCATTGCCCAGAGGCACAGGATGTCACAGGACACCAAAGTGAGTGGACTCAGCAGAACTGGGCAGACCCAGGGCCAAGATGGGACCAGCATGGATGGGAGCAGGCGACTCTAGCTGGCCAGTCCCCATGTCTTTACTGAGCCCTTAATGGGAGTGAAGGTCAGCCTGAGGTCAACATGATGCCCGTACGTAGCTTCTGGCCCAGGGGACAGGTTCAGTCACCCTCGATAGATCTTTCATCCTCTTCTCATAACCTGCACCCCCAGGTCCTTTCGGATGAACTTGGGATGGGTGGGCATCGCCTATGAGGGTCAAAGTATGGTGTTCAGTATAGGCTGAATCAGAGCCCACACCAATCTCACTCCTGACAGGTGTTTTCGTGTGACGTGAAGACATTATCTCAGGTGACCTCTGAGAAGGTGGACCACTGACCAGGCTTTCATAATAATGATGATCATAATGATTGGTTGATTTTTTCCGCATTTTTATTGAGGTGAAATCCCATAATATAAAAGGAATCATCATTATGCGTGGGATTATGTATCCCCAAGTGTGTGTGTTGAAGTCTGCAGAACTTCAGATGTGAACCTATGTGGAAAACAGGGTCATTGCAGATGTAGTTAGATTAGGATGCGATTTGGCTGCCGGAGATGGACTCCTAAGCTAATGTCACTGACAGCCCTTCTTAAAGGGGGAATTGGGACAGAGATACACACAGAGGACAGAAGAGGAGGGGAGACAACAAGAAGGACCATTTGCAAACTGAGAAGAAAGTCTGGAGTAAATCCTTCACTCACACCCTCAGATGGAACCAACCCTGAGACACCTTGATCTTGAATTTGCAGCCCTCAGAACTGGGGGATGGCAAACTCCTGGTGCTTGGACTGCCCAGCTGGAGCTACTTGGGCACAGCAGCCCAGCAAATGAACACTGCCATTTCAACAAGAGTGAATAACTCTTGCTTTTAGTACATGGTAGTGTGCAATCCACATCCGTCTAGTTCTGGAACATTGTCCTTCCTCTGAGCCTAACGAGTCTCCCCCAGACCCTGGTGGTTGCTCCCCACCCCAGCCCAGCCCCTGGTAACCACCAATCTGCTTTCTGTCTCTGTGGATTTATCTGATCTGGATATGTCGTACAAACAGAATCCCACAAGATGCGATGGCTCCTTTTGCATATCATGACAGTGACTATTTTTCATAGGGCGCCTACTGATTACCAGCAATGCTGCGTGCTATTTACAATCTTCACAGCAACCTCATGGGGCAGAAATGCTCATCTTGCTTTCCAGATAATGAAACTGAGCTGCAGGGAGCTTTTTCTGAGATCCACAAATCCCTCTAACGTATTTCTGGTCCGCACAGTGAGTCTGCTGAGCCTTCTGTGGCCTGACTCTCTTGCTTGCTGGTGGGCTCTGCACTTAAGAAGAAGCAGGTTGGACCAGACCTGTGGTTTCCCCTCCCACCCTCCCACTCATCCTGGGTCCCACCATGTTGCTGGAAGCTGGCCTCTACCACTGAGATCATCTAGCTCCTGCCTCTCACTTCTGGATGTGGCAAATGGGAAGGGAGGTGGAGATGGAGGGCAGGAGGGGAGGTCGAGCTGTGTCTTGGGGACCCCTTCTCTCTGCTGTGTCTAGCTTCCTGCCAGGCCGCCAGTCCTCCATAACCACAGGCACACTGCTTCCGTCCCTGGTCCCTTCAGCCCTGGTGGGTGCTGGTTTCTGTGTGTCCCACCTCACTGGATCCTTAACCCCCTGCCCACAGCCCCCAGTGCTTCCTCATGGAACCACAAGGCGAGGGGTGCATTCTCCCTACCAGGACCAGATAGGGGCATCAGCTGATCTCCAGACCTCACACCCCGAAGGCGTGAGTTCTGCCATCCTTGCAGTGACACTTGGGCAGTTACTTATTTACTTACTCTTTCTTTTCTTTTTGGCAATCACCTTCCTTTCGTTTGTTAGTTTACTTACTAAAGACCTGAGCTTTGCCCTAAGCAATCATGTTCAAGAAATTACGAGTTTGACGTGAAAGTTGTTTTCCTCTCTTGCTCTCCATTAGGATCCGTGCACAACTCTTTAAAAGACATGGTCTTGGGCACCATCGTCCATCATTTGGCACCAACTCTCTCAGGTTGCTTTCATCTCAGATGGGCTGTGAGTCTAGGTAATGACTGAGACTTTGGTGCTTGTTTTAAGTCAAAAACATCTTAGTTGTTTATAGATTTAAATTGTTTTCTTTCAGCTGTATCACTGCCGTAAACAGAAATGAGGAAAATGGTTCTCCTCTTTATTCTTGTGCTGATGAAAAGCTTCTAAGTGCTACCAAATGTGGAAAAATCATTTGGGCTTTCACTGTATTGTTGTGCAAAGAACGAAGACAAATCTGGTTTTGTGCAAGATGGAATTTTCTTTCCTCAGGTGGCCCTTGCGTTGGGGGATTTGGGAGGAAGGAAGAAAAATGGAAACTTGACTGATTGTATTCTCTGCAGGGAAGGGACTCAGATTCCACGCAGCCGCCAGCAGAGCTGCTGTGCGGGCACTTGGCTCTAGGAATCCCGGCAGATGGTGGTTTGGGGGCACATGGCCCCTGGAGAGTCATGACATGGGGAGACACCACCGAAGGTTCCACAGCTGGGATGTCACTTTACTTGCTCTTTAGAACCTCTCATGTTAGCTTTTCCCTTTGACTTTGGCCTCAGGACTCTGGGAAGCCTGGATCCACCTGCATGATCTCCACTCAACACACAGGGATTCTTGCGCACTTCAGCTTGCATTGGAATGCTCTGGAAGGTGTGTTAAACAGAGCTGTGTCTCGAGTGTCTTAGGCAGGAGGTCTGGGTGGCCTGAGAATTGGCCAGGTGTGTTCATGTTGCTGGTCCAAGGAGCATACTTGGAGACCCTTGGAACGACCTGCTGAAGGTCTGCCATGCGACCTGGGGTGGAAAGGGAGGGTGCAGGATGACCTCCCTTCAGATGGCTCGCTTGGCAGATACTTCAGATTCTGCAAGGGCCGGTTGTCTCGTCTATAATATGAGAACACTGCACTTGCTTCACAGGGCTATGGTGAGAATTAAGTGATATTGAGTCATAGACCTTGGCTATTTCAGAAGGACACATTTTGAGACCTTTGCAAGTCCTCAATTCTGTGAATACTATTAAAACATGTAATTTTCTCCATAAAATTTAGTTAAGCATAAGTGAAAATTTTAACTGACCCTTTTAGGCCCCTAATGATTCCCTAAATATGGGATTGAAGCCATTTATAAAGCAATTAAATAAATTCTTGCTGGAACATTCACTGAACAGTTTCAGAATTACTTTCTCTTGAATCCTTTGTATTTGTGACCCTAACCACTACCACGTCTGGTGTTCTACCCTTGATTTACCCTACACTTCTTTTTACTTGCTTTTGATTTGCATTATTCATATTTGCAATTGACTTGTAAATGGGGTCTTTTTTCCCCTTAAAGACTCAAAAACCTTTTACATATCACAGTGCTGTGCGATGCATTTACTATTGAACAGAGAGAGAAAGCAACAGGACCACATGGGGAAGGAGAGCTGGGCAGTGAGCTAAGCTCATTCATCACCTCAAACATCTGCCAGCTACCCCCAGGGGACTGCCATGTCACACACCTCCCCAGGACCCATCCGTATCACAGTTAGGTAAATGATGTCATTTGGAGTTGGGCAAAGTACTGACCGTGCCTGTGGATGGAGGTCCAACTTGCAACCTTGTAGGTCTTTCAGATGATCCACAAAATTTGGAAACTGATATTTGGAAACCAAGGTGAACTTTGTGGACACCCAGGCTCTGATGGGTGTGTGAGGGTTCCTGTCCCAGCTCATGCCTTGTACCATTGGCTCCACGTGATCTAATCTTGGCTCGTGACATGGCACCTCACCCCAGGTTATCCTGCTGCCTTGGATTGGCCCAGCTTGGGCTGGCATTTTGGATGCCTCTTACACAGGTTCCTGATCTAAATGTTCCAAAATCTAAAACTTCTTGAGGTCCAACAGGACGCCATGAATCTAACGGTTTGATTTGAAGAAACTTGTTTCACACACGAGGTTATTATACATGGCATGAAGTCACCTTCAGGCTACAGGTGTGAGGTGTGTATGGAGCAGAGGTGACATTTGTTCTTAGATTTGGGTCCCATCCCCAACATATCACTGTATGTCTATATAAACATTCCAAAATCTGAAAAAAAAATCTGAAATCTGGAATATTTCTGGTCCCAAGCATTTTGAATAAAATGCTCAGCCCGTCATGCAGCAGGAGGAGAAGCAGGTTGGAGTTGGGGTGCCTCCTTTGCCACTTGTATTGCAAGATCCAGACCCAGGGGTGCAAGTGCTTTGTGCTCCTCTGTCTTCCTCTACAAAATGGCTTTCTGGTAACTGGTTTATGCTGGGAAAATAAATGAAATGATAGAGTCACAATGTCATAAAATTCATGTGTAAATTCATTTACATTTCTTTCAATAGATTGGCTAAATTCTTTATTTTTTGGTATGTGTTTAAATAAATTTATTAGATTTTTATTTTCGTGGAGAGGTGTGTTTTAATATACCTTTAAAACAAAGGTGTGTTTGATAATAATGCATTGGCACTATTATCAAACAAAACAAAAGTTGCATTATTTTTATAGAATAACTAGAGGTTTCAGTGTTCTAAATCCCCTGAATCTTACTTTGCACAGGTCGAGAATCCCTTATCTGAGATGTTTGAGACCAGAACTGTTTTGCATTTTGGACTTTTTGGATTTTGGAATATTTGCAAATATGTGGGATGGGTCCCACGTCTAAACACAAAATTAATGTGTGCTTCACATAAACCTGTGCACATCGCCTACAGGGAATTTTACACGATACTTTTAATGCACCTGCGTTGTGACTGCAACCTGCTGTCAGAGATCAGGTGTGAAACTTTGCACTTACAACATCCTGTTGACGCTCTCAAGTTCTGTGCTTTGGAGCATTTTGGATTTCAGATTTCTGTCTTAAGGATGCTTAATCTGTATTGTGATAATCAAGTTTTGTAAACAGTTGCTTTCCTATTCTTTTCTGAATTTCAGGATTTGGGTCTGGTTAAAGGATTATCTGCTTTTCTGATTAGGAAAGCCCTGCTTTGCTCTGGACTGGATTTCAGCTCTGGAGCCTGTTGAGCTCCCAGGCCTGTCTGTGTGTGGACCTCCTCTCCATGTTACCAGTGACCATCATGGTCCTCTGGGTGAGAACACTGAGCAGACCAGGGAGAGCCTGGCGCCTGCCTGTGGTGGAACTCCTTAAATAATTGATGAAGGCCACTGGCCTCTGCCTCCACATATCTGGGTCTTGAGATCGTTTTTCTCGGGTGAATTACAGTGGCTCCTGTCTAACTTTCAGGCTACCAATTCCCAGCAAGAGACCTCGCCACTTTTGAATATTCAGAAGGGCAGCACTGCAAGACGACTATTTAAACTCAGCACACTTTCTGGCTAGACTGAATGAAAGCCAAATGCTCAGTTCAGGGAAGGCCCAGGCCAAGACACCTAGCCCCTTGGCCAGGGATGCTGGGTTCTCCAGTGCGTGTTCTCACTCGCCTGGGGCCAGCTCAGTGTCTGACATCTCTTTGCACCAGCTGTTCAACATCAGAGGACAACTGTCATGCTTTCCACCTGACTTCTCTTTTTCTAGTGAGAAATTCAGTTTCTAAAACAATTTCCGGTGGGACATCGCCTTGGATTCTCGTACCTCCCTAGTCACTTTTCCCCAAACACATTGGTTTCTCTGTGTCTTTACTAACATCAAGAAATAATTGCGATGTTCCAGAGAAAAGCCTTTTGGGGAGTGTTACCTCTCCAATCTTAAACAAAATAGCATGCTTATTTAACCCTTCCCTGGGCAAATAACACCTGGGATCACATTCACAGTTTCAGTAAGAAGATGGCAGATTAGACCACATCTAATAGAAAAGCTTTAAGGTGTTCAGAGGTCTGGGATGTTGTAATCTATAATACTGGTGATCATAATAGCTGCCATTTATTTAGTGCATATGTTACACATGGTTTATTATGGAATTTAAATAAAAATCTCATAATTTTGTGAAGCAGGAATATCCCGTATTAAGTCCTATTTTGGAGATGAGGAAACTGAGACTCAGTGGGATTCAATATTGTGCCTACAGTCCACCCTCTAGGAAATGCGGAATGAAAAGCTTGTATATTCCCACCCCCATTACCTTTTCACTTGTGTTTGGACGGTGAGGGGGAAGGTGTTTAGCCTGTACCCAAGACTCCCTCCCTTTGTGAAGTCAAAGGCTTATTATTTATTCAAAGAGAAGACTTTGAACCTTAACAGGGGAGAGCTGCCGGGGAGCGTGCAGACACGACCTGGCCACACACTCGCTCTCAGACTCTGTAATGCGCACAGTTCCCTCAGCTCCCGAGCATGGTCGTCTTTGCAAATTGAAGCAAAGCCTCTGAGCTTGCATCTCTATGAGATCCTCACAGGTCTGGTAAAAAAATAACAACAACTAGTGAAAGTGGTTCTGTACAGTGTCATGCAACTAAAATGAAGGGTTGAATCAGCTTTGCCGCTGCTGGCCTCTGTGCTGTGGGGAGCACGTGTTCTCTGCTTGGCTGTGTAGGAGAAGCACCTGGAAGGCATCTGAGGTGTGTCCTGCAGGTCTGGGGAGGGACCCTGGCCTTTCCACTTTATAAGCCTTGCCAAGCGCTTCTGACTTGCAAGTGGGGTTCAGACCAGACTGCTGTGACCCATAGCCTGGGATTATGGGGCGACTGAAGGCTTGTAAACAACCAGCCTCTTAGGAGAACACTGCCCAGTCTGTCCTTCATTTGCTGCATTGAATGGTGGGCTTGGAGCTCACGGCACAGTTTCCAACAGACTCAGCACATGCACAAGATGGCAGATCTTAAGAACAGCAGTCGCATGACCACATGCAGTAGACCTGCCAATAGATCAGAAGAGATTCATGAAATCCTCTTCAAGCTATGCCGCAAATTCCGTAATTATCAGCATTCCTTTCATGACTGTAAGAGTCTGCATAATTTCCCCGTGGTAGAATGCAGAGAAATCAAAACAATAAACTAAGAGATCTACCAATTCATTGGAGCACAAAATTTAAATCTGTGTTTGCTAACAATATTTCAATTTCTGGGCAAATCTAACATGGAGAGACTGAATAATTATATTTCTGTCTTGACTTTGGGAGGAGTCTGCTTATTTATTGCTTGGGTTAAGAATGCTAAAAACCTGGAACTCTCTACTGTGATGTTTACCTTCGTTAGATAAATTTATTGCTTAACATTGTATTGATTTTGTCTTACAAACGTGCTCATCAACTGATCGCCCCAGGTCTTAGAGTGAAAGAAATTCAGCATCCAGTTTAGGCTTGTAGGATGCTAAGCCCTTGATGGAGAAAATAAGCATAAAAGCATACTATTAATCAGCAGTAGATTGCCTCACAGTTTACAAAACATCTTCAAGTCCTTGATTTGCTTTGATTCTATCCCAGTCCTTTGAAGTCAGGAGACTGAATTTGCCATGGGACGTCTTTAGATGGAGAGGTATTCTATCTTGCTGTGTGTTCTGCCTTTTCTTTTTTTTTATTTTCAAAAATTTGACTTCAATCATGCCGAGGATGTGCCACCTGAGAACCACGCCCTTGAACAGAGAAACCTCTCTCGACCCAAGTGCCACTGGAAGAAGCTGTGTTTCCACGCTGTGTATAGAGGAAGGCACATGGAAATAAAATGACTATGGAAATACCCAGCACTTCCCCTTTCCATTAGTTCCCGCATCCCTTCATCCATCCATTTCAAAATATCTAAGCAGCATGTGTTACATGGCCGATATTCTCTTCCATCTGTAGCTCAAATCCTGAGACCCAGATTGGGTAGCCATTGAGAGTATGGACTCCGTGCTACCAAATTCGCCTGCAAATCCGTCCTTGGTCACTGCCCGTGCAACCTTGAACATACTACTTTTCCTCTTTCAGTTTTTCTTCTTCTAAAATATGAATGACAATAGTCCTCCTGATACCAGTGTGCTTAGGTGAGAGTTAAATTGAGTGATGAACACGGAGTTTAACACGGTGCCTGGCACAGAAAAGAGGCCTGATGAATTCCAGAATGCAACACCGCACGGCAGGGGAAACCGCCGCGCAGGAGGTTGACCGCAGCCTCAGGACACACTGGCTCAGGTGGACGGCGCACACGCTGAAAGCAGCCTGGGTGGCCCTCTGACTTACGATGGCTCAATTTAGGCGTTCTCGACTTTGGGATTTTGGACTTTATTATGGTGCAGAAATTCAGCATTCTGTAGGACACGCACTTCCAGCCTTGATCTTTTGTCACTAGTGATACGCCCTCCGATCCTCAGTGGTGCTGGGCAGTGGCAGTGAGCTGCAGCTCCCCCAGCCACCAGGTCGTGGGCGGCAACTGGCCCTCTCTGGCGTGCTGAGTTGCTGAGCAAGGCAGGAGCTGCGCGAAGGTTGTGTATGCTCAGCTTCCCATGGTTGGATTGGAGCCCCACCATAAGTTGGGGGGCGGGGCGGTTATCCTCAGACACTTAGAAACCCTCCAGCAAGGCCCTCGCAAGCTGACCCCGCGTGACTGGCTGCGGGTCCATCTTGCGCTGGTTTGTTCCTAAGTTGCAGGAAGCAACCCAACTTGGCTTGCAGAATAAGGAGAATTCGCTGTCCCGTAGACTGCCAAGTGCAGGGCCAGCTTTGGCAAGCCTCGCTCTACTTGCTTGAACAAGCAGGGCAGGTCTCAAGTGCCTGGGTCTCATGTAAAAGTGACTTCCTTCTAAACTGTCCTTGGTGGCCGTATGTCAGCTCCCAAGTTTCTCATCAAGAAAGATGAGAAGGAATGGCTGTGGCATCTGTGAGTCCTGTGTCCCCACCCCATGCTGGGGTCTGGGACGCAGCTGGGGGTGAGACACTTGTGTCTCAGGCAGAATTCAGGGGAGGGAGCCAACAGTCATCAAGATAAACCATACCGATGCGATGTGGAAAAAAAGAATTAAACAATCTGCGATGAGCAAAATATCAAAGATTTAATTAAATAGGGTGAAACCCAGCTGAACGGAGACGGTTTTTCCCAGTGGTTCCAGCAAACATCTCTTTGCTCTTGTGCCCTGAGTAATGTCCTTATGCCAGAATCAATTGCTGTGGTCAGAAGAATGGTACATGGCCAGTGGCTTCGACTAATGGGCTCCTGTTAGTCGGCTTCCCATTCCTGTGACGAAATGCCTGCGATAAGCAACTTAACGGGAGGAAAGGTTGATTTGGGTTCACGGTTTCAGAGGTTTTGGTCCACGGCCGCTTGGCTCCTGTCCGTGCCTGTGAGGAGTCGGCACATCACAGAGGACGCGGTGATGGAGGAAGCTGCTCACCTCTTGCTGGCTGGGGAGTGAAGAGAGGAAGGACCAGGGTCCCCAGTCCCCTTCCAGGGCACGCCATCCGGGACTTTCTCCCACCAGGTCCCCCCTCTTACAGGTCCCGCTGCCTCCCAACGGCACCGAGGCTGGTGACCAAGCCTTTAACACACGGCCTCCTCCGGGGACATTTAAAATCCAAACCATAACAAACGCCCACCCTGCAGCTGGGGCTAGAGTCCGTCCCATTTCAAACAAATGACTGTCGGGACAGCTGGCCCCAGAAAGAGCACCGCTGCCCCAGGGAGGGAGCAGAAGTCCCAGGTATTAATGAGGTCAGGTTCACATTGATGTTAATTTAACTGGATTTCATCTCTTCTCTGGCCCCCAAAACGATCCGTTTTCTATTTCCCGTTGATAGTTAATGTAACTATCAAGAGTTCAGATTCTGCCAGGGTTGCCCGACTTGAAGGAGGTCTAGAGGAAGGAGCGGTCAGTGCAGGCAGGAGGACTCCGGGGGTTCGGGCATCCACGTGTCCTTGCTGCTTCTGGAGGGGACCCTCTGTGGACTCCCAGGTCACCGGTTTCCTCCCTGCCTGCCTGGGCGCAGCTACGGCAAGGGCAGGTGGTATGTGTGCGTGGCTGGTGGACATGTCACCGGGAAGGGGGCAGGGCTTGTGTGAGGGGCAGGAGGTGAAGGCCTCCCATGACTGACCCCCAAGCACGTGCTCCCTGGGCAGGCTGAGGGCCCTGATGGGGAAGGTGTGGCCGTGTGCAGCATGTCCAGGGTGACCTCGTGCTCGGCAGCTTATCCCGTCCTTCAGAGGGGGCACCTTCACCTCCTCTTTGAACAGCTGCAGACGGAAGCCCGGAGATCTCCAGAGCACGTGGAACTCTGACGCTGAGTAGCAGACAGTGGCTGCGATGGGGTTCAGACTCGGAGCATTCTGGCCCCAAGGACAGTGCTCTTCCCTGTGTGCCTGGCCCGCCTGGCCAGGGTTGATGGTTGGGCCTGGAACCAAGAGGCTGGCGCGCTTTCAGTTCTGTGACTGGCTGGTCCCCCCCCCAGGCACGCCTCCTCTTTCCGGGCCTTGATTTCCTTGTTTACACAATAGCAGCTTTGAGTCTGGTTTCTTCTGAAGAAGGCTCAAAGTGAGCACCACGCCCATGCGACTTGGGGGCGGGGAGCGGGTGGATGGAGATCACCAAGTCATGCCAGCTCAGCCACCCGGGGCACCAGGAACTCCATTTACAAACCCCTAAGCCAGATAAAAGTCCCCTCTAGTTCTACCGTTTTTGTGGCTATGGGTCTGATAGTTCTCTGGAGGAAGCAGAGAAACTGGAGAAATTTGCAAGCTGGGACATGAAGTGAATTTGAATTCAGAAGTTCTGACCGCCCTGAGCAGAATGTGCCGGGAGATGCCAGGCCACCCGGCTGGGGACGGTAGATTGACAGCTTGGTGGTGGGGTCCTGCTTTGTTCTCTGAGTCCCCTTTTTCCCTTTTCAGATGCATCCTTCATATTCTTTAGGACGATGTTATTGTCCTCTTCTGGCATTTGGAATCTATTACAGGGAGCCTTATGAGGTGTTTGTATAACAAAGGATAAAGTGGATTAGATTGGAGTTGGAGATAATGAGAATATCAAGCTGGTCTAAATACAGGTTGGTGTTTAAGAACTATAAGAAGTTGATAAATAAAAAAGAAAAAGAAAAAAAAAAGGAAAGGAACCCCTTTCTTTCTCATTCTTAAAAGAAATCCATAATGGGTTTTCCTCATAAACTGCAATTATTTTTAAATAGCACTAATGAATAATTTAAAGACCCACTGGGTTAAGCAATTAGTTTTAAGTGTGGATTAATTGCTTTCTTTATAATATTCCATATTCATTTTTTGCATAATATGGACAGATATTTCATCTTCTTTAAAAATATTTTATGTTTTCTAGAACGTTCTGATAGGTGAGAAAAGAAGCTGCTGCAGTCTTTGTAAAGTGTGAAGCACGTGACGCGGAGCCCGGGTGCCCCGTGCTAGGGAGCTAACAAACCCCGCCACAGCCTCTCCCAGGCCCTGCTCCCTCCGCCTGTCCTCCACAGCAGGCAGGGGACGTCCCATGGCGTGGCGGCTATCAAGTGCTTTTGACTGCGACCTGCAGTGAGAAATTGTGTCACGGAAACACACACACAAGCCCACACACGCTAACAGGGAGGCTCCATGCGCAGCCGTGTCAGCGGCGCTGCTGGGCTCTGCTCCCCGCCCGCCAATCGCTCCCACTCCACAGCACAGCTATGCACAAATAGGTTTCTGGGATGGTTGGCCAAGTGGTTGTTCTTGTCCTCGTCGGTGGCTACAGGGGCACCCGCTGTAAGGACTGACCAAGTGCCACCTTCGTTTTATGTGATTATCTGTTCCTATGCTTTAGAGTTTCAAAAACACAGCCTCCAGCAGCTTGATGAGCCTCATCCTGACAGCGCAGGTGTCTGTCCTGTGGGTCTCCGTCCACTTTAGTGTTGTGGTCCTGGGGGTGCGACCCTGGGGCTCTCTACTACGGAGCTACACACCAGCCCTTTTTATTTTTTATTTTGAGATAGAGCCTCACTAAGTTGTGATCCCCCGCCTCAGCCTCCCGTGGTTGCTGGGATTATAGGCGTGCACCACCATGCCTGGCCATGCCCACATTTTAAAGCAGAGAAAAGGTTGAACTAAAAAATGCAAAGGCGATTTTAGGGGACCATGGGAAACAGAAGCAGCCAAGCTGGCCATGCTGCAGAGCAGAGGTGTCCAGGACTTGAGGGCCAAGTCAGCAGTCTCACTTTATATCAAGTCCCCCTCCCCGCTGTGGCCTTCCTGCATCACTGGACAGGGTGGGGACTTTGCCCATGGACACCATCAGGCAGGAGCCACAGTGCCTTTGGAAGAGAGGGCCGTGCATCAGGGAGAGAGCACCACGCAGGCAGCCTCAGATCAAGAACGCCTCTCCACCTGGAGAGCTGACTGACTTCAGGACCTCCTGGAGAACAGGCGAGACGGGACTCTGGGCCTGTCTGCCCAGCTGCTGCAGAGGAGGCTGGCAGGGGAATGGAGTGGACAGCGGGGGAAGACCCGCCTAGGTGGGGCCCAGAGGGAAGGAAAGCAACCGGGACTCTCTCTCCTGGAGCCAGGCAGTCTTTTCCTGCCCTTGCACATGTGGGCTCTCCAGCCTCTGGATTCCGGACTTAATGCAGTGGCCCCCCAAGCTCTCAGGCCATTGGACGTGACCTGAACCACATGACTGGCATCTGGGGGTCTCCAGCTTGCAGATGAGCTCTGGTGGGACTTCTCAGCTCCAGAGCCACGTGAGCCAGTTCCCCCAGGTTCTCTCCCGTATCCTATGGGTTCTGTCCCTTTGGAGAACGCCAACCAAGACACACTGCCTCCCAAAGAGGCACACTGCCTCCCAAAGAGGCGCACACCCTTGGCCTTCCCCGCCCTGTCCCCTGGGTGCCTGTGTCCCTCATTTTACTGATTCTGGCTGTCTCAATCCCTAAGGAACTTCAGAGAGAATGTGGAATGGTGGGAGTCCAGTCCTGGCCTTGGTCCTGACCAGAACAGCTTTGCAACCTTGGCCAAAAGGGAGTGGGGATCATTCACTCGATCTAGAGAGGTCAGTTTTACCATTTTTGCCCTCCGAGGACACAAAGGTGTGAAACTCTGATTTCCCAGGTAGGTGGGCATTCTTCCTGCATATTCAGAAAAATTCTCCTAACTTGGAAATCAGTCAAGTGGGCCACGCTCTTTCCATGTCATATGCCAGCCCAGACCCTCCAACGTGGGGGACAGGTTTGTTCTGCTCTCTGGTTACTCTTCATTAAAGGGTTCAATTATGTGAAGTTGTACTTAAGTTGGAGATTTTTATCCAGGAGATGCAAGTCATTTCTGTTTGAAACGGATGGCCCCAGAGGTCAGGTTTGTTACCCTGATGGACTTAAAACACTCTGAATCTGAGAAATCACATCCTAACGTTTCTTTTGTAAATTATCTTTCAATACCCACCATTTAAAAAATGTTCTTTGAACCTGTCTTAACATACTACTGGTTCTTTCACTGATGAATGAATTGAATAAAATCTTTGACAGGTGTTCATTTTACGGTTAGGTGAGAGTCGAGATCTTATCTTTTCAAAAATAATGATTTTTGCAGGTTTCTCTATAGTGATGCCCAGGTGGACTTACCTGACAGAGCCAATTAAACTATGTTGCTTGAGAAGTGAATCTCGAGGACCCCTGAAGCCCAGGTGTGTCTCTTCTTGGCTTCCAGATTGAGTCCCGCGTGGCAAGAGAACTACCTCACTGGCTCTATGCTCTTCTTGATTGGTTCCTTCCTCCCTCCCTCCCTTCCTTCTTTCCTTCCTTCCTTCCTCCCTCCCTCCCTCCCTCCCTCCCTTCCTACTTTCCTACCTTCCTTTCCACCCTCCTTCCTCCCTCCCTCCCTCCCTTCCTTCCTTCTTTCCTTCCTTCCTACCTTCCTTCCCACTCTCTTTGCTCCCTCTCTCCCTCATTCCCTTCCTTCCTTCCTCCCTCCCTTCCTTCCTACCTTCCTTCCTTCCTACCTTCCTTCCCACCCTCCTTGCTCCCTCCCTCCCTCACTCCCTTCCTTCCTTCCTCCCTCCCTTCCTTCCTACCTTCCTTCCTTCCCTCCCTCCCTCCCTCACTCCCTTCCTTCCTTTCTTCCTGTCTAGGGATGATGACTTTTTGTTCGGTTTCTGTGTTTTTAGTCCAGTGGTATTCCCAGTAACTAGAGATCTGATGTTGTGGTGTGACCACTGGGCAATCTCTCACTGATGGGCAATAGAGATCTATTCTCTGTCTGATGAGAAGAACATTCTGCTTTGCCAGCCTTTTTCTATTGCTTGCACGTTGGTCTATTTGTGAGTGCAAATCAATTAAGAATTTCATGCTCATTGGAAGAATAGTCCTTTGAGATCTGAACCAGTGATTTTTTTTTATTTATTGTTTCTGGGATTATTTTTAACTTGAGTCTGGAGCTATGAGCTGTGTCTGGACATGTGTGTGTCTGTTATTCAGAAACAGCCTTGACATCTTATTGTACGATTATGAATTTTTTTTTCTTTTCATTTTTGGCCTCCCAAGTAGAATATTGCATGTCTTAGAAGAAAGGAGTTCTGATCTGATTACTATTCAGAAATTGATACTTACATAGATTTTACATTCTCCAAATTTACAAAAAATAAGGAAAGTACCCCCTTTAAAGTGCTAGATTAAAAAAAAAAACCTCACTGAACTGGATAGTTCAGGAAATGTATTAATATGAGAATCCATGTTGACTTAGTTAAGATAAATCTTGGGAAAAATTAGATTGATCCAATAACTTTGGTTTAAAAAATAAGTAGTAGCTACACGTCTTCCCATTTAAGCTCGGGGTGGAGATTTTGGTTGCTTTTCTCATGAACTTCCTTGTGGCTTTACTATCAAGCAAACTAACATTCCTATGCAGTATTCGGATTATGAAAATGTAAATTTTGTTTAAATTGGATGGTCATTCTGAAAACCATTGTATTTGTGCTCTGCAGCATATCAGCTTTGTAGTGTGCTATTTCCAACATCCTCAGGCAACTTGAAACCTTGGCTAATATTCAGTCCAGTTAATTGATATTATTGATGAGGTAATATTGTGAGAGTGAGCAGTGAAACACTGATTAACCTTGACTCCTGAGCACTGTACTGCTATTCTACTTGCCGTGGAGAGCTGTGCTCTGAGGTCGCGTGGAGGAGTCCCCACCTTCAGAGAGTGAGAAGAGGGCTGAGGCTGGGCTCAGTGGGAGCGCACTTGCCTAGCACGTGTGAGGCACTGGGTTCCATCGTCAGCACCACATAGAAATTAATAAATAAAATAAAGGTATCATAAATAAATAAACATGGAAAAGAGCGTGAGAAGAATTGTGGAGTTCTGAAAGTTCAGAATGTGTTCGTGAATCCTGAGCCTCTCTGAGTGCCTGCACTTTCACAGTGTGTGACAGTGACTTTTCGCTCACCCTCTGCACAACAGAAATCACTTATTCTGATTGTGATTACTTTGGGGGGTTTCATGTTCTGGCCATTTCTCTTCATCACTCTGGAGGTTCTGGTCAGCACCACAGACATGGAAAAACCTACCAGAAGCAACAAAGGCATTCAGATTAGGAAGGAAATGCGAGTGCCTTGCTACCAGATGGTGTGGTTGTCTACGTGGAAAATCCCGCAGGATACACAAAGAGGCTCCTGGAACCAATGGTCAGGTTTAGCGAGGACACAGGCCACAGGGTCCACATATCGTAATCACTTGCATTTCCTATGCACCAGCAATGAACATCAGACACTTGAAACCCCATGACCAGTTACAATGGCACCCAAGCCATGATGCAGCTGGGCATAAATCTAACAGACCCTGTACGCCATGTATCAGCTGGAAGCTACAGAAAAGTGACCCATGAAACTGAAGACAACCTCAATAAACAAGGACACGCTCACAGCTGGAGGACTTGATGTCGTTCTTCCCAAGCGGACCTTCAGGGGCAGCGTGCCTCTGGCCCCACCTTGTAGAAAGTGCCCAGCTGATTCTAAAATTTATGTGGCAAGGCCAAGAATAGGGAAGAGCCACTCCTCTTTAAAAAGGACAAAACTGGAGGACTGCTACTGACTAAATGCCACACTGCCTTCAGAGCGCCTCGATTAGGAGGGTGAATTGATCAAGGGGGGACCCACCGACCTGCGGGCAGAATGGGTTCAAATAGAGTGTCCACAGTGCTTGGCCAGCTGGCTTTGAGAAAGGCACACAGGCAACAATTGACCAACGGAAGCCTCTCCAACAAGTGCTCGGGCAGTTGATATCCACCTGCAAAGGAATGTTTCTTAATTCATACTTGGAGCCACACACGGAAATGGATCCTGGAACTAAATGTAAAGACCAAACTATAAAGATTCTAGAAGGGAAACATCGGAGAAAATCTCTGTGAGCCCATGATTTGTTGGCTATAATGCTAAAATCACAACCCCTAAGAGAGTAGGAAAGGTAAGTTGTGCAGCATCAGAATTTAAAACTTTGTTTCAGAAGATGCTGTTTGAAGAATGAAAAGATGAGTCAAAGAGGAGGAGGAAATGCTCACTAAACCCCTGCTTCTAGAATATGTAAAGAACTATCAACATTCAACAAAAGGAAAGTGAAGGGCCCAAGTTAAAAATAATGAAAAAGATTTGAACTAGCATTTTACTAAAGAAGAACTATGGAGGGCAAGTGAGCACTTGACAAGATGCTCATCACCATTAGTCATTAGAGAATGCAAATTAAAACCATAGTAAGATGCCTCTGTATATTTACTGGAATAGCTAAAGACCGCTACCACATTGCTGGGTGCAGTGGTGCACACGTGTAATCCCAGGCCTGGCTGAGGCAGGAGGATCACTGAGGTTCAAGGCCAGCCTCAGCAACTTAGTGAGACCCAGTCTCCAAATAAAATAATAAAAAATAATTAAGAGGGCTGGGGATGTGGCTCAATGGTAGAGCATCCCTGGTACAAAGACATACAAACAGGCAAACCCACTCCCACCACCAGCGACAACAAATCCCCAGACAGTAGCAACCTGGCAGCCACAGGGTCTGATGAGCCAAGTGCTTGTGGGGAGAGAAAGCACAGGAAGCCTCACGGGTTGCTGGTGACCATGCAGAATTGCTCGGGCACATGGGGAATAGTTTGGTAGCGCAATATTCACTTGCCCTAAGAGCCTGCAACCTCATCCCTAGACGTGCCCATGTGAAATGGAAACCTAAAAAGCCATGTACTCTCATTTCTGTAAAGATTTTATTCATAATTGCTCAAAAATGGAAGCAATTACACTGTCCTCCAGCTGGTGAATGGATGAACAAATTGTTGTGCATCCCAACAGTGAAAGCATACTGAGCAGTAGAAAGGATCTCACTGTGGAGACTCAGCTACACAAATGCATCATGCTAAGGGGCCCAGGCCGGTCTCAAAAGGCCACGTCCTGTGGGGTGCCATTTGCATGACATTCTGGAGAAAGAAACTGTACAGAGACAGAAAACTGACCAGTGGTTTCTGGGCTAGAGGTGGCATGGAAGTTTGATTGACAAGGAGAATGAGGTGATTTGGAGGTGGTAGTTGGAAGAATTACGTCTTGATTTTGGGGTGATCGGCTGACTGCTTGCAAGTTACAAAATTCCAGGACTGCAAAAAACTCCAGGACTGCACAGGAGGAGTGGATTTGCTTATCTATCAGTCAGACCTCAGGGCTGGGGATGTAGCTCAGTGGTGTCTGGCTTCCTCAAGAGTGCGGGAGGAGCTGGTTCAATCCCCAGAGCTGGAAAAACAAAATAATAATATGAACAGCAGCTCAGTCGAACGATCAAGTCTGAAAGTTGTCCTGGAGAGCAATAGTGATAAAGAAAAAATGTAAGCTAGCTCATGGGATTAAACCTGGTGTTCCAAGAAAAGTAGGGACTGGGTTCATGATGCCATTGCTTGAACTGAAGAGGTAAAAGAGGATAAACTTTTGGCAAAGTTTCCTCAATTTTGCTGAATTCATTTACAAGATTAGGTTAAAAGAGGAAAACATATGAAACGGTTCCCTCTAACTTCTATATTAATTCATAGTTGGAATTTGGTGTTCTCTCTTTAAAATGATGATTTTGTAATCTTTATCTGTCTAGATAGTAGATAGTCTATTGAGATACCTAGAAAACTGTTTTTTCCGGCCTTGCATTGAGTTTGCCGTACCTTTTATTATTTAAAAATAGCAAAGAATAAAGAATCTTCATTGTAAACAAGCTCAGTTTCCCTGATGTCTTGCTTTTAAAATGTTTTATGGTATTTTATTTGATTAAATAGGCACGCATGAGTCCGTCTTCCTCAAGTGGTCAAATCTTTGCAAATCTTTTTAATACTGTCCAAATTTGAATCTTACATTGAGAAAAATAATATAACAATATTTCAGATTTTTCAGAAGGTTCCCTGAATATCATAAAGATCTTTATTTCACCTTATAAAAACATAGATGCTAGAAGTAATTAGTTTTATTTATTTTTTTAGTTTCCTCCATGTCTGCAAATTAATTCATCATTATTAAAAGAACTGCATGGGAAAAATTGTCAAATCAAAAGAACGTTCAGCCTGCCCTAGGTGAAGTTTCCAAAGCTAAAGTGGTATTAATTTAAATATTTCAGAAACTGCACACTTTCCGGGAATGCCCTGGAGACCGGTCATTACCTCACCATCCTCGGCAGGTCCTCAGCCTCAGGGGTGCAGCCGTGAAGCTCTGATGGAATAGTTATGGATTCTTCTCCAATAGAGACTTTTCTTCTCTGTTCTGGTATTATTGATTACTGTAATAAATGAACCGCTGCCATTCAGTTTCATAATAAAATAGGTTTCTGCTTTCTTCTAATGTTTGCCTGAAGCTTCTAAATGCTAGAATTTGTCTTTGATGGGAAGGTCAGCCCCAGAGCCTTGTGGGAAAGCACTGTACCCCAGGGAGGGAAAGCGCTACCATCTCCTCACCCTTTGCAAAGCTCACGGCCAACGCTCCCATAATGGAAGACAGATCGGGAAGAGAAAAGCATAGTAAATTTAGTTAACGGGAGTTTCACATGGCATAGAGACCTTTAGAAATGAAAACCCAAACTCCACTGGAAGCTGCCCTTATGCCAGGTCTGATGAGGGAAGGAGGCAGGAAAAGGTGCCACCTAATGCTGGGAATCTGGAGGGGGCTTAGCAAGTCGTGTTTGTTCAGACTCTCTTCTGTGTCACCTGAGACGTTCCCCAGCCACCGCTGGGCATTGGGCAGGACCCCTCTTGAACAAGGGTCTTACGTTCTACTTTCATGCAAGAGTAGGACAGAGAAACCTCCATGTGGCCTGGGGGAGAAGTGGAAGACAGCAGGAAGAGGAGACGGTCAGAGAGACCTTGCTGTTTCTCCAGTTGGAAAAAGTGAGCGAATTCATCCCGTCCACAACTCTCCCGTTCCTAAGGTGGGAAATGAAGAGACAGCTTGATTTGGTTGAGTCACGAGCTCTTGAGCTCATGGTCCTTAGAAAAAATTGGAGTTAAAATTCTGTAAACTTTTTGGAAATAAGCTAAATTATATTAAAACACTTAAAAGTGAAGCCCAGTAGGGTGAGGAGGGTGCTGTTGGCACTGCCCGGGCAGTAGGCAGTGATGGTGTGGCCAGCCTGGAACAGCAGCGAGCATGCTGGGAGAGGCCGGAGGCCACAGAGATTGTAAAGACACAGTGGAACGAACTTATAGACGAGTTGAAAGGGAGCATGAGAGAAGGAGAGGAGCTAGGTGACACCCAGGCTTGTGGCTTGAGCAGCTGGGTAAATGTTGGTGACACTGGCCGACGTGGGGAGGAAGCAGAGAGGAAGCCAGCAGTTCTGTTTGAGACAGGTGACCTTTGAGAAGCCTTTGAGGCATCCAAAATTCCACTGTGGAGGCCACAAGAGTGAGACACCTTCATCCCCCAGTGAGACACCTTCCTCAAAAGAGTCGGGCGTGGCCAACTCTCCTCTGGCAAAAGACAGGGCAAGAGGGGAAAGCATATCCTGTGTTTTAAATCAAAGTTCTCCTGATCTGGGAGCCTCCAGAGATGCAGACCCAAATACCCAGGATAAACCATTTTTATGCTTAGGTGCAAAGAAGAATGGACAGACTTGTAGAAATGTCACTGACCATGGGTCTGATCTAGAGGTACTAGGCTGAGGGCGCCCAGCACAGCCTGTCTGTTCACATTCTTCTCAGCCTCTGCAGGTGCATCCCCGCATGCCTTGAATGGGGCAGGCCCCCTCTGGAATGTGGGTCTTACGGTCCGCCACCGGGCAGGGAGGTCAGGGAATTTCTTTATGGAGAAGGCAGGGAAGGCTAGAGCGACATTTCCAGGTTTTGTGACTTAACTTTGAGGGAGAGGAGGTCTGGTTCCTATGACTCATGCTGGGGAGGAGAAATTCTGGTTTCTACGATTTGCTTCTGTGGGGAGAGAATGACAAGGGACAGGAGGGCAGGGAAGGTCAGAGAGAACCTGCTTCCAAGGCTGCTTCGGGGGCCTTCCCATCGTCTCCAGTTCAGTTCTCAGCCTGCCAAAGTGCTGTACTTCTGGGGCGTTGCTTTCTGAGCCCAGCATTGGATTGGGACATTCCAGCTCAGAGGCCAGGTCCAGGTGGGGAGGGATATTTGAGAGTCTTTAGCTCATGGGAAACCATGGGACTGAGCATCCTAGTCACCAATGGGGACAAGAGGAGCTTGAGACAGACCTTGGGCTCTGTACTGTAGTACTCCAGGGGAGGAGAAGGACCAGGAAGGAAGAGGTGGGAGACATCCAGGAAAATGCGGTGTCCCAAAACCTAGAGAAGAAGATCTGTCAAGGAGGGCCACTCAGCCCTGTCCAAGGCTGCAGAGAGATTAGGGGATGGGACGAAGGCAAAGGATCAACCCTGGGCTCTGGTCACCAGCCACATCCATGGGAATCCCATCAGAGAAGAGGTGGGAGGAGAGCCAGGTTTGCAGAGTGACTGACACAGGGTTGGATTTAGCTGATGACAATCATAGCCACTGTTAGTTATGACTCAGAACCCAGCAGGTGTTGATGACAAGCCCCTCATCCAACCAGCCAAATGACTCCACCAGCTGGGCCGAAACAGGTCCTCATACCCATTCCATATTTAAAGAGGTAGAAATTAAATTATTTAAACAAATTAATTAGGGTCATCCCCATCAGTGGCAAGATCAGGATTCAAAGAGAAGCTGTTTGACTTACAGCCACATCTTAACTACTTGCATAGATTAAAGCCTTGCTGTGACCAGGTATGGGATTCTGGGTGTCAATGTCTTTAGGACTGGGAATCCTAGCTCTAGAGCGTTGGACCTTCAATGGGATATTGCCTTGCAAAGTCCCCGACGATGCAAAGCCTCATACACAGGGAGGACCCATTCATTATTGAGTGTGACCTACTCAGCTTGCAGATAGGAACCCAGGCCCCAGAGAGGACAGGGAGCTTGTCTCTGCACTCTGGGAGTGCTCAGAGGGGAGCCTGCCAGTGCCCTGGCTTCTGGCTGGTGTACTGAATGCCCAGCACCTAGGACCAGCTCTCTCTCTGAGATGTCCCTATCTGGGGACAAAGCTACTCTTGGATGCAGCCCCAATGCACTCGAGCTGCTCAAAATATTCCCCACTCTGGCAACAAATAACTTGCACTGTCGTTACCTGCCTGATGCCTTCTGAAGCAGCTCGCTCCCCAGAGTGCTCCGTCACCGGCGTGACAGTCCCTCCTGTTGTACATCTCCCAGAGGCTGACACTCTGCCTTTGTGCTTTAAAAGGCCCAAGATAGATCACAGGAAGTGCCAGTGCATCCCAGAAAGCCGAAGGCACACTCCGGGCCGTCCTGCGGAGGGGTGGGGGAAGTGTCTGAGGGTATTTTTTTATTTACCTTTTCCATTTCCATCTGTCTCAGCTGTGGCCTGGTTGCGAAAAAAATTTCCAGAAGATGGAGTTTGGGTTTGGATGGTTCTAAATCTGTGAATTTTACAGAGTGGCTTTGGCAAAGGATTGTAGATCATGATCAGGGAAGGAACTCTGAAGAGTGGGGAGATCGGAGGCCATATGCCAGGCTCTGAGGGTCCCTGGTGGGAAGGGCAAGCTTGGGAGAGGGTGGGCAGCACTTGGGCTTCCACTCCAGCCCTGATCCAGTTACTCTGCTTTATGCGCTCTGTGCATAGAGCCCCATGCACTCAGGAGCCCTGTTATCTATGGGAGATGGGTTCTCAGACTCCCAAGCGATGCCTGGAGCCGTGCTGAGGACCAAACCTACAGATGCTGTGTTTTTTCATAAATGCTTTAGGATTGCAGTAAGAGATTGACAACCAGAAGTAATGATCACAGGACAATTATAATGATCTTACATAAATCAGAATTATTTAAGGGAGTTCTCTTAAACTATCTCATTGTGCTGCGTTCTCTTCCTGTGATCATGTGAGATGGTGCAGTGCCGCCATGATGAGGGGAGGTGAGATGAACCACAGAGACACTGTGACCTGGCACTTGGCCACTCTGTAAGGTCCACCCAACACAAGCACTGGGAGCCCACGGCAGTCATTCTGATACCGGGGAGGGCTACTGAGTGACTAAAGGGGAGGAGTATGTACCGCACAATACACGGGCCCAAGGGATGTTCTTACCCCGCGCAGGATGGAGTGGGCTGGTGGGAGTTCATCACGTGGCTCAGAACGCATGCATTTCAGAACTTACGACTTGTTTATTTCTAGAGTTTTCCATATAATATTTTTCAGGCCATATTGACCAACTAAAACTGTGCAAACTGAAATGGCAGAAAGTGAATCTGTGGGTCAAGGAGGGTGATGGGAGGAGAGGGTTTAGGGCAAAGAAAATGTTTAAAAGCCATGAGTCTGGTCGAACTTCCTGATCTTGCAGATGGGGACTCAGAGGTCTAGAGGAGGGAACGGTGTGTTCAATGTACAGGGAAACTCTGTCCCGGAACTTAGACTGGAACTCGAGTCCCGGCACTCTGGGGTCTTCTGGGGTTCCCCCCACCCAACTCAACAGGATTGCAAGTTGACTTTTATTCTTGACTTTACTTTCAGCACAGGGGTAATAAACCTTTCTATAAAGATCCAGATCATAAATATTTTCAGTTTTGTGGGCTGTGCAGTCTGTTGTAACTGCTTAATTCTGTCTCCGTGGTGCAGAGCAGCCTCAGACGGTGTGTAAACAGATGAGCATGGCTGTGCTCCAGGACAACTTTGCTCACAAAAGCAGGCACGGGGCCAGAGTGGCAGGCGGCTGTGGGATGTAGATGTTGACCCCTGTTGTACATCATTATTGATCTCCCTCCCTCCCGTACCCCCTGCCATCCTCCCTCCCTCTCTCCCTCCCTCCCTCCCCCTTCTGCCCTTCCATCTTCCCTCCCTCTCTTCCTCCCTCTCTTCCTCCCCTTCTGCTCTTCCTTCCTCCCCCCTCTTCTCCCTCCCCCCTTCTGCCCTCCTCCCTCCCTCCCTCCCTCCCTCCCTCCCTCTATCCATCCCTCCCTCCCTCACCCCTTCTGCCCTTCCTTCCTTCCTCCCTCTCTCCCTCCTCCCTCCCTCTCTTCCTCCCTCTCTTCCATCCTGGAAGGGCCTCGTGGGTACCAGGAAAGTGCTCTACCACTGAGCCGCACACCCAGACCTAAAGGGTCCATTTCTTTAGCAGAAGCTCAAAGCAAAGCCAGAGAGTCAGGGAGCAGATCTAGGTAGGAAATATTGGGGCAGTGCTTTCTTGGGGGGAGGAGGTGGCAAATTCTGCCTGAGACTGTGAGAGGGACATCAGTGAAGCCTTCAGAAAGAGAACTGTGAGCCAGCCTTGGGTGAGCCCCCAGATCAGGAGAGGAAGACCGTCTGTGGTGGAGGAGGACAGGGAACGGGGAGGCTGGGCGAATTGTAAGGGGCCCGCTGGGGAGGCTGGCCTTCGGTCTTACGGATGACGGGAGCTGCAAGGGGTTTCAGGCCAGGGCTGTGACAGATCTTCAGGCACTTGTGGAGGTTGACACCATCCCTCAGGGAGTGCGGCAGAGCCAGGTGTTAGCTGACAGGGCCCTGTTGGGAGAAGAGGGGACAAAGATAGGTGACAGCATGGCTCCCCACAGAGGCTCCTGTCCAGAAGGGTCTCTGCCGGTGACAAGGAGGGCACAAGTGTTGCTTTCACTTATTGGTTATCGATTAACTCAGAGACAGGAGACTTCAGTGGAATGCCTGTCTACTTCTCATTAGCTGTGCAAACTTGGAAATGTTGCTTAGCCGCTCTGAGCTTCAGGAGCCTAATCTTTGAGTGGAAGTAATATCTGCTGCCAAAGATTGCTCCAAAGATTAGACAGGATAATGTATGAAAGCTCGACTTTAAATCCCACTTTTAATGTATAAATACATAGCAAAGTGTTTTTCTTTTAATATAAACTGAATTCTCAAAGAGATTAGACATGAAGAGGGATTTATCCTGCCGGTGATGGGCACCATTCTTGAAGCTGTAATCACTGTGGAAATGGGGGATCATTTAGACGTTTCTCATGGATCTTTGGGATGGTCTCAAAGGTCTGAGAATGGATTTTAAGATGTCTCTGAGGCTGGAATTTTAATAAAATGTACATTCCTTGTAAATTACATAGCTCACACAAAAATTTGCTTTCTGCTACAAATAGAGATCACTGCTACCCTGGGTGCCAAAGGAGGATTGCATTATTTTAAATTTGATTGATGTCGGTCTCTAGTGCATTCTTGGAAGAAATATGGTGAAGTCAGGTGGCTCCATCCTCCCCTCCTGCCTTGGAGTGAGTCTTAGCGCTGTGGTTACTGAGTAAGCTGTCCTCCTGAACGTGTGGGAGGCACCCTGACAATGTGCTCAGCATCACTCAGAAGGCTGCGAATACTCATTTTCCCAATTGTTACCCAGAGTCCAATTTTAATTTGTTTGTTCTTCCTCTTAATGCCAAGGCCTGCTTAGTCTTCCCGTTGAAAGTCCTTAAGAATATTAACAGGGAATCCTCCTTGAATTGCTATCGAGTTTTTAAATGTTTGTGAATTACCCTGACAGGCTTTTAGTTTTAACTCACGTTAAGTAGATTTCATTATTAACAAGAATATGTGCAAATTAAAATGAGACCATTAACATGTTAAATATACTGTATTTTTTAAAAAAGAAAACAAGTTGGAAGAAATAGGGGTAACACTTTGCAAAAAAAAATAATAATTTCCAAAAATAGAGAAAAGAAGCCAAATTTAATCACACTAAGAAAATGTCCTGTTGGTGTTTATAAGCGAACATCAAAAAAAAGTGAATTGGACAGAAAATTTAGGGTCCGAGTTCCAGTTCAATTCCAGTTGAATTTTTTGACAAACCGGTTTGCCTTTGGATAGTTTACTATGTGGTCAATTTGCCAAAGTGATGTATTCAAAGAATTTACTCATGTCCCCAAAATGTGCTTATTATAAACCATTAGATGAAATGTTTCCAGAAATAGCTTTAGAAGATCCTGGCTAAGTTTCGGGTGTCAGCTTTCCTTTTGCCTCTGGAACAAGATTTTTAAATGGTTCATCTTGCCTCCATTGCAGTTCCCCGTGGCCGGAGCTGAGAGAGGGGTCTGCAGAGCTGGGGCCTGGGCTGCTGGCCCAGTAATGGAGTTACCAGAGACCAGGGGGCAGAGAGTGGGCCAGGCTGAAAGTAAGATGTTTTCCCTACGCAAACACTCTGGCTCAATGTGTGTGCTTCACCTCCCAAGCAGCAAAGTCTCCAGCTCTCCTGAAACCCACTGGGTGTCCTGTAACTTGATTCAATTCCAACTCTGTGGGGTCCCCCAGAAGCTCATGTGTGGAAGGCTGGGTGTGTGTGTTCAGAGGGGGCTTCTGGGAGGGGCCTGGATGGTGAGGGCACAGTGGACTGATCCATCCAACAGGGGGAGGTGGAAACTTCAGGAAGTGGGAGCAGGTCTCTGGGGTGTGCCCTAGAAGCATATGTTGGGACTCTGGCTCCTCCTTTTCTCTCACTTCCTGCTTCCCGGCTGCCACAGGCTGAGCAGCTCTGCTGCCCCACTTGCTCCCCGCCATGATGTTCTGCCTTCCCCCAGGCCCAGAAGCAATGGAGCCAAGTGACCAAGGAACAAAGCCCTGAAACCCTGAGCCAAGGGAAATCTCTCCTCCTTTAAGTTGATTTCTCTAACACATTAACATTTACTGGTTTATTATAAAGAATATTATAGAGGATACAAACAGACAGAAGAAGAGGTGCATGGGGGAGGCATGGGAAGCAGATTCCCCACCTTCCCCCACCTTCTTATATCTGCCCATCAACCCAGAAGCTCCAACCCTGCCACTGAGGGTTTCAATGGAGGTTGCCTTCTGTAGGCATGACTGGCCATTGGTATCATGCTCAATTGTCAGCCCCTCTCTCCAGCCCCTCTCCCCTTCCTGGAGGTTAGAGGTGGGTGGAAAATTCTACCCTCTATTTATATGGCTGCTTCCTCTGGCCACCAGGCTCCACCCTCCAGAGTCATCTCATCAGCATAAACTTGGGTATGGGTGAAGGGGTTTATGACAGTGCCCAGCACATGCTCTGCTCCACCCTGTGGCTCAGCTGACCCCAGGGTTTCAGAAGCTCGTGCCAGTCACAGTAACCCAGGCTGAGCAGGGTGGACCAGGGAGTTGAAGCTGAAGGATAGGAAGAAGAATCGAGAGGAAAGGGGGCAGACTGGCATAGAGAGGGTGGGAACCGGGGTCAGTGACAGGGACAGCTGAGGGCTTTGCCAAAGACATGGAGTCTTGGGATCCAGGCAACTGCACCCGAGTGTGTCCTGCTTTGGCATGCTGAGCTGGGTGGACTGAGGAGAGCCCAGGTCTGTCTCTGACCTCCTGGCCGCCTCTCACCCCGCTCTCTCCCACAGAGCGGCTGGAGGGGGGGCTTTCTCTGAATGTCTCTTATCTGACCAAGAGCATTTCCTGTGGTGGAGAGCAGTTTAATCCTGGGAATCCCCCAAACCAGAGATAAGCTCCTGCCATGGCAGGGAGTCAGGCCTTGCTTGCTTACCCAGAGGCCTGGGTGTGTCCTTGGTCTCTGGAGGTACCCCTGAGAGGCTGTCTGCATAACAAGTCAGCCCTGCTCACCCCGTTTCTTCCCTCACCTCCCACTAACCTGCGGCTGCCTCTCTCCAGGAATCCCAACCCCGCTGCCTCTGCAGCTTGGGAGGCTGTGTTCTGTACCCACCTGGCATTTCTTGGAGTCTCATAATCTTGTGGCTCCTGCACTGAAAAAATGTGTGTGCCTTCTCTCCTGTTCCCCGTCTGCCATCAGTTTATTTAGGGACTTAAATGATCAAACCTTCAGAGGAAGAAGAGGGGCAATTCTTTCTATTCTTCAGAAGCTGCCTGGCTAAGGCTCCGGCTTCCCATGTCTCTACCTAAGAGTCCGATCACAATCGAAGCAAACTGAAGTAGTTAGGACAGCAAGGTTTTTGCATGATGATTTGGGACACTCAAATGTTAGGGACTGAAGTATTAGGGTGCAAAGTATAGTTGGGGGCTTGGCTTGGCAGACTGTTGGATGGTGGGTGGACAATATCACATGGACTCAGTGACCTGGCCAGTTGGTGAACTGGTGGTCCAGTGACCAGACTTGGTTCCAGGTAGAGAGGCCATCGGCATGCCCTGGGGTGGCAGCTGGACCACAGCAGGCTGGAGAAGCATTGGCTGTGGGTGTTCTTTCTTTAGGGAGACGCCGAGATGGGGGCAGAGGAGAGAGAAGGCCAGCATCAAGGTTTCTGGGACTTGCACCCCAAATCAACAAGGCCTGTCTCTTTTACCATGTGGGTTTCTTTAGGAAAAACTGTTAAAATCAACAGAAACCTATTTTGAAAGCTGCTGGAGAGAGGCCCTCATGCCCTTTGGAACAATGCAGGTTAAGAACTTTCTAGATCCCAGACACTGTGCTGAGCATTCAGAGACCTTTCTTTTCCTGGCCGTCACTCCTGCTCTTGGGGGAAGGTGACTCTTGCCTTCTCTTACAAGGGAGGATGCTTGCCTAGGACTGTCCTGAAGCCCTGGTTTGGATCCAGAGCTTCGGACATTCTAGAGTATGTGTGTGAGCTAAAAATGGTGGCTGCTCCCTTCTGCCCACTCATGTGGGATTCTCCAGGGGTGCTCAGGTAGCCTGCAGGACACTTGGTGGTCTGATCCTCTTCTTGTTCAGTGCTGCTCCAGGACTTGCCCTTGATGGACTCTGGGAGGTCTTGTGCCTTGGTTTGTGGCCCTCTTCCCTCCCTTCCCAACCCCTTGGGGTCCACCTGCATCCTTGATTCTCCATAGGCCTTAAGTGAGCGCACAGTCCCCGCACAGCACGAGAGCCAGCCCAGAGGAAGAGTCCCGCCACTGCTGCTGTCCATGGTCAGGGAAGCTGAGCCATGGGAGCTCCAGCCAGTGGCCAGCGGCTGAGCCCACCCCTGACTCTTTATTGCTTTGTCACCTTTCTCTGCTGACCCCTCACTCCCCTCTCCCCAGGTCACAGGGACTTTGCCTCTTCCAAACTCCTTCAGCTCTTTGGAAATCAGCTCACAGTGATTTGGCCCATAACATGGTGTGCCTGCAATTGTAAATCTGCTTTTCCAGAGTGTATTTCTTTCTTCTGTAGCTCAAGGTCCTGAGGGCCCTGTTCTTCATCACATCCTTCTCTGGCGTCACTGCAGAGCTGGGTCCAGGACTCGAGGATGTTCTAGTACATTCTTTAGGAGTCTAGCTGGCATTTGAAGCCTTTCTCCCTGGTGAGTGATGGCTTTCAATTTGTTTTTATTGACTGCCACAGGGGTTTGGTTTCTGTGCCTCTTCATAGACGCCTTGGTGGGATAATCGCTGCAGTGTTTTAGGGAAGGCCAGTACTTCATCGAGTCGGCCCTTGGTTTAGCATCCATCTCACTTGTCTCCGCTAAATGGCTGTGGCCCAAAGTCCCTCTGGCTCTACCCCAGCTCCTCCTGTCCTGGGGGACAAACTTGACTCGTTCCTCAACAACAACGCAAGTGTCTAAGCCGGTCTCCCTAACGGCAGACCTGTGCCTCCTGTCACAGTTCCTCACGTGGCCTGGACTTGTCCTATGGACACTGCTCAGCATGAATGACAGCCGTTTTGGGAAAAGACTGGGGAAAAGACATAGGGCCACATTTGGGTTACGTTGCTCTCCATAAGGATGTATTTTAACCATACCCAAAACACTCAAGGGGAAGGGGCCAAAGAGATCCCCAGCAGCTGGGGGCAAGGAGATGTTGCCTCTGGACACAAGAAGGAGACATTAGAGTGGAAACCCCCCTGCTCCCTCCTCCTTAGGAACATGAGTCTATGTCAGTGTCTACTGTGGTAGGAGGAGTTAACAGCCCCCCAAATGTGTCTACCAACAGGTCTCTGTAATCCACAACGAAGGCGGATCTGGGGTGCAGAGGAAATTGAGGCTGTCAATCATACAACCCTAAAGTAGGGAGATGATCCTGGATTATCCCATCCTGGATTAAGTAACCCCAAGATCCTTAAAATGGAAGAGGAAATTGAAAAAGGTGTCAGAGATGGTGCCTGGAGGAATCAGCTCAATGTTGCTGCCTGTGAAGGAGGAAGGGGTCATAGGGCCCGGGAAGTGGTGCCTTCTAGAAGCTTGTAAAGGGAAGGCAAGGAATTCTTCCCCTGCAACTTCTTGTCAGCTAGCAAGTCCCATGGCAGGATGGCTCTACAGAACTGTAAGATGACACATTTGCACGGTTTTTATGCCACTCAACTGGTGATAATTTGTCACAGCAGCAAGAGAAAACTAGTACAATCTGTAGATCTTAAATGTGAGATTGATAAATTATGTTACGTGCATGTGTGAATATGGCATAACAAATCTATTATGTACCTTCAGAACACACTGATAAACATTTTTAAAAGAGTGTAAAGAAAATGCTTTCAATTTGTGAATCTTTTGTCAATCAGAGGAAGCATTTGGATTTTAGAGTTGATAAATTATTGTTTTTTTTTTTTTCTTATATGAGACATAGTCCTGGACATACTCCTTTCCATTTTCCTCCTCTGGCAGGTTGGCAGTGCAGTTTCCCATTGGTTTCCAAACCCTTCCATGATTCTGTTAGGATGTATAAAAAGTTTAGTTCCAGTCAACTGGTCATTTTGGTTTTGCCTCTGCAAACTCTTTCAAAAAGCAATTTTATCTTTGAACCAACTTTGTTAACACTGTGAAAGACAGCCATGGTTGCTAAGAGAAGCCATCAGGGTGTTTCCATGGGAACGATTGTTTTAAAATCAGAAATAACAAGCTCCAACTGTAAAGAGTGCAGGTAGGGAAGGCAGGGGAGAGGGCTGCCCCTGACTTCCTCCTCATTACCGGGGAACACTCTGAGCTTCCTGCCAGTTCCATGAATTCAGTGCACGTCACTCTGCGGCTCTGGGAAGGACAGTAGTAAATGCATGAGGTTTGGATCCAAACAGATTTGGATCTAATTCCTGATTCATGCCATGGCCATCTGCAGGCCTGGAGTGGGCTGCCCTGGGACTCCACCATGCTAATCATGAAATAAGGATCACAGACTCATGTACCTGCAGGAGGTGGTGCAGTTACATGAGAGGACAAAAGCCATCTGTCCAGTGCCTGGAAAGTCCCCGACATACAGTGCTTGGTGGCACCATCCTGCTGAGACGAGGGACTGTGGTCAGAGGGTCCTAGATGGTGCTTCCAGAGCCGACCTGGAGAGATTTTCAATCCGCCGGACTCTATGAGGGTCCTCTGGCCTGCAGCTGGTGGGCAGCTCAGCCCACGGTGACTCCCCTGAGTCACACAGCTGATCTAGAGCCTGCCACTCACCCGGGCTGGTGCTTCCGCTCTGCTGTGCAGCCCCAGCCAGGTGCTGCTGGTGTCTGCCCTTCTCTGTCTGTGGGACTAGAGCGAGCCGAGTGGACGGCCAGCACTGAGGTGCCCACCGTGAGGAGCACCTGATCAGGTGGTGGTGCAGTCATGCAGGGGGTTGCTGTTGGCTGTCTTCGGTTTTGCCCGCAGGTGGCTGGTGAGGAGGCAGCTGGGAAGAAGGAGGCGTGTCTGGGTGAGCTGCTGCGGAGGCCACAAGCAGCCGGGGTGGGAGGACTGTTTCCCAATGCCCCCTCCGAATATGGTGTGGCCCTCAGAACTCACACAGGGCCTAGTCCCAAAGTCACACGTTAATGGTATTAAGAGAGTGAAAGCTTGATCCAACAGTGTTTGGGGGCCTTTGGAAAGTGACTAGGTTCAGGTAAGGCCATGAGGTGGAGACCCCACGATTGAACCTTGGTGGTTTTATAAGAAGATGGACAGAGGTAAGACACATGGACATAGACACCCGAGCTCCCTGTCTCTTGACCTGTGATGCTCTGTGCCACCCTGAGACTGCCACACCAGCAAGAAGCCATCACCAGAATTGAGCCAATGTCAGTGCCATGCCCTTGAGTCTCCAAAACTGTGAGCTAAATAAACAAACCTCTTTTCTTTATAAAGGCATCCAGCTTCATGTACTTCTTATAGTGACAATGAGCTGACTAGCACAATCCATATGCAGAGGCACAGCCATGGAAGAGAAGGCTTCTCTGAGGGTACAACTCATGTGGAACTGGGGAAGCAGCTAAATAATGAATGAAACTGGGAGGACTGGGCAGGAGAGGGACCAGAGGGGGATCAGGTGTCATCAGGAGGACATGATGGGGGTACAAAGGCTGGAGAAGGTGGTCCCAGAGCGGTTCTGGGCCAGATGGGCATGTGCCTCTGGCTCAGCAAACCCAAGATGCCTGGTAAGCTCTCTGGGGCCATTAGCTCTGCCCATCAGAAAAGCCAACCTGCATTACAGCATCTGCCTCGTGAGCCTGGGCTCGTCTCCTCTGGGCCCAGAGCGAGGAATCACAGTGCTTCCCTGTAGTGCATCGCTGACACAGCGAAGCATGCTCTGTCCACGGCCTCAGCTCGAATCAGAACAGTGCAGTCTGCGTGAACGGAGAAGATGAGCACAAGAAAGAGCTTGGCTCGAATCCCACTGCCATTAACATGTGAAACATATGTCCCACTGCGAAACCATCGTGGAATAGGAACCAGCCCTTGACCTCCTCACCCAGTGTTCCATGGACTTTGTGGTCCAGATGTTCAGGCTGGCAAAGACTTTGAGAGGGAGGATTTCCCCTTGGAAGGAAAGTTGCATTTGGGAATAATTATGGAAGGTTTGCATATGTACGGAATGCCCCTCCGATGACAAAGAAACCCGGGACACCTGAGCCGAATCTGGTTCAAGACTGCTCACAGCTACTAACTAACTATTGCTGTTAGCTCATTTCAATGGGTTCTGGGGCTTTCAAGCAAATTTATGTGGATCAGTAGCCCGAGACTCGACTGATAGCAAAGGTAATGGAAAGAACATCAAGGAAGAATTCAGTGTGTTAGGTAGTTGCTGAACTGCACTTCTTTGGGCTCTGAAGAGGAAGGGCACAAAGAAAAGATCTTTAATAGGGCATGATTTCATTAAACTTTCATTACTGTATAGTTATATGGTGCTTGGGAGCCCACAGGGTATCAAAAGATCGTTTTTTCTACATCTAAAATACCAATGGCATTGCGGATTCTACCCTTAGTTTGTGTATTAGTTCAGCTACCATTTACTGAGCACCTACTTTGCACAAGGTAGCACACATCAAGGACCAAAGATGACTTATATTCCCAGTTCTTGACCTAAAGTGTAGCTCAGGGGTAAAGCATTTGCCTAGCATGTGCCAGCACCACAAGTAAATAAATACAAATAATAAAATATTCACGATTCTTCCCTTCTAGCAGCTTCCATTGTGCTGGGGTGACATCACTCAGGGTTGGAACGTTGGCCTCTCCAAGAGCTTCGATAATGCAGAGAAGGAACAAACCAAGTCAGGCTAAGAGAGCAGAGGATGGGGTCCTCAAATGACTAGAATGTTCCCAGAAGGAGGAGGGAAGAGAGGTGGGCGGGGCTGCCCAGGTAGTGGTGGTGGCCAGCCCGGGGCCTCTGTGAGTCTGGGTGCTGGATGAAGTGACAGCAGCTTCCTGCAGCTGGTCTCTGGGTGGCTCTGCTCCTGCTCCCGCTCATCAGCACGTGGCTCCTGTGTCCTGTATTGTGCGGTCTGGCTTCGGCACTGTCTGTTGGACAGGATGCAGCCGAGAGAGCATGGGAGGACGTCAGCGTTGGCAAGAGGTCCATAGAGGTCAGCTTTTTTTTTTTTTTTTTTTGAACCAGGGATTGACTCAGGGGCACTCGGCCACTGAGCCACATCCCCAGCCCTATTTTGTATTTCATTTAGAGACAGGGTCTCACTGAGTTGCTTAGGGCCTCGCTAAGTTGCTGAGGCTGGCTTTGAACTCGCGATCCTCCTGCCTCAGCCTCCCGAGTCACTGGGATTACAGGCGTGTGCCACCACGCCCGGCTGAGGTCAGCTATTTTATTATCGATATAACCGGCCACCATATTTCCATAGAGTCACAGTTGCTTGAACTTGGGTTTCTTAGAGAGCCATTCGAGAAGCTTCTCTGCTAAAGGGAAGTGGTTCCACACGGGCTTAAGCCTCTTAATTGTAATCCCCGTGAAAACCTCTTTGTGGGGCACCGGACAAGAGCGTCTTTTCCTTGTGGCAACTTGTCTTGAGGGAACCCTGGCTTCTGTCCTGCCGGGCCCAGCGACCTGTCTGGCTGCCATGCTTCCCGGGGGCCAGGCAGGGGTCTTGCTGCTGTGGCTTCCTGAGCGGGAACAATGTGGCCTCCCCTCCCCAGCCCTTCAGAAGACTGTGACTGTGGGATCACTTGCCAGAAAGGCGTCCCTCCGGGGTCCCTTTGTGGGGCATCCCTGAGGCGTCTGGAGTGACCCCAGTCACAACACCCCAGGCGGTGACACGCAAGCCCATAACATTCATGCTTTGAAATGTCAGAGCCTTGAGTTTAAGAGCAGGCTCTGAAGAGCTTGAGAACCCGGCCATTAATCAGAACCCTCTGCTCCGATGAAAGCCCGAATGGCTGTGGCGTCCGGGTGGACGCAACGCGGCTGATGGAATCGCTGCTCCTGGTGGCTCTCGCACCCACTGGTCTCTCCCCGCCGCCCGCCCCACCCCCAGCTTGTAATTTATTGTTTGGCATTTTAGGAAGCACAGCCCACATTGCAGTGGGGCTTCATGTCATTTTTAAAAAATTGCTGCTGCTGTTATTTTCGGAATAACACTGACTGTACTTTTGACCACAGAGAGATCAGTCTCTTACCGCCTTTTGGTCCCTCATTGACCGATGGATCTGCATTCTCTCTGTTGTTTTCCTGGTTTTGTTTCAGCAAAATGTTGGACTCTCTGCTCTGGCTCCTTGATTAGCGTCTGGGATTTGCTCTGCGTATCTGTCCTGTTCCATGGAAATTCCATCCTGACCTGGCTTCTCAGGATCATCGATTTCATAAGGTTCTTCTGTTGAGCTCTTACTCTGGGCTGGATGAATGTTAGTTCAGCTTCTCTTGCTGTAATGAAATACCTGAGGCTAGAAACTTTATAAAGAAGTTGATTTAGCCCATAGATAAGGAGGCTGGAAGTCCAAGGTCAGGCAGCCCCTTCAACTTGGCCTCTGGTGAGGCCCCCTTGAATGTGCCCTGTCATGGCACAAGGGACAGATCCCATGGTGAGTCGGCAAGCCCAAGAGAGGGAAGGGGCAGTCTCACACTTGTGACAACCCCTTTGTGAGAACTAACGGGGTCCCACAGAACTCTTTGGCTCCTTTGGGGGACAGTGCCCCCAGTCATCTAGTTGCTTCCACATCTTGAATATTCTACCATCTCTCACATCGCCACCCTGGGGACCAGGCTGCCAACGTGTGAAACCATATCCAAGTCATAGCCAGGGGCACCGAGAGGAAGAGGCACCCACTGCTGACCTTGGGGAGCTGACCCGGGGCAGCAGGGGCGGAGGCAGCTGTGGGCAGACACAGAGGGCAGCCAGGACGGGGCGGCACCGCCCAGCTGCTGGAGAGGTTGGCGGGGAGACTGGGACCTTCCCGTTTTGGAATTTGGCCATTTCTGGCTGAGATTTAGATACCCGTTAAGAGCCCTGGAGCTCCGTTTTCTGCACAGGAGGGTAAAAGAGCACCTTGTTAGCTGCCCTTCTGGAGCTCTGATCCCTGCACTGTGGGTCAGCTGTCACCAGGAGTCTTCCTGCAGCTCACGGCGTTCCCCGCGCCTTCGTCTTTTCCGTCCTACGCAGTGGGGATCATCAGCGTCACATTCAGGAGCAGGTCGATCACGTGTATGAATTCTGAGAAGCCTTGTCTCAGGATGAACTAGCTCCTCTATATGCTGTGAATTTTGTGATGTTGTGAACACTGAGATTAGTGGAATGACCTTGAAGACTCTCCTTGCTTGTTGGAATTCCTGCAGAGTAGTTGTTCATGTCCTTGAGGGACAGGGGACAGACGGTGCGAGGACTGCTGGGGGAGAGGGTCTCTGGACTCCACTCTGAAACGCTGCCACCCTTGGACACGCAGTGGAGGTGCCACTCTTAAGAACCAGCCTCCCTTTCCCTCTCTACCTGGTACAGGAGCCTCCCAGTGACACACGGCTCTGAAAGTCGAAGTGACTTTGGAAAATGTTTGGAAAATGACCAGGAGATGTCTGTGGGCCTAGCAGCCCACGTCGTTGGTGAACCTGCTGCCACACTAGAAAGAACGGCGGCGTGGAGGGAACCTGGCTCTTCCTAGGCCTCTGCATGGCCACAGGGAAGGAACGGGCAGGCAGGATGCTCCTCCAGGGCAGCGCCCAGGGGCAGACCCGGCCCAGGGCCTGGTCAGGAGCATGCCTGTGACTGGCGCCGTTTTCCAATTGGTCTGTTTCCTCCTTATTAGGATCAGGATTTCCACAGATTCCTTCCATGATTCTTGGTGAGTCCTAAGGATCCAATAACTGCGTGGACTCTGTCATCCCGGGTGACAGACGGGGCCTCCTGCTCGCTTGATGATTTCTGGCACCAACCCGATGAGTGTTTCTGGTTCTCACATCTGCGCAGCCCAAACCACATGAGGTCCAGCATCCGCCGCCTTATCTGGAATCTTCAACCATTTATCCCCTGGCAGGGATGCGGCTGCCGTGCGCCAGGCCAAGGGGTTCATCTCTGGAGACGTGAATTCTGTTCACTCTGTGCCTCCTCCCATGACAACCCAGGGCGGGACATGCAGCCTCTGGATCTTAGCGTCCTAATCTGGAGGTGATACAGCAGGAAGCATCTGCCAAGGTGTCCTTAGAAAGGCAAGGGGGGCTTGCCTGCAGAAAGATGGCAGGAGCCGGTGAAGCTGCCGACCATCGCGGTGTGGACGGGGTCACCTCTGACCTTCGACTGGCCTGTGGAAAGGAGAAGGGGAAGGAAGGGAGTCGGTGGCAAGGACGTGAGCCACTGGTGCCCTCGAGCATCTCAGCCAGCGGAGGATGAGCTCCAGGACAGCGGCCGTGCGTAGGGAAGTCCCTGCTGGGAGGCGCTGGCAAGGCCACAGCCTCTCCAGCTCAGCATGGACAGGACTCAGCTGTGGCAGCCACGGCCTCCGTTTGAAGGTGGCACCTGGGGCCACTCTTCTACCTGCACTTCTCGTATCTGAGCAGCAATTTCGTTCTTGCAAGATGAGTGGCCTTTCCTCGTGGCTGACGTCCCTCCCCCGTCACTGTCTCCGTGGAGGGCAGGCACACGTCTCCAGTGCTTTGCTTCAAGCTGCCTGCGGCTCTCTCCAGCCTGTTACTGTGTGAGCGCTTTGGCGTGAGCACAGGGGACCCTTGCCATGTTCCCTGAGCATCCGAATGTGCTGCACTGGGTTGACACCCCGGGTCTACACGCCGCTGTGAGCCGGCAGAGCCCCAGCCCAGGGGTAGGCCTGGGGGAGTCCTGGACACACGCAGATGGGGAGAGGGTGCAGGAGCCACTGGCCGCCTGGGGAGGAGCTGGAGCTGCCGGGAGAAGCTGGCGAGAGGCTGCTTCTCGCTTCCCAGGAAGGGCCTCCTGCCGCCGCGCCCCCTCCCCGGGCTGCCTTCCAGGCCCCAGCCACCCGCGCCTGGGCACGCTCGCTGATTCCTGACTTGCCATTTTGGTTTCAGGAAATTCGATTTTAGCAAACACAGCTTGCTTTCGCTGTTTTTGGCTGGTGCCTGTGTAGATGGGGTTTAGAGAGAGGCTGCCTGGGCCCCAGGCCAGAAGGCGCTGTCCCTGTGCAGGAATGAGCCAGCTCATCCATTACCGCGGGCTCCGTGGCCCCAGCGCCGGCTCGCCTGCTACCCTGAGGTCGGCCCACTGACATCCCGCCCTGCCCTGCTCCCCTCCCTCCAGTTTTGGCCTCATCCACGCCTCGCCCATCTTTGGCTCTGGTCTTCCTCCCCGTCCCTCCTTCTCCGGTCTGATCCTGTGTCCCCTGGTTTCTCTCACACCTTCCCTGCAGTCTCCAGCCTGAGGCTCTTTCCTTCCTTGGCCACTCTCTGCAGGGGGAAAGCAGTCCTGTTCGTTGTCTTGATACAAAGCTGTCAATCACAAAGGAGATGAGGCTATGAAGTTCTGGGCCGTGGACCGGGGCCTTGGAGAGGGGAGGGCACAGAGGGGAAGGATAGCAAAGAGCGGTTTTGGATGGGAAGGTGACGGAGCCAGGACATGCGTGTTCTTCTCCATGTGGTCCCTGGCAGTGCAGCCGGTGCTCAGCTGAGTTGGCCGTTTGGGTGAGTTTAGTCTAACTGTGGGACACTGTGAGGCACTGCTTAGGTCCCTCCTTGAGATGAAAAGGGAAGGACTGATTCATCTGCTGTTAGAAGTACTTCCAGAAGGCAGCGTTTTCAGCTCTCTCTTTAGAATGTGCTTTAGCTAAAGAATGTCACCTCCCTTTTTGGGGGCAGCCTACATCCCATGACTGATGGATGCAAGGGTATAAAGGCCTGTCTTAGTTTTGTGTGACTGTAACAAAATATACAAGGCTGGATACTTTTTAAAGTAAAGAGGTACTGTTTAGTTCACAGTACTAAAGGTTTAAGAGCATGGTGCCGCATCCACGCAGCTCTGTGAGGGCTTCCTGCAAATGGCATCACAATGGTGGAAGAGATATTCAGGGAAGCACCAGGCTCACTTCTGTGAACCCACTCTCAAAGGCCAGGTCCTACAAAACCCGACTTCCTCTGGTCGGCGTCAGTGCATTCCTGAGAGTGGAGCCTCCCTGGAGTACTTACCTTCCACTAAGCCCCACCCTCTGAAGGTCCTGTCACTCAACACCAGCACTGGGCACCAAGCTTCCAGTGCACGAGCCTTTAGGGGATAAACCATATCCAAGCCACGGAAGTCCCAGCCCCCAGCCCTCTCCACACTGCCCGAGAGGTGCGGAGGCTTTCCTGAGTGCACGCGTGGCCTGCTCGCCTCCTCTCCTGCTCACAGGGTCCATTCCAAGACCAGGTCCCAGTAGTCTTCCTTCCCAGCCCCCAGCCCCTTGCCTTGCAGTTCCTCTAGACTGTAGACAGGGGTTTGAGTAGTGATGACCCCCAGCTCCGGGTCACCACTCATCCCTGGGAATTAAAACTGTTAATGTTTGAAACCAAATATTCATTGGAAACCTCCTATGTCAATCACCGGCTGAGCAGCATCACTCAGCGTCTGTGAATTGCCTCAGTGGTCCCTCTGAGAGAGAATGTCATTAAAATGAAATAGCTGAAGTCAGAAGGCAGGGCAAAGTGTCAGGAACGGACAGGTTCCAGAGTGGGTGAGTGGATCCAGATGTGGGACCTGCTGCCCAGAGGGACAGGTGGAAGCTGGGATTTTGGTATTCAGAAGGACTGGTTTTGATCGGCATTGAGTCCAGGGCTCAAAGACCCAGGGAGCTGAGGTCCTGGAGCCTCACAGTGCTTCAGAGGGAATGGACGCCAGAAGTGGCAGGGGTCCAGCCCCTTATAAAGGGGCTAGTACCAGCTGGGCAGGGGTCATGTCCCCACCAATCGGCCTGGGGCTCTGACAGGCCTCGGCTGGAGTAGAAGGGTACCTGTCACATTGACTGATGGACTGAGCTGGGGCATCCAAGTCCACCCGCCCACCTTGCCCAGGAGGATGCCCACTTCCACCTGCTGGGGACGGGCACTAGGTTTGCTCTCTGCCTCATGGGGGTGTCTCTCAAGTGAAGCCAACCTAGGTCTAAAGGCAGTAACAGGAAAGAGTCTAAAGAAGCCAAACTTGGGCAACAAATAAAACACATCCCAAGTTCACTCCTCCAGAGAGCCGCAACTCGGGATCAGAGTTGGCTTTTCCTGTGGCGGCTTGTAATGAACCCCACCTTGGGATATCCCTGCGACTGGTTCCAGTGTTGCTCCGTGGCCTTTAGCAGGCACATGTGGCTGGAACTCCTGTCACTTCAGTCCATCCTGCAGAACTGCTGGGGTGGTGGAGAAATGAGGCGGGGCAGTTGGTTGGTGTTGTTCACTACTCAAGCCAGTCTTATTTCTATGCGTGGCATTTGTGAGCAAGTTTGTCTGGAATACCTTTCCTCCCACCTGCACTCCTATATCTGGCTGAGGACATGGTGGGGTGCACATGAGGCCACGTGGTTAAAGAAATCTTGGTACGTTGTGGACACGCTATTGATTGACAGCAGATGGAGCACAGGGCTGGGGAGAGGGACCCCTGGCGAGCAGAGCTGGAAGGACTCTGTGCAGCCCTGGGGGAGCCTGGGCTCTATCTTGGGAGTCATGGAAAGCTCTGGAAAGGTTTGGAGCAGGCAACAGACACCACCACATTTGCTTCTAGAAAGATCATTCTGACAGAGGCATGAATTGTAAGACTGTCAGAAACTGGAAGGAGGTTCCAGCAATAATCCAGGTGACAGAATGGTGGTCACCTCACTTGACGTGGTATCAGTGGACAGGAGGTGAGTGCATGCTGTGAGAGGAGCAAATGACAGCAGGGAGGGACAAAGATGTGACCTACCGTCTGTGGGCAGCAAGGCCTAAAGGACATGGGCTCAGCTTCTCAGGCAAGATCTGCAAGGACTTGTGCTGGGAACTTGTTAGTACACTTTCCATGCTGGGCTGCACACCAGAGATCCCAGCACCTGGGGAGGCTGAGGCAGGAGGATCACAAGTTCTAGGCCAGCCTGGGAAACTTAGCAAGATGCTATCTATGAAATGAAATTAAGATAT
>JAJEJO010003579.1:700079-718618 GCA_020662805.1 Glaucomys volans | reverse complement strand
GAAGCAGCCCAAGGTTAACCTATTGGTACATAAATCAGAATGGATTTTAACTCTTTGTATTCCCAATTTATTTGGATTCCCTGCTGAAACTCAAGGAGAATTTGGGAAGGTAGGTGGGTGATAAGGAGGCTTATTTGCAGTAATTGTGTACCTTCCAGTTTTTAGGATTTGAATCTGGAATGTCCCCCAACTCCCCAAAGCTTTCATATTGAAACGTGATTCCCAGGGCAGCAAGGTTCAGAGTTGGGACTTTAAGGCAATGGATAGGCTCTGACCTCATCAGTGGATTAATCCATTTCCTAAATTAATCCCTTGATAGCTGGATGGACTACTGGGTGGTAACTGTAAGCAGGTGGGGCATGGCGGGAGAAAGTAGCTCAGTGGAGGCATGGCCTCGGACACTGTATCTGTCCCTGGCCCTTCCTCCCTCCCTCCTTCTCTCTCTCTCTCCTTCCCACTGCTTGAGCTGAGCAGCATTCCTCCACCATACCTTTCCGCCATGATGTTCCTCCTCAACCCAGGCCCGCAGCAATGGAGTTGGCTTACCTTGTCATGAACTTCTGAAACCATGAGCCAAAATAAAGGCTTCCTCCCTCCTCTAAGTTGTTCTTGTCAGGTGTGTTGGTCCCAGTGACCAAAAGCTAACACCGGTGGCCAAGGGGGACTCACTGAACCCACATCCCCATGTCTCAGTCTCCTTATCTGAACAGCAGAATGACAATCCATGTTCCGTCTACCTCCCAGGAAGCGCGGAAACAGCCTGCGGTGTGAGGTGAGCTCTGCCGTTGCTGCCACCACGGCCTTTGGAGCCAGTGGCAGCTGTCCTGCCCGCCTTGCTCTGGCAGACAGGAGGGACAGGACACCTTGTCAGGAGGCCACGGCACTGGCTTCCAGGAGGAACCATCCTCACCTCCCATTGACTAATTCAGATGACAGCCTTTCCTATTCTTGGTCCCTGTCCTATCCAAACCTGCAAAACAACCACTTATGTGATAATCATTTTATCACACAGCTGCTATTGTAAATAAGGGACTGCGGCCCTGCGCGGGGGCCATCTTTACAACAGCTCCATCTAAATGCAAATGCAGATCCCCCGCCAAACAGCGAGGTGAAAGCTTTCCTATTAGCAGGCAGGAGATAGGAGAGTTAATTTAATGCTAAAACATTCCCATGCAAGGAGAGCAATTTCCCCTGTTGAGCAGTGGCCTCATTTTCTCTCCATGACCACCGTGCCCATAATATGATAATTTTTACCTTTTTAAACTTTGCTGAAGGAAAAAGGACAGTCATCTATCTTTGGAAATGGCTCCTTCTGCATTCACTTTATCTACAAAAATGCAGATATTTGTCTATTTGGCGAATGAATGGCGTGGACAAAGCTGAAAGATGAAGATGACTTCGGTGCTGTGACGTGTTGGGATTCAATGCCTGCACTTGACTCCGTGAACTCCCCACCGGCAGGCTCTCTGTGTGATGGTGTTTGCCAGTCTCAACTAATCGGCTCTTTTTCTTCCCTCTGTGTAGTCAATCTCCCTGGGCTGAGAAAAGAGGAATTGAGAAGGAGAACAGAAAAAAAAAGAATAAGGACGACTAAGTCATTTTGTAGAGCAGTTATTGCAGCATTGGGCTGGGAAGCATTAAAATGGGTCCTGCTTTCTAGACGTCGCAGATCCGAAGCTTTTAGAGCATCCACTTAGCCCTGTGGAGGCTGCTCAGCCGTTGTAGAGGTTGGAGATAATGCGTGTGCCTGGGTAGAGGGAAGGGGCTGCACGTCTTCCAAGCCCACCTCCCAAAGCTGTCATGGCGTTGGTTCCTGTGCTGTGAGGGGCAGCCCACTGCAGCTCAGAGACAGGCTGGCATCAGCCTCATTCTTCAAGCAAGGGAATGCACTTCGGTGTTTGTCCAGTCCAAGATTGTACAGCCAGTAAAAAAGCTACAGTCGATCGTCATTATTAGCAAATTCTGTACTTGTGAAAGTCCCTGCTTCCCCAAATTTATCTGTAACCTCAAAACCATGATCATGTGTGGATAATGCGCAGAACTGCAAAACATTTGAATTGCTCAAAGGGCATGTTCCTAACGGAGTTCAAGCAAGGTGAGTCTGCCTTCTTGTGTCAGCTCAGACTATGAGCAAGAGTATTTCCTGTGGTTTATTTAGGGCCAGGTTCCCCTGTTTTCGTGCTTCTGGGTGGTGATTGGCCCCCAGGCATAGTGCTGGAGGGAGGCCTGCCATTACTGAGCACCACTGGAAGAACACAAGCATGTTAGAAACGCTTCATGCAGGTATGAGTTACAGTGCTGTTGGCCATGAGTTCAAGGCTATGAGTCAGCAACAGATATTAAATAAGGTATCTTTAGAGAAGCACAAGTAAGACAAGGCTGTGTCTTGATCAGTGGATGCAAATGTGACCAGAGGCTCCAGGAACCTAACCGGTGTTTCCCCTAGAACCCACGCAGCACATGGGCTGGGCATGAGCCTTCGCCTAACAGAGCTGGGGAGGTGATGGAATCCTTCACCCCATCAGTGCTGCTTAGGTGGGCACCCATGCATCCATTTCCCCCTGGCAACAGCCTACTGGCTCCTACTTGCTGCCCATGAGCACTATCCTTATTTTACAGATGAGCCAACAGTTCTTGAGAGTTAACTAGGGTCAGAGGACAAGAAGAAGAGTGAAAACTCAGAGTTCAAAGTCAGTGCTCTCCACCACTGAGACCCATGGGGGTGAGGAAAGATGGGCTAGGAATATATACAGCATCCTTAACAGGATGCCTGTCTGCTGGAAATTTACATTCCAGTCCATTTGATTTTTGTTGTTTTGGACTATGGTAAATGCCTGTGGGGTTGCCCAGCATGGCTGTTGGAGGAACTGGCCACCCACTCCCAGGGACAGGCCTTCAAAGAACCCATGGTGCTTCCGCTGTGGGATGCTTCCTGGCTGCCAGGCCACACTGAAGCAGGGGAGGATAGTAGAATACCCCTCCTGCTCCCTCCCCCGTGGATATTGGGAGTGGAATCAAGTAAAACTCAAGGCTCTAGAACATGGATCTACAATGACATTCTGCTGGGTTGGTTGTTCAGCTTGGCTTGGTTGTTCAGCTTGTCACTGGATTCTCTGAAATTCCTGTGTCCTTGTCATCATCATCGTTGCCAATCATCTCCTGAGCTTGCTCAAGTTCTCATCTATCATGGCGATCAGAGTAAGCCTAAGAAATACACAGATCCATCCCTTAACCTGATCCAGTCCTAGACAGGGGGCATTGGCTCCACTCAGTGTCAATCGGACTTGAAG
Source organism: Glaucomys volans (assembly GCA_020662805.1). Taxonomy (NCBI): domain Eukaryota; kingdom Metazoa; phylum Chordata; class Mammalia; order Rodentia; family Sciuridae; genus Glaucomys; species Glaucomys volans. The sequence goes on along the minus strand of JAJEJO010003579.1, from coordinate 715,328 downwards.
AAGACTGGAGAATCCTCACAATCAAAGTAGCCAGGGCTACTGGGCTTTCTGGGCCCAGGCTTTCTGGGGCCAGCTCTTTGGCTGTTGCTAAGCTTAGAATCTGTCAGAATGTGCCAGAAAAGTCAGTGAGGTTGACTGCCTGAAACCAAGTCATCTGTAACTGACAGCTTACTACTGTGTAGAGTCTCCCATGTAGACACATCCAGAACAGGTGACAGTCAAAGGGAGGCTGGGACAGAATGACAGGAGTTGAGAAAGACAGAAACAAGAATTATCTGAGCCAGGTAAGCTAGGCATGGTATTGTCCTAAAAGGACAATGAACTCCTTAGTAAATCAAGTTGGTTGGTCACCATCTATAAATTCTTTTGAAATAAACATTCTGAAGCCTATGATCTTCATACATATCTTTTGCTTATGCAATTATACCAAGAAATATTAAATATGTCTTATTTCCTAACCAGAGCTGAATCTCCTTGTTAATTAAGTTGGCGGTAGCATCTGGATTCAAACTCTGTTCTTTCTAGCTCCAAAGCCCTGAGTTAATTCACCATACCAGTGATCCTCAATGTTAGCAAGCCCACGAACCTTCCCGGGAGCTTCAAACGTGTCCAGTAGTTAATGTTGTTCTTCAGAGATTTGGTCAGTAGATCTGCAGGTGACACAGGAATCTGCATGGAGAGCAAGTTCCTGAGCCAATTGATATGAGAACTTCTATTTGAGAAAGATTTTAACACACCAAATTGCCCTCAGAAAGGTATCAATTATGAAAAAAAGAGAAAGAATTATACTCAGAAACCTTTTAAAAACTCAGAGAAGAAATTATACCAAGTCCAATTTTTCCATAATAGGCACTGATTTTGTATTTCTTTCCCCTTTTGTAGGTTGAATTCCCTGCCATTTTCTATGGGATTATGACATTTTTGTCAAAGATTATTAATTCAAGTTAAAAACAAAAAATATTTCAACCTGACTACCAAAACATCTGAGTGAAGGAAATTCCTGAGGCCTGGCCACTAAAGAACAATGGGATCCAATTAGCACACCCCACTCCTGTTTGTCAGAGGGTATTAGCCAGCGTTCCATTGATGAAGCAAAATACCCGAGATAATCAGCTTATAAAAAGAAAAGATTTATTTTGGCTCACAGTTTTGGAGGCTTTGATCCATGAACAACTGGCCCCATTGGCTTGGGCACAGGAAGGCAGCACACCAGGGAGGAAGTGCCTGGCAGAGTAAGACTGCTCACCTCAATGCAAATGAAAGGGAAAAGGAAGTGATGGGGCCACACCCCCAATGACCTAAAGATCTCCCACTAGGCCCCGCCCCTTAAAAGTTCCACCTCTCAATAGCACTAAGCTGGGGCCAAGCCTTTAACACAGGAGCCTTTGGGGAACATTCCAGATCTGAACTGTAATGCTTCTGACTTATTTTACAGCATTTCCTACCATCTACAGAGAAAGAGTATGCTATTTCTGGTAAGAATCGAGTGCTGAGATGCAGGCCACACATAAGCTTCCTCTAGAGATACTTGGAGTGAGTTTTTCTAGTTGCCTGGAGCCTGCCTACTCTGTTTTTTATCCCACTTTCCTTGAAAGGGATCAACCACTGATCAAGGCAGGAAATGGGATTTGAAGTGCCATTGATTCTCTTGGCCTAGCTTTCTTTTCTTTCTTTGTGCCTGGAAAAAAAAATACACCAGGGAGTAAAGAGTTGGATGGGTTTTTCTGAAAGAGATGCTGAGGTGAGGCAATGTAACAAATTAAAGAGATAAAAGACAGACTTCAACAATGCCGATGACTCACAGTCCTTGTTCCCTTTTGGATGTCTTTGCTCCAATTAATACTTTCTACAGCCTTAAGGTAAGATTATAAAGTAGGTAATAAGATCCTTTAAATCCTACTGTTTTGAAAGAATCCTTATTGTCTAATTCCCTTGGCGTTTCTGTAATGCTTTCAAGAGGTTTCAAAGCCAAAGTTCCAGAAATACAGGGCTCCCTCCCCTTCAGCCTGGGAGATAAGTCAAAATAATTGATTCTTCAGGGTCCTTAATTTGTCAGGATTGCAAACTGAATCCTCAAAAGATTGGGATCCATTTGTTATATAAATGTTTCTAAGATGAAAAAAAGCTGAAGGCAGAGTTAGATTTGAGTCAGGTAGAAAAAAGTATCTTTGGATTATCTCTGTCTATAGTTAAGATTTCAAACATTCCTTGGGCAGGCTAGCGATCCACCTTTTAAAGTCCCCAGTGCTGCTGAACGGGCCAGGAGGCAGCCCGCTCACACTCTGGCCTTCTTCTTTCCATGTCGGTGGGATCCGGCATTCCACTTGCTTTGCATGCGATGGTGGAGAAGTCAGTTACTCTCTCTGTGGTGGAGCTGGCTCTGTAGAATGGGAGAAAGAACGCCTGCATTAAAGGGTTGTCCTTGTCCTCCCTGTCACTCATATATTCATTCACTCCTTCATTCATTCTCAAGCCCCAAGAATGCACTGGATTCTAGGATATATTGGAGAGTAAGCCCTCATGCCCAGCTGGAGGAAGCTCATGTAAAGGCAAATAGTCAATTACAATATAGAAGCTCCAGATTTCCAATTAAAAAGATAATAGGGGGCAGTGGCTGTACGTGGTCACACAAGGCAGCCCAGAACAGAGCCCTGGGTGCCAGCAGAAGCCAGCCTGATTCCTAGTGGACTTCATTCTGTCCCTGTGACCTGTGCTTTGACAATGTGATCACAGCAAGCTCCCCCTTGCCAGTGTTGATCCAGACGTGGGTTTGGTCCTCAGTGCTGGCCACTGGGAACCAGGGGAGAGGCTGATGGAGGATCCTAGAAATGTTTCCTGGCTCTTTGAGAGACACTGGCAGGGAAGATTGTGCCCACGTTTTGCCTAGACCCAGAGCGGTGATCTAAGACCATGAAGGAGCTGAGAGGACAGGCAGAAGATGGGGCAGAAGGAGGGAAAGCCTTCTGTGGTGACGTTTTTGGGCATCTGAGTTCACTCTGCAGAGTCCCTTGTCTTGAGACTTCCTGTTCTGTGAGATGATGTGTCTCTGCTGTTCTTTGATTGGAGTAGGGCTTCTGTGACTTTAGCTGCAAGTGTCCCAGGCACCGATATCCTGGTTGATTCTGAAGGAGAAGTGGGAGAAACCCTGGGGACAAGTGAGAAGAAGACACTGATGGCAAAAGGGAGTCCACAGGCCAAAGCCCGTGTCCTGTGGAAGAGCCCGGGCCCCCGAGGACGTGAGGATTGCAGAAGGCAAGCCTCGAGAGGGAAGGAGGGCCGAGGCAGGCCCCGGGCTTCCAGGACTCCAAGAGGAACTGTTCTACTGTGATCCTGTGAGTGCCACAAACGTCCTCATTGGTCAGATGAGAATGGTGGTGCCACAGTGGTCCCCGCAGGGGTCAGGATCTGCCCAGGACATTGTGAGCTGCTGGAAGGAGGCATCATGAAGGGGCGCTCCTGGCTAGCCTTGTGCTGGGTGCCAGCTGGCCCTCAGCCAACCCCAGAGCTCACTGAGGCCAGGGGGTCGAGTGTCCTTCTAACTCCAGAGGCCTTCCTTCCCGCCGTCTACCAGGAACTAATACGAACGTGTGCTCATCATGACCTCATACTCCATGGACATCCTTGCAGGAGCTCGAGCGAGTGGGCGGGTCGGCAATCTCCCGGGAAGATCTCGTTTTCTGGCAACATTCTTTGAACTTGAGGGGAAAATAAATTGCTTCTCATATTCCTATCCTTATGTTTCTTGCCTGTTTTCAGAAACATGAAATCCACGATTTTGCCTTTTCATGATTGACAGGCCGAAAGTGATGACTGTGGCCTTATTTCAGAGATGTGCCTGAGCGTGTGGCTGCTGGCCTGGAGGCTGCTGTCACACGGATGGGCCGGTTCTCATGAGGCCACAGTCTTCTGGCCAAAGGCCATTGTGTAACAGAAGTTGCTACTGAGGGCATGAATAATCCTCGTACCTCTGAGTGGCTCGCCTTCGGGTGGCCACGGGCGCAGTGCCAGCAAGTGGATGGGTCTGCCTTCTGGATTCTGAGACAAAGCACTTCACACATCTGAGCCCCAGTTTCCTTCTCAGGAACAAGGACAAAAGTTCACACTGCCTTCGACACTGAAAAGGAGCGCGCCCACCCCACCACCAGGGTTCAGAAGTACAGAGGGACAGGCAGTAGCAAATGGCCCGTCATCTGGGGACCATCTGCAGTGAGGTCTTCTGGTTTGCATGGAAGGTTTGAGTTGTGACAAGACAGCGAAGTTATTTAACCCCTGTGGCGTGGGCCACCAAGCCAGCTGCTGCCAAGCTTGTGACCAGAGACAGAGCCATGGCCAGCCAGAGTGCAAACTCCACTCCGCCCTGCTCTGTAAAGGGGGTTAATGGAATAGAAGTCCAGTGGTCCCCTGGCGTTTGGAAGGTTTTGGTTCCAGGACTCCCCTCCCCACCTTGTGATATCAAAATCCACGAATGCTAAATTGCTTACATAAAGAGATGTAGCATTTGCACATCTTTATACTTTAAATCATCTCCAGATCACTTATACTACCCAATGCAAAGTAAATGCTATGTAAATAGTTGTTATACTCTATTGTTTAGGGGGTAAGAAGAAAAGAAGTCTGTACATGTTTAGTACAGATTTTGGTCCATATTCAATTCACCCCTAATTGCTCCATTCCTTCTGCTAGTACAATCGATCGTCATTACTGGAGGAGCCTGTATTTGAGAATTCACCTCCTCACTAAAATTTCTCTACTACTGGGTGGTAACTGTAGGCAGGGAGGTGTGACTGGAGGAGGTGGCTTGCTGGGGGCTATGCCTTTGAGGTTTATACTTTGTCCCTGGTGAGTGGATCTCTCTCTGCTCACTGGTCCTGGGCTGTTTCCCTCTGTCATGCCCTTTGGCCATGATGTTCTGCCTCACCTTGGGCCCAGAGTTGGCCAACCAAGGACTGAACCTCTGAAATTGTGAGCCAAAATGAAGTTTTCTAAGTTGTTCTTGTTAGGTCTTTTGGTCACAGTGATGCAGAGCTGACTAGAACATTCTACCTTCTTGATTCCTGAACAGTAGCTTCACGTCACTGTCCCTTCCTCTAGGCAAATTGTTTCCCTGTACTTTCTTAAGGGTTCCTCGTAGGAAATGGATGTTCCTTGTCCACTGCTGGAAGGTGCAGAGCAACATCATCTTTCCACCTTCATTAAAATATACCTTACTTTCTAAATTCAATCTCATCCTATTTTTAGTTCCTTCCCACTTTTTCCTTCCTGAACGTGCCCTTGGATTTCATTTGCTAATTCATGTTAAGCTGGTCCCACTTAAACCAAACTCTTTTAAATACACCTGTTTCAGAAATGGGCCACCCATACCCTCAGGGTGGAGGAATGGCTGTGGTAACAGTTGAAATTATCTGTGCTCATGAGGGATCAGATACGCATTTTCACATTCTTCTCACATGCATAAAATTATTGAGGCTGGGTCCCAATTAGTGAAGTGCTATTTATAACATTTCTTGAAAGCAAACTGTTCATTTTAAAAACAGCTTTCAAAAAGGATTTTATTACAGAATGAAGTATGTGGAAGAAGATTGCCTTCTGGCACAGAAGAAACGAAGGGATCATTTGCCCTGAGTGTGTGTGTGTGTGTGTGTGTGTGTGGCCACGGAAGGGATCACTGACCCAGGGCAACCAGAGGATTAGGTAGGCTTGACACAGGACAGCAGATGAGCACCAGAGCACCAAGTCCATATGATAGGCACTCCTTCTGCTTGTGACAGGCAGTTTCCACTGAATAAGTCAGGCCTAGATTCACCAACCGCTCACCTAGGAAGTTTGTGAATGGGATGGAAGAGAACTGGAAGTTCTGATCCCGCAGCGACTGTGTGTTCTCATTCATAATGATCAGAATTATTCTTTCTGTTTAGAACAAGAGGGAGAAAGAAAAGGAAGACTAAGAGGGAAAAGCAGAAAACCTCTTTATCGAACAAAGAAGATGCAACACATTATAAAAATAAGTAGATGAAGCATCAACACCAGCCCTTTGTTAGATATCGCCTTGTGATTTTGTCAGTTTTTTCTTCTATCTGGACTCCAGGACTTATGTGTAAGTATATCCTCAAATAATATGTGGTAGTAAGTGCTTCCCTTTTTTGTGGGGGGTACCAGGGATTAAACCCAGTAGTGTTTAACCACTGAGTCACATCCCCAGCCCTTTTGATTTGTATTTAGAGACAGGGTTTCACAAGTTGCTGAGGCTGGCTTTGAACTTGTGATCCTCCTGCTTCAGCCTCCCATGTTGTGGGATCACAGATGTGCACCACCACGCCTGGTGGGTATTTCTTATCCAGGAAACTAAAAAGTGCATCTAGCATTTTTTTCTGATTCCCTGGCAGTCGTGTGGGAGGCTGTCTTCATGCAAAGTACCTCCAGCACATCCACCTACCCCGTGCTTTCCGGAACACAAGGGTTTGCATCTTCTCCATCTACAGCAGCAGAAATGCAGTGAAATCCAAGGGCAATAGTTCTGGTGAATCAAAGACGAATAGGAAGTTGTCTGAACCCTCTGGGGGCGGGGGTCAGAGTGTGCCCAGGTCAGCTCCCCTCGCTCCTTCGCAGCAGAGCCCAAAGCCTTGCCTGACGCATTTCTGAATTCCTGGGTAGATGGATACTTTATCCTGTTCATTTTCAAAAGCATTTAATGACAAGACATTATTCTGTGTTCCTTTGAAAATTTGTGTTGACGTGACTCTGGGTGGTTTCCAAGTCGAGTAAGATCTCATGCTGGATAATGGAAAGAAGTGAGGGCATTTCCAGATTAATTGCCACCTGATGGCAGGAGACAGAATCGAGACTCATTCAGCTAAAGTCGGACTTGCTTGATGATTGATTCACCTGCGGCCTTGGATGTATTTTCGTTTTGTTTTTTTAGGGTGGGAGTGGGGTGGAGATGGGAGCAGGCAATTTGTACAGTGGAGAGCAGAACAGTTTTTCTTTCTAAAATTATATCTGTTCAGTGGTTATGAATCAGAGAGAAATGCTTTTGCTGTTCAAGGTCATGCGTTGTAAGGACTCTTTTCAGATCAAAGCTCTGATGGCTTGCTCTGGGCCAGCAGTTTGACAGGGAATCTCAGCGTTGCCTGCAGGATGAGACCCGGGTGCGGTTCTGTGCCGGTGTTGGTGGGCCCCACATTGTGACATGATCCAGACCCATATTCCTGTTAGGTGCACAGTGGCTGATGATTGCGGGACCATGTTAGTGAGCAGGCTTATCAATCAACGGGTCTGCGCTCCGTGGAATGAGTCTCTAATAAGTTCACGAACATTGGCTTGCTGGCTCCTGCCACCTCGACTGGCAGCTTGCTGATGGAGATGGGCCTTCACCTCGGTTCCTTTCTCTTCTCTATTGGTGCTTATGGCTGAACATGGTGCTGGGTTCATGCTGACACAATCACACGTGCATGGGTTTGATTTCCTCCATCTCAGTCCTCGGCCTCCCCTGCTCCTCCCTGTCCCTGTCCCTTCCTCTGCTGATCTTCCTTCAACTGTCCCCTTTGTGGTACCTGCATGTGGCTCAGCAGTGCAAGGTTTCAACGTCCTATGAGCAGATTTCAGTGGACGGTTGGCCCACCATAGTCTGGGTCCCTCCCCTCCCGCTGTGTCCTCTCCCTCTCCCCTTTTCTCCATTCCTCCCGAGCTCCCTGCTGTCTCGTCCTCTTTCTCCCTACACGAATGCTGGCTATGTCATTGCCCCTCACAGTGGGTGACATGCACCACAGGAAGTGCCCCAAGGCACTCTCCCTGGGCACTGAGCAGCTTTGTCTGTGCGGCCCCCGTGGACAGAGGAGGCACAGCCCCCCTCTGAACTCCTCCTGGGGAGACCGGGAGATGCTCGGCGGACGATGCTGATTCCTGTCATGAGTCACCTAAAAACCCAGCAGATGTGAAGATGACTTTTTTTCCCCTTCAGGCTTATTGATTGTGAAGAAAAATAAGACAATTGCCAATTGTGCAGGTGGGTGAGCGAGGGAGGCTGTCATGCCGGGTGACACACCAGGGTGTGACTCTTCAGGTAGATGGAAATACCACGTGTGCCTTCTAACTTCCAGACTCTGAAGAGCTGGCTGCAGGATCGTCTCCAGACTGGAGGGTTCTGAAATGGGAGCTGGCAAAGGCACGTTTTGGGGAAACAGGCAGAAGAAAGCCCTGGGAGCAGAAGCCAGCAGGGAATGTGTCCACAGACACTGCACTTCAGAAGGCCACCCAGCTCCCCGGCATGGGGTGACCAAGAAGTTGCAATCCATCCTGGACCAGAGAGGGTAAGAGTTTAGAGCTGCCCGAAGGCAGACTGGGCAGGCAACAGCAATTGGTTTGCATCCCAAAAGAAAGCCCTGATCAGATAAAGGCAGCATGGGTTAGCCAAAAAAAAAAAAAAAAGTAGAAAACAAAAGCTTGGCAAGGTCTGTGGTGTGGCAGGGTGGGGGGTGGAGGGGATGAGGAAGGAGGACACAGGTTCATATTATTGCTGTTGCTGTCATTTTTTGGTCACAATCAGGATGGAACCCAGGGGCACTTAACTACTGAGTCCCAGCCCCAGTTTTTTTTTTTTTTTTTAATTTTGAGACAGGGCCTCACTGAGTTGCAGAGGCTGGCCTGGAACTTGCGATCCTCCTGCCTCAGCCTCCCCAGTCAATAACACATAGGTGTGTGCACTATACCCAGTTGTAAATATTATTTTAAAGAGTCTCATTTTGAGGTTCAAAAGTCTTCACCATATTAAAAAAAATTAATGAATAAATAGATACTAATGGAATAAATCAGAAGACTCAACATTGACAGGTGTGTCATTAGTGAAGGATTATAACTGATCCTATTTTGTGCCCAATGGCTCAAAATCATATGTAGGTGCATCAAATTAAAGGTTCAGGTGCAGGACGAGGGATCTGAGGTCTTGGAAGCTATTCAGGTGGAAGACACCTGGGCAATGCTGGGGACCCCAGGGTCATGCTAAGCCCAAGTGTGGGAAGGTACCCTGCCTTGGGGTGTCCTGTGCAGGAAAGTCAACCACATGGATGATCCCGGGAGAGACCCCAGGCCAGGTTGATGGAGGCTGGGGTATTTCATTTGCTGGAAGAAGTTACAATGTAAAGGAACAAGGGAGAATTTTGGTTGGAAGGGAACCTGCAGTCAAAGCAGAAGAACTTGAGGGGACACCGTAAGGCCAGGAGTGGAGGGGATCTGGGAAAATGTGGAAGCAGACAGCAGGTGCACAGAAGGGCTGGCGTGTCCCCGAGCAGGTGTGGCAGGAGCTGGGGCTGGGCGTGTGGTGGTGTGAATGGCAGGTAGCGTTACTGAAGAGAGTCCCTGGTCCTCCCCCACACCACCCTCACGGGGTACCATCTGGACAGGGCTGTTCAGTCGGAGCAGAACTGGGGCTCCTGAGAAGAGTGGCTGGTGGTAATCACCTCCTGGTGACTGAGTCGTGCTTAGTCACCTCCTGGTTACTAAGGAACTGGCCAGCCCTTGGCACCAAGCAATTAGAGGAAGCAGAAAGGCCGGCAGCCAGAGTCAGGGCTGTGTCAGCTTCCAGACTGTTCAGAGGCCCAGGCCTGCGGCTTCCTGAAAGCCTGGCAGTAGCTGGAAGGTACGGAAGAAAGAGCAGCAGGGCTGAGAAGACAGACTCCCCTGAAATAATTGGCTAAGATAATTGGCATTCGACAGAGAACAGACACAGGGATTGGGCAGTCCAGGCAGGGACCCAGACATGGGTCACAAGAATAAGGAGAGCCCTGGGTCTCTGAGTGGGTCATGGGATCACAGGGAGCCCACAACACCCTCTGAACGCAGGGCACAGACCCACTTCCGGCTCCCTGGACGAGCTGAGTCTCCAGGCAGAGACAATGGATGTGAGGCCAAATGAGGATTTGATTCTTGCTGCCAAGGCTTAATCAGGCTTTGTCCTCCTCAATTCAGTCTCCAATGTTGACTCTTCCAAATCCATGTGTCCCTGCATCTCTGGACTCTCGGCATTTCTATTCATCCCTGCTTGCAGACTGACTACTTACTCTCTGGGCCTCTCTCTCTCTCTCTCTCTTGCTCTCTCTCTCTGTATTATCTGAAAAAAGCTAACTGTGACCAACAGAAATTTTGTCCTGACTTCCTTTTCTAGACCTACAATCGTTACCTGAATCTGAGGGCATCGCAGGAAACAGTTTTAGCATGTTCTGGGAGGTGAGGAAGCTGAGCCCCAGGGAGGACGGCGCTCGCCCGGCTCATTCTGCTGAGTGGGAGGCTTCGGTTTAACCCAGGCTCTGGGCGGCAGACTGCATCTCAGTGTGCTGCTGTTGATTTGTGAGCGTGCTTTTCTGTCATTTGCTGGGGTGTCAGAATGCTAGCTCCGTATGCCAGCCGTACAGGGCAAGCGCCTTCTGTGGGGACACTCAGGGAGAGTGCCTGAGGCCAGAGAGCCCCCTGAATGAACAGCAGGCAGCAGGTACCGTCAGGACCCTCGGGTCCACAGGGAGGCTGTGCTGTTTGTCAGAGAGCGCCATGGCTTTGGCCAGGAGCTGTGCTGAACCCGTGAGCCTGGGGGCAGAGGCCAGCACCGCACACGGGGATGGGGCACCATTAAGTCCAACGCGCACCAAGGTGAGTCCAGCCAGGCAGGTGAGGGTGGCAGGTGTGTGCTCCACCCAGCAGGAACCTCCCGCGTCCTGCTGGGCCTCTGGGAATTGAGCTGGCTGACCTTGGTGGGCACCTCCCTTCTCCTCCTGCAAGAAAGGGAATTGATTTGTCAAACATATATCCACAGCTCTCCACCCGGGCAGAGTCATTCTCTCTGCGAGCTACACATCATGCCTTCAAAGTCGAGCACTGAGTCCTGCCACGGGCAACGCCGGGGATGTGGAACTCTCTATTTCTTCTCTTTCTGACATATCCCAAATGTCAAGAAGGGAGGGAGCCGTTTACTGATTTCGCTGAAGTTTGGCTGTACCGAGCATGAGCCTCAGACGGGACTGGAACCTCTGCTAGCAACCCAGGACCCCAAGATAAACAGCCTCAAGGTCCTTTGTCAAGGGACTCCAGCTGAGCTCAGATCAGGGACCCTGGAGCCTGGGGGGACTGTGCACGGGTCCCCACATTCATTAACACATTGCATCCCTCACTCACAAACAGCAGCCCCTTTAGGTCCCATCTCATTGAAAAGGGTGCCAGGTGCCATTAATACACCTAGCGCTTTTTTTTTTTTCTCCTTTTTAACTAATAAGGGGAAAGAAGATGGAAAGAAAACTGCAAAGGTCGTAAGTGAACATCTTGGTGGATTGTCCCAAACTGAGCACTTCTGCTCAATCAGCAGCTGGGTCTGAGGAGACAGAACATGACAGGCTCTGGTTGTAATAGGACACTCCCCTGGAATCCCTCCTCATGCCCACCTGCAGAATACTCTCAGTGAAATGTGGCCATCACCCCGACTGCGAATAGAGTCACCTGTGGTTCTGAGCCTTCCCGGCCTCTGCCCGGTCCATCCATTGATTTTCCTACGAGGCACCACACAGGGGACAGTCCTGACAGTGGGGTTGCCCTTCCTTCCTGGAAGTGAGACTGTCACAAGAAACGCGCCTGCTATTGACTGTTCGTCGTCACACGCTGGGTGCCGCTATTCCCAGGCTCCCGTGGTGTGTGTCCATTTGGGTCCTAGAAGAAGCAAACACAGAAATGGAAGGAGACATCCAAGAACTTTATTGAGGGAAAGAGTTGCAAGGGATAAAGGTGAAAACCAGCAGGGATCAGCTGGGAGAGCCTCAGGCCACCACGCCAGTCTGGCTCCCACGCCAGGGACAGGGAAGGAAGGCGATGGAAGGCAGAAGCCTCCACTGCAGGCAGGAACCCGTTAGAGGCAGGAAGGGCCTGATGGAATGGCCTGGACATTCTCGGTGCTGTTTCAGACCTGGGCTGTCCCCTTAAAGGCTCTTGGACTGGTCCCAAGTGCAGCAAGGGCTCTGGCCTCAGCAGTGGGTGAATCCATTTGCTGCCTGGATCCCTGGGTAGCTGAATGGACCCCTGGGAGGAGCTGTAGGCAGAGGGGCACGGCAGGAGGAAGTAGGTTGAGGGGGCATGGCTTGGGACCGTATCTGTCCCTCTCTCCCTTCCTCTCTCTTTTGTTTGCAGGCTGTCATGAGCTGAGCAGCGTCCCTCCTCCACTCTTTCCTCCATGTTTCCGTCGTGGACTCAACTGATCACAGACTGAAACGCTGAAACCACGAGCCAAATAAACTCTTCCTCCTCTGAATCACTCCTGTCCAGTGTTCTGGTAACAGGGATGAAGAGCTGACTGACACACTGGTCATTGGCTGGGCGTGGCCGGGCAGAGGGTGTGCCAGAGCAAATGCTGCCAGGAGCTGATGATGGGCCTGGCGCTGCCCCACAGGTTCTCCGGGGGAGATCTGGGTGGTGCTCCCTCGGGATCACCCCAGGAGACTTCTCCACGGCTGCCTTGGTCTCTTCTGTTGTCCAGCAGTTCTGTTAAGGATACGTCTCACAGTCACTGCCTTGGTCAGATCTGGGCCTGAGTTGGACCTAGCACCTCATTCTGGCAGTATGACTGGGCCTCTCTGAACCACAGCTTCTCATCTGTAGCTTGGGGAATTGTTCTCACCCTGGGAGTTTCTATTAGGGCCGTTCCAGGTGATTTTCAGTAAGGCTCAGGATGTGACATGAAGGCTGATTTTAATCCCCACAGTAAGGCGTTCAGTGCGCGTTAGAGGTGGTTGGGGCGTGGGGTCTCCTGGCCTCACGAACGGATCAGTCCATTTGTGGTTTCATGGGTCACTGAGACAGTGGCTTTGTGATGAAAGTGAGCTTTCTCTGCACGGTGCTCTGTCTTGCCATGTGATATCCGGCCATGCTGGGACTCTGACCAACAAGGACCTCGTCGGATGCAGCCACCTGATCTTGAACTGCTCAACTCCTAGTACCATGAACCAAAACAAACCGTTATTCTTTATAAGTCGCCCGCTCTGTAGTATTCAGTTATAGCAGCAGAAAATGGACTGGGACACCTTCCCTCTCCCCGTGGAGTTTCCCTCCCTTCTCACCAGGACGGAGTCTACTCCTCCTCTTTAGGACCATGGGCATGCTCTGCAGTGCTGGGTCCAATGCTTTGGCCCCTCACACAGCAGGTTCCTTACAGTCCACTGAAGTCACAAACCCCTTGGACGTCTGGTGAACCCTTAGGCCCTTTTAAGAGCCAAGTAACGTAACTCGGGTGAAAGATGGAATCAAGCACGTTTGAACTGCTGATCACACTACTGTGAAAGCAGGTTTGTGATTGAGTCATAGGCCTGCTTCTTTATTAACACCCGAGGTAACAAATCCACCTAATAATGAGCCTAATTTGAAATCATGATGAGCATAATTGATATTTTGTGATAATCTGCCCAACTGTGATGTGATATGAAAATATTTGCAATTTCTCTTAGGGATGAAGACTTAAGTGCTGGAAATTCTGCAGTTTGCAGTTATGTCTCCATAACCGAAGGAAATGCTGAGTTTCAGTAGAGATGGGGGAAAATTAAAGATGCAATTTGTTTTCTCTATTCAACTCGATGGTTACAGGCCCAGGTGAGGAGCTCCAGCTCTGGGGAATGGCACCCACTCACTCTCTTGGGAGTGCTTAATTCCCAGCACTTAGGATGCTCCCAGTGTCCTCATGTAAATCAGTCACCAGTTTTCCCAGCAGCTCATAAATGAATGTGCAGTGGGTTGACAAATCTGGTGGCTTCTCTTAGTGATGTGGGGAAGTCATTTTGTCCCTGCGAGTGGCAGGAAGGAAAGAGCCCTGTGTGTCTGTGCCCTTTGCAGGTCCCAGAATCTCTTTCCCACTGGTCCTTGGGAGGCAGCACTCACATCCACGCATTTTCTTCCAAAGTCCACTTCACTCAACAAGGCGACAACCCCCCATCATTCAGCTCCCCTAAGTGTTCCAAGGAGGTTTGCTTTGGGAATCTACCAAGTGGGCGAAGGCTTATCCAGCCCAAATGCCCGCCTCCTTTTACGATTTCTGAGACGCCTATGAGGGGGACCTTTCCATCCATGTGAGACACAGTCCTGGAGGCCCACCTCACTTGGCAAGTGCCCACTGCCCTGGTGCAGGTGGTGCACTGGTTGTTTTGTGTGTTTTCTCACTGGGAGGACTCTTCCAGGGACCGCCATGTCTCACGTTCCGAAGACCAGACTGGAGGGAGGAGTTCTCCTCAAGGTCACGTAGCTAGGACCTGAATCTGAGAGGGACCTCTACGTGTTCCAAGTCCTCAACAAGAGTTTACCGGCCTCCTTCACGAGGTCCCCCTGATTTGAGTCAGTATGAAAGGTTGGAGAAGACAAGTGAGATGTAGGATGAGGTGGACCATGTTAGGCATGTCGACTTTTAGGACAGATTGTGTCTCTGGGGTCTCCATTCTCCGTTGGCAGTCCATGCGACCCTGGACAAGTTACTTCACCTCTCGGTGTCTCGGGTTTGCCAACCCCATGAGCAGGTTGATAATGGCCTCCTAAGGGGTCTTGAGAAGGAGTTAGCATGTGTAGACAATAGGAAGGCGGGTGCCTGGCTCACTGAAGGAGCCCAACCGATGCTAGTCACTGCTGATTTTGCAAAAGAGCTGGTCACAGCAGGCCCACGAGTGACCCCGCCTGCGGCTCGAATGCTAAACTTCTGACCATAAGCAGACATGGTACGAGTTAGCCTCTGCTGACCACTTCAGCCTGAAGGTCTGCCCTTCCCTTTGACTTTTCAAGTTTTCTGTCCCAGCAATCAAACTACCCTGGAGATCCCATGGCCAAGCAGACTGACCAGGGTGGGTCTCTGATCAAAATGCTCTTTTATTGCTATGTAGCCGTGTCTGCCTTCCTTCACCCGATAAGCTTCCCATAATGCTCCAAGTCTCAGCCCTGGGGTCTTCTGGGAGTATCTGCATAAGTCCCAGGCTGACAGGGGCTTCCTCTCTGTGCTGTCGCACTCTTCAGTGGGCTCACCTTCAGCATCAACGAGGAGCATAGGCTTAGCCTATCACCTCAACACTTTGTGTAGACTTAGCCTATCACACCAACACTGAGCATAGACTTAGTCCTTCACCTATCACACCAATGCTGAGCATTGACCTAGTGTAACACCTTGACACTGAGATTAGACATTTAGCCTACCATAGCAAGGGTCAGCATAGACTTAGTCCATCACCTATCACACCAACACTGAGTATAGACTTA